>WAAB01019174.1:276633-334861 GCA_013389865.1 Piaya cayana
TAATGAGTAAAAAAAGAGAAGAAAGTTTAAGACCCTAATTTAAAAATTTTTTAATTATTCTTTTTTTTTTTAGTGTCTTCTATTGAATTCTACAGTAGTCAACAAAACCCCCAGGGCATTTAAGAGGGTGGTTATATACAAAGTAAAAAGGATTACTGTTTTTAGTAAAAACTCTCACTGAAAGGAGCTCTTGTTTGCCTTTCATCCCTTTAAGCAATTAAAAACACCACTTCTTCAAAAGGGAAGAAAATGAGAGAACACAAATTAATTATCTTTTTTTTTTTCAAACACAGAACTCATTTCTACCTATATTAATGATAAACTAAAAATCACAAGAAAACGCCCTAAGACCCTGTTGCTCGTATTGTTGCAGCAGTACCTATAGAATTCAGTGTGCATCAGAACACCACTAGCANTCCTTTTTTAAAAATCTCTACTTGGGAGGAAGTTGAAGAAGAGGCCTGACGCTCTCAGAGATATTTCCTTCAATTATATAACATGCTGTTCTGCTGGAGAGACAGTTTTGGACTCTTTTTTTCTAAGCCTGAATTAAAAAGAAAGTTTGAGGAACTCTTTTGTTAAGAGATCTTTGTTACACAGGATGATGAAACTAGACAAACAGAAAGAAATGGTTACAAAAATTTATTTCCAAATCCTTATTCTATATATTTTAAAAAAGCAGATGTAGAGCCATAAAAAGATAAAAATAAGAGGCAAAGAGAGATAGGAAGTATGTAAATACATTTATAGCTGCAAATTTCCTCTCTCAAACTTCACAGATCAAAATCTTTCTAAATATATTTTGGACACCTATTAGCATTTTCTTTGCTAACCCAATAAAATAGATGACTGCTTGTTTTTTACTCTATTATCTAGTAGACTTACAATCACCACTTTTATTCTTTTATTTGCTTCTTGGACACACTGTGATGCTGGTAAAGAGATATACTGAAAATAGTAAGAAAACCCAAACACACCCACAATCTATGGTTAATGAGAAGCTGCTAGTGCTGTTTGTCCTATTTCTTTTATACATGTTAATTGTACACTACCTTTCCACAGCATTTAGCCTTGTCTATGATCTTCAGTGCAAACTCCTTTCCTGTGGATCTAGCAGGAGAAATATGAGAACCATTAATTAGAAACGGATCAACAAATTATGGCTTTATCTATAAGCATATAGATCATCATAACAGAATGCCTTGACCCATGGAGGTTGCTGACAGAAAGTTTGCAGAACAGACTTGATTGTGCTTGTTTTCTCAGCAGCATTTGTGCCTGCTGTTTCCCTGACTACCACAACCTAGCTCACTTTATGTATTAATCCCAGTCTCCATCTACAATTCATTCTTCTGTGACCTGGCACAACTCTGTCACTTCTTTAATGCAACATCCAACATTTGTCTTGAGCTTTCCATATAGCTTTGTTCAGTTGGTAGGCTTTAAAGATACACGTTTATGTGTAAGTGAGCAGAAGAAAGGTCGATACCCTAGTAGAAAAATTCAATAGGATCCAGCAGAGCTAAAACCCCATGTTTATTACAGACTACACTAAAATCTGGCAGAATGTATTAGGCACTAATTTTGACCTTTTTGTATTTTATTCTTTTTTTTTTAGTGTCTTCTATTGAATTCTACAGTAGTCAACAAAACCCCCAGGGCATTTAAGAGGGTGGTTATATACAAAGTAAAAAGGATTACTGTTTTTAGTAAAAACTCTCACTGAAAGGAGCTCTTGTTTGCCTTTCATCCCTTTAAGCAATTAAAAACACCACTTCTTCAAAAGGGAAGAAAATGAGAGAACACAAATTAATTATTTTTTTTTTCGAACACAGAACTCATTTCTACCTATATTAATGATAAATTAAAAATCACAAGAAAACGCCCTAAGACCCTGTTGCTCGTATTGTTGCAGCAGTACCTATAGAATTCAGTGTGCATCAGAACACCACTAGCACGTATGGCAAAAAACATCAGAAGCATATACAAAAGCAAAGGTCAGGCATGTTTTTGAACATCCAGGATAATTCCCAGCATACTTTTGGCATTAGACACAAATAGTAAATATTAGTATCCTGAAAAAAAGGAAATTAATTAATGTTTCAAATTCAATTTATCCATTATTGAAAAAAATGCAGTAGAGGATATCTGCTCTGAAAGTGCAGCTGTATCTGCGAGGTTGTCATAGTTACAACCTGATCTGGTCTTTAGATACCAGTGTTATCTAAATGGTATCTGTGAAGTGCCATCCTCTTACATTACAGACCTGATATAAAATCTACTATGAATACAATGTGTAATTCAGAATCACAATTTATGCGTTACACTAAATTAAGTACATTATCTGAAAGCCTGCAAACAACTGATCAGCAAAACCCACTTAGTAAACCTTTGGCACTTAGGCTATAGATAATGAGGAGGTAACATGCACAAAACCAATCCATCAACCAACTTCAAATCCCTCTTGCAAATATCCTTTACTATAGCATCTAAGGAAAAAAAAACCCTGGATATCATCCACATAATTTGTGTGCTGATACCACTGCCTATCATACACCAGTCTGACAGGTTTCTGGTATTCTTCCGTCTAGCTGTCACTGTCCATCTGTTGACTCATGTTTTTATATATAGACATATAGGCACCCTTTGCAAAAGAGACAGTCTTATTCTTTTGGTAGAACAGCTGGTATAATAAAATCCTGGCTCAACAACTACAGTTCCTAAGCAGAACACTATTAGAAATTAAGTATAATAATTAACATAAAACAAAAGACGAGAATTTATCATTGGCATTTCCTCTCTCATTATTAACAACTATTGTATGTTTTACATAAAAGTAATTTAATTATGCTTCACTAAATATAAAGATTTGATCGCTTACAAAACTAGATTTCCAAGTGTAATTTATCCTTTAAAAAATAACTGGAAGGTTGTTTTTCTAGTCAAGTCCTCATTCCAAAAAAGCACAGATGTCATTTTGAAACCCAAGTGACTTAGCAACCCTTGTCCCATTTTCAGTGTGACTTAAGTGATTTCTATAACGCACAATCACTATCCCCGAAAATAATAAATTACATTACTTTTTACTTTTAACCTGTTCATGAATGTTGCTCACTCTACAGATTAAAAAGGATGTGTGGCCAGGGTGCATGGGAAAATACTATGAAACATAATTCATTAGGTGTCAGCACCCAAATTTGTGGGTTTTAAACCATGTCTCTTCAAGAGACAAGGCATGCTGGAGCCTAACAGGAATCACCTGTTGGGATGGGGAAAACATGTCTTTGAGTGTAAGCTGGTGGGGCTGAGAGATCTGTAGCTAAGCCAAGGGTTAGCACAGGGTGACAATGCTAGAGGGAACATTTGCACTGCTCCTGGAAGTATAAAGGGCTCCAGAAGCACCTCAGAAATGCTTGTACACAGACATACACAGTAAAAGTAACAAGCAGGATGAACTGGAAACGTTACTCAGCTCTCAGGTCTATGATACCATTGGTATTACTGAGACTTGGTGGAATAAGCACCACAACTGGAGTGCTAGGATGAAGGGCTACAGGCTGTGCAGAAGGGAGAGTCAGGGCAGGGGAGGTGGAGGTGTTGCAATAGATGTAAGGGACAGCTTTGATTGTACAGCCCTTATAGCTAGTGATGACGCGTCCGAGAGCTTCTGGGTGAAGATCAGGGGGATGGAAAACAAGGGAGTTTGTGTAGTGGGTGTCTACTACCCATCACCCAGCCAGGATATAAGTACTGATGAGTTATTCTACAGGCAATTAGGAGAAATTTCTGTATCACTAGCCCTTGTCTTCATGGGAGATTTCAACTTCCCAGACATCAACTGGGAATATCATACTGCTCTGATGAGCAGGTCCTGGAAATTCTTGCAGTTTGTAGGAGATAATTTCTTGTCGCCAGTACTAGACTTGCTGTTTGTGAACAGAGAATATTTGTTGGGGATGTTAATGCTAGATGGCTGTCTTGGTCACAGTGACATATAATAGTTGAGTTTAAAATTTTTGGCATTATGAGAAAAAAGGACAGCAGGTTTCCTATGCTGCATTTCAATATCTCTTAAGTTTTCTGTCTTAAGGGAGCTATTTAGCAGAATATCCTGGTAATCTGCTTTTGAGGGTTTAGGAGTTCACAACTGCTGGTCAGTCTTTAAGAACCACCTTTTAGAAACACAGCAGCAGGCAATCCCACTGTGTCATAAGTCAGGCAAGCAGAACAGATGAACCACTTGCGTGAAGAGGGAACTCCTCATATAGCTCAAGAGGAAAAAGAAGCAAGTTCACAGGAAGATTGCAGAGCCATGACTTGTATATGCAGGGAGAAGACACAAAAGGACAAAGCTCAATTAGAGGTGAAACTTGCCAGTGTTGCTTCAGATAACAAGAAGGGCTTTTTAAAGTATGTTAATAGGAAGAGGAGGTATAAAGAAAACATTGGCCCAACGCTTGTTGAAGATGCTCACCTGACTAATAGGGATGAAGAAAAAGCAGAGGTATTCAATGTGGGTTTTTCCCCTCAGTCTTTAATAATCCCGAAAAACCTTGGCCTGCATGGTCCCCTGAGCCACAGGGCTACAAGTGTGGGAACAGTTACTTTCCACCTTCCATTTCAGCCTCACCTGTGTGCCTGGTGAGATAATGGAACAGACCCAGAAGCTATGCTAGAGTACGTGGAGGACACGGAGATAATTAATGGCAGCCAGCATGGCTACACCAGTTGCAAATCCTGTATGACCAACTTAGTGGATTTCTATGATAGGTAACCACAGCAGTGGACATATGAAAACCAATGAATGTGATCTATCTAGATTCTGTAAAGCCTTTGACACAGTCCCACACAACATCCTTCTCTCTAAATTGGAGACATGGATATGATGAGTGGACAGTACGGTGGATAAGAAACTGGCTGGATGGTCGTATTCAAAGAGTAGTGGTCAATGGCTAGAAGTCCAGATGGAGATCTGTGACTAGTGGTGTCCCTCAGAGGTCCATACTGGGACCAGTGCTGTTTAATATCCTCATCAATTATATTGACAGTGAGATTGAGTGCACCCTCAGCAAGTGTGCAGTTGACAACAAACTGAGTGGTGTAGGTGCCACATCGGAAGGATGGGATATCATCCAGTGGGACCTGGACAGGCTGGAGAAGAGGGCCTCTGAGAACCTCATGAGGTTCCACAAGGCCAAGCGCAAGGTCCTGCACCTGGGTTGGGGCAATCCCCAATTTCAGTACATGATGGGAGATAGTGTGATTGAGAGCAGCCCTGCAGAGAAGGACTTGAGGGAGCTGGTCAATGAGAAGCTTGATGTGAGCTGGCAATGTGCACTCACAGCCCAGAAGGTCAACTGTATCCTGGGCTGCATCAAAACAAGCACGGTCAGCAGGTCGAGGGAAGTGACTCTGCCCCTCTGTTTCCTATCTTGTGAGACCTCACCGGGAGTACTGTGCCCAGTTCTGGAATCCTAAGTGTAAGAAGGATATGGGGCTGTTGGAATGGGTCCAGAGGAGGGCTACAAAGATGATCAGAGGGCTGGAGCACCTTCCTTATGAGGACAGGCTGAGAGAGTTGGGGTTGTTCAGCCTAGAGAAGAGAAGGTTCTGAGGAGATCTTATAGTGACCTTCTAGTACCTTCCATTAGGAAGTTTGCTGATAATACCAAACTAGGAGGTGCTGTTGACTCTCTAAAGGGACAAGAGGTCTTGCAGAAGGATCTAGACAGATTAGAGCACTGGGCTATGATTAATGGGATGAAATTTAACAAGTTAAAATGCTTGATTCTGCACCTAGAATGGAGTAATGCCAGGCACAAGTATAAACTGGAAGAGGGGTGTCTGGACAGCAGTCCTGCAAAAAGTTGCCTGGGTGTGCTGGTTAGCGGCAGGCTAAGTTATGAGTCAGCATGTCAACATGAATCAGCAGTGCTCTCTCAGTCAAGAGGGCAACCTGCTGGTGGTCAAACACTGGAACAGGCTTCCTAGAGAGATGGTCAATGCCCCAAGTCTGTCAATGTTTAAGAGGAATTCAGACAATGCACTTGATAACATGCTTTAACTTTTAGTCAGCCCTGAAGTGGTCAGGCAGTAGGACTAGTTGGTCATTGTAGGTCCTTTCCAACCGTAATAGTCTATTCTTCTTTTCACTTCCGCTCAAGCCTCTTATGTATAGCTTCTTGCAAAATGAAATGGACAGAAATCCAGTTGCAACTCAGCTGGCAATATTGCCTTCTTGTGGTTTCTGTAACAAATCTGCAGTGTTTGAAGCAGTAGGGATATGATTACAAACTGATGTCGTAATGCTTGTCAGGAACCAGAGTCTGTTGTTAGAAATTGTTCAAAAAGAGAAAATAATCCCAAGACCTTGATGTCTAGATGTTAATACTTATGAGAAGAACTATCTTAAACCTGTACATGCAATAGGAATGGGTTTTGAGCATTAATTGCAGCATACTCAGATCACATCTAGCCATTATTCCCTTATCAGCATTGTACTCTGCTTGTATCTCTAGGGGCTGCTACCTCAGTCTTTATTTTTCACTCTATAAACCTTGCATGCTTATACATCACTTCCTCAAAGAAGTACTAAAAATAACAATTGTTATTTGCTGTCATAAAGCAGAAGAGTGTGTGTTGCATACCAGCTGTCTGTATTATTCTCAGTAATGGAGAGAAACAATAAAGATACATGATGAGAAAAAGCAGTAATGGCTACAAAAAATTATGAACTGTAAGATCCAGTCACCTGTGTTTCAGTACAGGGGGCCTCTACTGACGCCAGGTTCAGCCTCAGTACCTAACCCTTTTGACCTATTTATATGACTCAGCAAAAGTATCTATCTATATGCATCTATGATCTGCTAAGACCGGAATGAGATTTTTCCATTCATAAAGTATCTTTCTTTTCATTTAAATACAACCAGCTTACAAGGATCAAATAAAATAAACTGTTTCTGTAACTTTTATGCTTTTTACAGACACTTGCTGAATTTGCCCAGTATTTGCATCTTGGAGACTCCTTGTAATATTTAAGAAGTTGACATAGTTCTCAGTTTGATGAAGACAGCAGAAGGTGGTTCTAAAAAATACACTGAGAAAGTGACAGTCAAGTCATCTGTTATGTTTGCGCTAGCAGCAAAGTGTGATTCAAAGCTTGCAGAGGAAGAATAGTAACACAGCACGGGTCTGTAAAGGTATCCTGTCTACCCCATGGGAAATAAGGCACAAGAACATTTCAAAGTCTGCAAAACTGAAGGTTTGATTTTAGGAGTCTCTGGCTACTCACTGCACTACCTTGCAGAAGAAGCAAGCACAAGGGGATCAGTAGCACAGGCCAATAGCCACCAACTGCAAGCAGAAAGCTGTGAAAAAGCAGCAGGCAGTGGGATACTATAGCAGTGGAAGAGGGGTCTCTCAAAGACTGTTTAGCTGCCACATACAATTTTGTGCAGAGTCTGTTGTGTGAGTAGATTCCTTGAAGGTCCATGGGGTTTCTTTAGGAGCCTTCATCAGAAAGTGATGATACATCCTTTAGGTTTTGGGATAAAAAGTCACGTTCCTTGGCTACCCTCACATGCCTTTGCTGGAATAATACATAGGATGCTCTAAGCATTTTGCTATGCCTAGTTCTCCTGAAGTGTAGGTATATGTTTGGAACTAGTTTTTCTTTGGCTTTCATCTCATCACATGTTCTTTGAAATTATGCTAACACACAGGGCTTTATCCAGTAAAATAAACAGCAGTACTGAACAAGTTTCCTTGCTCACCGTTCTACGCACTCCTTTACAACAGCAAAGTTGCCATCACCGATCACCTTCCCCACTTTATACTTCTCAAGAATGGTAGGTGGCCCTGAGCACTTGTTTCCATTCACACCTGCAAAAAAAGTAAGGTCAGAGAAGTGAAGTGTCAGCAGTATCTAATATATTCCCAATGGGATCCACAGATACAGAACAGAAATGCAAAACAAAAGTTAAAAGTAAGCTGTTTTCTTCATAGCTTATTCCTTTATCTCAAACATAAGAAAGGACAAGGTAAGATTAATCAGAGTTTTATGACCTTTTAACAAATCAAATATTACTATATTTTCATGTGCACATATTCCAAAAGTAATGAATGCAGTTAGAAGTCCTTAGTCCAAATATTTTCTAAACTCAAGATACTTTTTTGAAGTATCTTTTTGCATACTCAAAGCAAAAATGCAAATAAGATCCATCTACAAGGCATGTAGAAGAGCCAAAAGTTTTATCTGCTGGATTCCCTTAGCTGCTGCTGAAGCATCCAAAATGCAAATAAGTTTGATGGCTGCTTATTTAAGTGTAAGTTAAAGAGTTGACTTGAAAATTAAAAATAACATTGCCCTAAAGATAGAAAGAATGAAAGGTTAGTTGATGGACTACTGGTTCTACCTTTTGAGGAAGGCTCCACTTTCAATCAATCCAGCCACAAACACATTTCTGTTGATCGTGTTCAAAATTACTGAGATTCCTAACAGTGACTACTGAAGAGCAGGGTCCACTAATATGCTGTCATTTGACAAAAACCCCCAGCATTTACTATCTAGCTGTCCTGCCTTGATGTAGAAAATGCAACAATTCTCCTAAGATAAAGTTGTCGATAAGGTATCGTACATGTCAGAAGAAAAAATTATTTGAAGTCATCAGACATCATCTGAAAGTGCTAAACCTCTGCGACCTAGAACAAAGTTTTTGCAAGTATTATTAGCAAATATTGGTGTCCTACCTTCAGGGCTCTGGAGTGATTCAGGTACACCATTCACACTCGAAGAAGATCCACCATGTGGAGGGATCTACAGAAGTACGTAAGAATTTATTATTTCTGATGATAAAGTAATGCCAGAAGGAGCCAGATAAAAACCCAACAAAGTTAAAAAAACACCTGTGCAGTCAGTTTACTTTTCTACTCTCGTCTTATTCTTATAGTTATTTTTTCATTTTTCATCACCATTATCACTTGCACCAATTTAAGATTCTAACCTGATATTCCTATCCATAGGAATTGAATTCAGAGGATAGTAGTTGAACAGACTTCAGTAAACAGCAAAGAAGATTCCTTTCAGCTGCACCAAGTTCCATCTAAACACTATAGAGTGTGTGTGTAGGCAATACTTCTTCCTCATTCTACACAACAAGATCAGTAAGGTTCACACAGCATATGTTTTCAGGTAAGACAGAAAGAGCAATCTGCAGTTGACTATTCAGTGGCTGGGCACAGCAAATGTGCATTCTTGGTGCAGTGTAACACATCTCTTCATCACTGGCACTGCCTAAGGTTTCCCTAACTGAAGTCTGTCAATGTACGCTCTCTTTAGATTAGCACTAAGCATGCTAGGAAGGTAATGCAGAAATGCTTGCATGGACCTACTAGTTTTAAATTAAAGAATCTTGGCCTAGGTGGCTTCATACACCTATGGCAGTCAGATTTCCTTGGTAATCTAGTGCTCTATATTTTAGGTTATTATGGATACGAAGATTTAAAACACCTACAAGCATTTTAAGTTAGACGTCTGATATGCATCCAGACATAGATCCAGTTTTACTAACTGTGACAAATATCTAAATTATTTTGAAGGATGAAGGAAACTACTTTTGCTACACTAACAACTTAATTGGTACTCAATCTGAATTTCCACAATTCTATTGAAAGTCACCCTGTCATACTGCTCAGGGACATACTCAACAGTCAACTATTTTAAAAGGGGGTGGAGGCATAGAACTGCATGCCATAATTGTAAAATATACTGTATTCAATGTGTCAATGCTTTATAAGCTCACCCAGCACATCTAAGTACAAGGATGCTTAATATTTTACATCATTCCCCCTCCTCTACGTAACATTTCTTGCTGTTCTGTGAAGCTCCGTATCTTGTTTTCTTCACGGGCTATTATAATTGTTCTCACCATTCACCACATAAAGGATTAAAACGCTTCTCTGTCTTAAGCTCAGTGTCTGTTGAAATGGCTTTGCATGACACCAGGAATGCAAATGCGGCATTTTCTGTTGTATCCGACATTGTCTGGTTACGCTGCTGAATATTTTAAATCATTAACATTATTGTCAATGAAAGAACCGTACTGACAGATAGGGACATTGTCTAAAGGCTCATGAAATGCTAATGAACGCTTAAGTTTCTAGTGACAGCTGAGCTGCCAAATCAGCTAAAGGTACAGTAACGAGAAGCTGTACAACTTCATTGTGCAGAACCCCTAAAACAATGATATTTGTTAGCATTTGGCATAGAAGTAGCATCAAATGGCAATCAGCCAGATAATACTCTGCTCCTTGCTAATAACTTAAAACCAGGCTATGTTAATGTGGCTGTCTTTCTGAGTTATCTATTTATTTAACAAGGATCAGGAACAAGGACATTTGGGTTAAATGAGATTTGTACAAAATCATGAGTCAGTCTCTTAACCAGTTGTATTTTCTTCAAGCATAAAGTGGAGATAACAGAACAAATCACTGCAAAGTATTAGTCATAAGCCAAAAATACTAGTAATTTATTTTGAGGTTTCAGTGGGTGACAATACATCAAAATATCTAACCCACATTTTCAACTTCCTTCATCTTTGTAATCAGGTCAGAGCATGACTGGGCACACTCCTTCTTACCACAGTATTTACAAGAAGGAAGCAAACAGCAACAAGGGAAAAAAGCCAGAAGAAATACAAAGAGAGAAAAAAAAAAATCTAATGCTGCTGTTGTGGTTGAGATGCTAGATCAGAACCTGAAATGGCAGGTTTTACCTCAGCCTCCCACTAATTTGCCTCATAGCTCTAGACACAAGGCGGAATTCACATTATAACAGAGACTGCCTATAATTCAGGTGTTGTAGATCTGTTTCACTGTTCCTCAGCAGCGCAAGCAGTCTAGTCTTTTCCTGCTGTGTCAGAGCTCAGTGGAAATAAACTCTTAAGAGAGGTGCTTGATTAGCCAGAAAAGGTGGAGACGAGTAGGAATAAGCAACACAGAAATAAGTGATTTTTATTATTAAATAACTTTCTAATTTAACTACCCAATGACACATAATATTTAGAATATCTTGTACTATCGGTATCCCACCAGCTGCAGGTATTTTGGAGGTGAAGTAAAGACTCTGGATGTGCAAGCAGACTTGGCTAGTTCACTAGCCATTTGAGAAGTAGTAAGAAGAAAAGACTGTATGTTGCTTTGATACTACACAAGTGAATAGCATCTATAATTACACCACAGATCATGTTTTGCAACAAATCCTCCTCCCATATTCCGGTACATACCACACTACTGTTCTTTTCCAATACTGTTCCCCTTACATTTGATAAATTCAGAGTGTGAAGGTCTTAAATCCACCCTCTCAAATACACGTGCAAGTTCTAGAAAACTTAGAGCTGAGGTAGCATTTAGAGCAGCAATGGCTATCCAGCCCTATGTTTAAAACAATTGCTTCAGAATGTGGATGCTACCGGCCAATAACTTCTAACATAAACAGACATCCCTATTGCATTTAAACATTATTCAACACAGAATATAACAATTGCTGCTTTTACTTTCCTCAAGTTGTCTCCCTGCAGGTAAATGTGTGTTTCAACAGCACATCCAGAGCCAAATGCACAATAAAACATAATTGTTAGAGACAATAAGAATATCTTGGTGAACATACAGTTCTCAAAACTAGTTGCATATCATTTTACAGTTAATTAACAATGCAGTAAAATGTTACAAAAAGGTACGGAGCTGGAAAAAGACTCCGTGTTTTGTTTTCTTCCACCGATGAACTATTTTCTGCTGACTAACTTTTTTTTGCAATGTTAACCATTTTCACAAGAATATCTAAATGTTTCTCTATATTTTCTATTATTTTATACAGACTGACTGTTACTTAAGTCACCAGGTTTATCAAAATAACGTGGTTTGGGAAGAAACACTCACATTAGACCTGTACTAACCATAAGCTTAACACATCTACTTTAGTACCCATTGTGCCTATACGTGCTCAACATCTCTACAGTATGTCTAAGATGCACGACACTTGCTGCCTTTGGCCTCCAGAACATTCATAACATATGCACAGGCACTGCTGTGGTAATCCTTCATCTGAAGGCTAAAATGAGAATAAGAACTCTCTTACTTTTAGAAAAACTCTGATATTCTCAAATAAGCTTTCTCTGTCTTTATTAAAGCATTCAAATTGGTGGTGACTCTAACTGTAGACTATGATGATTCTAGTGAAATTGCGAATTAACTATTTGCAGAAGTATTCTCTGAAATCTTGGGACACTTATTAATATCACTGTAATTAATCCTGAAAGGCTGCAGTAAGAAAGGCCTAAGAGATATTCCAAACATAAGTGAAGTGTTATTTATGTACTCAGTACTTCTAGTGAGATGTTGTTAGCATTAATTATTAGAATGCTTAATAGCAACATAATCTGTAAGACAGGAACTTCATATTTTTAAGCAAGATTTAAACATTGCTAGCAACCCAACTATACGAATAAGCTACTTCTAACAATACAATAGCCACTTAGAACATAGTGATTTTGCTACCATTAATTTCAGTAGATAAGATATATGTGTGTGTGTGCGTGTGTGTGTGTGTGTATACTGTCATGCAGTTTGTTGCATTTCTTTGGAAATACTGAAGAACCACATAAACCCTTTTTCTAAAGAGATTTTGACCTGCATCGTATTATGTAAAGCATTAGTAAACAGATAACAATGGCGAGAGGACTCTACCTGAGAATACCTTAGTTCCTCTACCAGCACAAATTAGCCTGCTCTCTTTACTCACTGCATGAGCAAGAAAAGATACTGAATTGTAATATCAAAGACAACAGTTAAAGAATTCCTCTAAAACCTGCTATTGCACCTGTGTCACTAGGTTGGATAATTGCACATATATATTCTTGACATGTAACTGCTAACAGAAACACATATGTACAAAACTGAAGAGATTAAAGCTGTGATGAAGATAGGCACTAATCCTTCAAATCACTTAAGCACATGTTTAACTTTAAGTACATTAAGATCCTCATCGAAGTAAAATGGACTACTCAATAGCTTAAAGTTAAGCAAGTACTTAAGTTATTTGTTGGATCAGGTTTTAATGCCCTTTCACTTTGGTCATTTGGTCAATCAATTGAAAAACTACTACTGAGACAAATTAAAACACAACGTTATTTAGCATTTACTGGGATTCTAAGAAAGATCTCAACTATAAAGCGTCTTTACTTGTACAATTTTATTTTAAGAAGATGGCAAGAATTTGTGGTACTTAATTTCAACAGGGAACGATAAAACACACGCAAGTAAGCATAAGGAAGCTGGGACACCACTCTGCAAAATCTCATATTTAATCCAGACTCTGGATGATTTTAAGGTTTGAAGTGTGTTTCAGATATACTGGAAAGAGCTAAGAGTCAAAATACCTCCAACAGCATTGCATATCTGGGTATCTATAAATACACACTTAGAAGCAAAGAAAAAGGTTAAGCCTTTCAATTATCACCTGCCTGAAGAACAGCAAAAGGATTCCTCTCAGTCACTTGTCTTGTGCCACCAAATGAACTATTACCATTATATCTTAATCCACACACTTGTTTAACTCTACAGGAAAGTTAACAGAACAATAAGAAATGAAGCACATTTGCTCAAAAACAAATGTCATAGTCACTTACTTAATGTGTGCACTTGGTAACTTTTCTACCTGAATTTTTACCTTGAAACAAAGTGAAAATGCATGGTCACAGGCTAAAACTGTGATGTTAAAAATAAACAAATTTAATAAGAATACATAGTAGTAGCATGAAACTGAATGCATGATATTGATATTTGTCACTCAGTGGAATAAAGGAATTTATTCAGTGTTTATATTCTGAAGCCATAGCATAAATGGCTTATTTCAATATAATCTTGGACCCCAGTAAAATTTTGTTAAACATTTTGGCACGGTTGGGATATTTGATGACTAACTGTCCTACTGTATGTGCTGAACAAGTTATAGCACAAGGATGCTCTGGTTGCAAGAGCGAAAAAGGGCAGAAGGAAAGCCCTTCTCTTTAAAGATAAGCTGTTCACAAGGAGTGTTTCCTGTAAGGAGTGTTCTGTGCCTGAGCATTCCACTTCTGCTTATAAAGTGTTGCGAAGCAGAAGAAATCTTTGGGGACTGAAGAGACTTCACTTTAAAAGGAAAGCGGCATTCAAAGAATATGATGTAAGACTCAATGTCTGAGACTGAGAAAAAACTGTGGTTGCAATCAGTACCTTTTGCAGGTTTACTGCCTCGACAACTAGCGCTACCACTTAAGCCCTACATCAACTGTCAAACTTCAAAAACTTTAGCCAGGTCTAATCTATAGTCAAATATTTTATTTGGTTCTGGCTTTCCAAACAAAGATTTTTAAAGCACAGTTCATGTGCAGCTACTCTGATGGTCTGCACTTTACAGGAAACAGAAACATCAACTCTATGACTGTTCCTTTTTCAAGCTTATATAAAACTATTATTAAGTGTTGCCGTTTCATGGTCTACAAAAATAAACATACGTTTCCTACACAACACATCAGCCAAAATATTGCATTTCCAAAGCCAGGAGACTCAGAGACATACTTTATTCTTTCACTGTTTGCCACAGTGTTTATATCTACATTTTCATTCAGCTGTAGCCATGGCACCTTCTTTATACAAGTCCTATTGTCTGTGTAGCAAGGCAGTCTTAGCAACAAAGAATTCTTTAGCAGTAAGGAAAAGTAGTAATCTCAAAATAATAAAACTGGTCTCAGTTTTCCCTCTGTTTTCCTCACCAGACTGGACAAGATCAATCGTACAAAAATAATAACGGGTTTCTTCAAAGAATCTGGTTTTGCATAAAACCATGCCTCCCTGTTACTGGTTTTACGGTGAAACTTCACCAGTTAGTCATTATTTGTAGAATGTAATCAAGAAAGAAGGCTCATTGTACAGTGCACTTGATCCTTTTGGAATTTATCCTGAGATTCTCCAGATAACTTTCCCTATCTTTAGTCTCAGGAGCACAGCTGGGATCCTCTTGCTGAACTGATGCATTGTAATGAGATAAAACAAGAGCTACTCATTACTTCAGTAACATGTCAGGTCTGAGATGACTAATACGCTTTTGCTGTTTTCTTTTGTCATATATGAATTATTTGACACAAAAACCCATTAGTGCCCAGCATCAATTAAATTCTAAAATGAAAAAGTACAACAGCCTCCTTCAGTGAAATAACTGGTAGTGAAGGGGAAAGGGGACATGTTTGCTGTACTGGAAATTGCTTGTTACTATCAGAATTATCTGTATCTTAATGGAGCTTTAATCAGCTAAAAGCAGACAGGACAGCGTGGGAAAAAAAACCCGAACCAAACCACCTAGTTTCTAAATTTGAAATTTCATTAAAGATAGACACAAGAGTCTTTGTTAAATATGGTCCAGACCAACTGAGAGTCTCAAGTCTGATAATTTCGGTGTCCTTTACTCTAAGTTCTATAGCAGTTGTCCAGACAAATTTTAAGGAGGACAGTTCTAATGTCGGAACAATAACTGCTCTTGAAAGTGCTTTATAAGGGAAAGGGCAGCCTATGTGGCTTTGGACAAAAAGAAACTACAGGATGGTACAGCTCAACAACACAGAGGCAGAGATCAACACTAAATTGACTCAACGAACCACAAAACTAAAAATATATCAGAATTAAACAAATAAATCAAAACCTTTTCTCAGAATTATCACAGAAGTCTGGCAGAAACCCGTCTCATACTCCTTGCAAAACAGACAAAGACTTGGTAACAATTAGCATGTCAAACCCCAAATCGAAATACTATTCAAATCACGTCCTTTAGCCAGTCTCTTAATTAAGAAAACAGTTTTCCATAGAATTATGCAGCCAGTTCACAACTGTTGTGTTCACCAATGGGAGCTATTTACTTGATCAGAATAATCAGTGTGAATCACCCAGCGCGCTTCCAGAATAGCTGCAATTGATGATTTAATAAGAAAATTCTCCTTGAAAGGAAAGCAGCACAAATGCAGCAGTAAGATGCTCAACACTGCTCCAGACTGTTCCTTTTATTTTGCTGAGTAAAAGGCACAGAGCACCCTCTAAGGATTGTAAACACTACCAGTTTTTAAGTGGGAGAGGAATAGAATTCTCTTGGTGAAAGAAAGAAAAATCTGTCATACATCAGGCTGCTCTCAAAGGAAGCCCTCATATGCTTTCAGGTAGAGGACAGCATTAAGGGGTGAAATTGTGTGCCATGGATGAAGAAGGGTGTTTCAGATGAAGTTTTGGGCAATGCTACAAGACTACATTTGTATAGGCTGAGGGAATATAAATTACTTGAGAGGTTTATACAGTCCACAGAACAATGACAAATTTGGAGGGCAAATCAGCATATTCGAGCCAGCATCACACTCCGCCTTTCCCATACTGAGAGTTCCATCCTGCCAACTACAGACAATACAAAATCCTCACTTCAAATCTCCAGTTCAACTTAAAAATCATACTAGCAAGGTTACCTTCAGTTATTTTTGGTTTTCTTTTTTTCTTCTTCAGCATCAGTGCAATGCAACATTCAATGAATAATGGAATTTAGCAGGTTTGATGGTTCTTTCACTTACCTTGAGTCCACGAAAACTGCCTGGGCTTGTTGGGGAAGAACTGGAGGACTTTGTAGATTTTGGGGTGGATAATTGACTGCTTGGGGTTCCATTAACTGGCCAAAGCAATAAAAGCAAACAAACAAAGGAACAGATGAATACAAGTCAAAACCCCTAACTTGCTTTTAAACATCACATATCTCTCTGATAAGTTATCACTCAAGTCTGCACAAAACGACCAAAACAGTCTCCTCAGCACTTAGGAATAAATGATATGCTTGCAAGTCACACAACTGTACTCTTAAAACTCATGTGGCTAGATACGATATCAAGACACACAAATATAGCATTATCATTCTAGAAATTAAAAAGTCCTAGTTAGTCCTTTGGCACTGCAATAGCTCTGAGAAAATAATAGCCACAGCCTTTTAGAATTATATAATTTATTGTGATATTGCACAATAAAATATGGAAAGTGACAGCATTCAAAAAGACAGTTGATCCTCCATCTCTCCTTTTTGGATCAACGTCTTTCTTTCTAAGTTTCACAGAAAACATTGTTTTGTTTGTTTTTCTCCTAAGAAAAAACAAAGAAACAGGAAGTATGAGCTATCTGGATGATAATGAACTTAATCAGTAGTTAAAAAAATATTGATTTCAGTATGCAGACAGAATAATACACTGTTCATCATATATGATGCAAGATTATTTCCTCTCTAGCTGAAACTCATTTTTTCCTGGGAGAGGAAAACAATAGAAAGAAATTTAAGAACTAAAAAGGATTCATAGTTGGTTCATGATGAAGAATTCTTTTTTCAGAAAGAAAAAATAAACCCTAGCAAACAGAAACTTGGCTTCAAAGTAAATAACAGTCACACCTACACATATTCTTTACGCATTAAGAAGTCTGTCAGGGCTTACCACTTCTTAACCAGCACTACTGTTTGTTTGCTTTTTTTTAATTAAGAAGTGAAGATTAACCAGGTATCTCAACATTCTATGAATGCTGAAGATGCCTTCATAGTACTATCTTTAGTCCATCTGCCAGTAGATCAGGTCAACTGCATTGCAACTTCTATAAATCCAGCCTTCACAAAAATCTCCTTCTCTGAAGTGTGATACTAAGACATAACCAACTGATATTTAGCCACAGAATAAGTCTATCTTGAAGTCTGATAACTTGGATTTAGATTTCCAGATCTTTTATAGGATTAAGAAGTATGTTTTTTTCCTGATAAAATAATTTAGTATATTTAGGATATTTTTGTCTTGACTTTAACTGGGGTTGTCTACAAGAACAAGAGGTGAATTATTCAAGTGGTTTTTTTAAACAAGAAGTATTTAGGAGTACATGTCCCTCCTGCAGACTTTCTTTAACCACTTTCTTTCAGATAACCACCTTGAAACCTGGTATATCAACACACCATTGTTTTATAAAAAATTAGAAAGTATGATGATGAAAAGCTAATGAATGCTATCTTACTGTTTTCTGCTTCTCACATACACAATTTCATAGAATCACAGAATAACCAGGTTTGAAGAGACCCACCAGATCGAGTCCAACCGTTCCTAACAAACACTAAACCATGCCCCTCAGGACCTCATCCGCCGGTGCCTTAAACACCTCCAGGGAAGGTGAATCAACCACCTCCCTGGGCAGCCTGCTCCAATGCCCAATGATCCTTTCAGTGAAAATTTTTTTCCTTATCTCCAGCCTAAACCTCCCCTGGCAGTGCTTGAGACCATTCCCTCTTGTCCCGTCCCCTGTCACTTGGGAGAAGAGGCCAGCACCCTCCTCTCTACAACCTCCTTTCAGGTAGTTGTAGAGAGCAACGAGGTCTCCCCTCAGCCTCCTCTTCTCCAGGCTAAACAACCCCAGCTCTCTCAGCCATTCCTCATAAGGCCTGTTCTCCAGCCCCTTCACCAGCTTTGCTGCTCTTCTTTGGAATCGCTCCAGGGCCTCAACATCCTTCTTATGGTGAGGGGCCCAGAACCGAACGCAGTATTCAAGGAACGGTCTCACCAGTGCTCAGTACAGAGGGAGAATAACCTCCCTGGACCTGCTGGTCACGCCGTTTCTGATACAAGTCAAGATGCCATTTGGCCTTCTTGGCCACCTGGGCACACTGCTGGCTCATGTTCAGTCGCTGTCAACCAACACCCCCAGGTCCCTCTCCTCCTGGCAGCTTTCTAGACAGACTTCTCGCAGTCTGTAGCTCTGCATAGGGTTGTTGTGCCCCAAGTGCAGGACCCAGCATTTGTTCTAGCCATTAAAAAAATACTGAGCTGTAAAGTTCATGATAAAAAACGAGATACTTGAATAAAAGAATTTATTTCCAAATGACCAAATATTACTGTTGGAGGATAAAAACTTGTTTGGTCATAAATTGTTTTTATAGAGCTCACAGAAAGTTCGCTATTTCCTGAACATGACCATTAAGGCCTGCACTACATCCTTATCTGTCTCTAAGTCATGACTTCCCTTTTAAGCATTGACAGAATCACTATACTGTACCCTGTATCTGTGAAACGGGCTGGTTAACATAAATTCTTCTTCCCTCTCATAACTGCCTAGGGAAGAACACCCCAGCCTACACTGACAATACTCTAGCTCTTTGCTTATACTTCCCATATGCTTGGTGTTCTGAGCCAAGGGTGTGACTAGATGATATTCTGAGGTCATGTCTAACTTTTGTCCTACAACATGTTGTCCATTCTGCTGAGGATCTCATTTAAAAGCGTTGTCTGTAGATAAAGCTTTACCAATGTCTTCCAAGATCCACTGCATGAGAGTTGGTACATAATTTCAACAACAGCAAAAAGCTGGGATTGGCCCTATGTAGACATCAAAATTTTACTTTTACAGGTAGTCAGCCAACTACTTGTGTAGGTTTTGGCTGGGATAGAGTTTATTTTCCTCACAGTACCTAGGATGGAGCCGTGTTTTGTATTTGTGCTGGAACAGCATGTTAATTATACAGGGATGTTTTTTCATTACAGCTGAGCAAAACCGACACAAGAGTCAAATCCTTTTCAGCTCCTCAGACCTTCCCACCAATGAGCAGGCTGGGGGCACACAAAAAGCTGGGAGGGGACACAGCTGGGACAGCTAACATCAAATGACCAAAGGGATATTCCACACCATATAACATCACACCTAGCAATAAAACTAAGGGGAAGGTTGGTGGGGAGTCTGCTGCTCAGGGAATGAGTGGGCATTGGTGGTGTGCAGTAAATTTGCATCACTTGTCTTTCTTGGGGTTTACTCATTCCTCTTTGTTATTGCCTTTTTCATTACAATTTATTATTCTTACTATTTTAGTTCAATTATTAAACTATTCTTATTAACACACGAGTTCCTCACTTTTACCCTTCTAATTCCCTTCCCCCATGCTGCTGCAGAACAATGAGTGAGTGAGTAGCTGTGTGATGCTTGGGTGCTGGCTGGGGTTAGACCACACTTCAAACAGCAGTAACTTTTTTTCTTTACTAAAAAACACATAAGTAAGCTGTACTCATTTTTAGAACAAACTCGTCCTCTGTTATTGACTTCTTGATTATTTCAGGTTTATAGACAACTTACTTCTCTTATCTAGGCTTTAAGTATAGGGTCTTTTGAGGTTTCTTTTGTCATGTGTAGCAGCCTGATACATAGAGAAAAAAAATCTTCTCTGGTGTTCTTTAAGCAGTACATATTAGACTACAACTCTTTAGCATACCGGAATGTTGAAAATTGAAAAACCTATGAATACTTTTTAAACTGTTACCTTCTAGTTTGGTACAAAGTCTCAACTTATTTATTAATCAAAATGCATGTTGCTTGTTTTAGAGATACCTTCACTTTGACCTGAAGGTTTAAAAATGTTTCTTAGTGTTTTACAACTTAGGCTAAAATAACACAAGAAAAAAAAAAGAGTAAGAATCTGCAAATAAAATAAAAAATGATGACATGTTTTTCCCACTGATTTTTTCAGTAACTCTTAGCTCTCTTCTATGTGCGCTGGCTGAAATTTTCTACTACAGTATGCTTTACAATACACATAAAAATGTATTGCTCCTCAGAACACTCCTCTACTTGTAGTCAAATTATACCTTTACAAATTTAACTTTGACTCCGTTAGCTGATATCCAACAACTATAAAGCATCATGTATATTATTTTACTCAAATTATCTACTTCANTTTTTTAAAATGTTACCTTCTAATTTGGTCCAAAGTCTCAACTTATTTACTAATCAAAATGCATGTGGCTTGTTTTAGAGACACCTTCACTTTGACCTGAAGGTTTAAAAATGTTTCTTAGTGTTTTACAACTTAGGCTGAAATAACACAAGAAAAAAAAAAGAGTAAGAATCTGCAAATAAAATAAAAAATGATGACATGTTTTTCCCACTGATTTTTTCAGTAACTCTTAGCTCTCTTCTATGTGCGCTGGCTGAAATTTTCTACTACAGTATGCTTTACAATACACATAAAAATGTATTGCTCCTCAGAACACTCCTCTACTTGTAGTCAAATTATACCTTTACAAATTTAACTTTGACTCCGTTAGCTGATATCCAACAACTATAAAGCATCATGTATATTATTTTACTCAAATTATCTACTTCAACAAAAAATCTACAACCATTAAGTTTCTAATTTACTGAATGCAAACACTTCCAGCTTGAAAATAATCACAAATACAGTGAAATGAATACACGTAAATGGAAAGGGAGGAGACACACTATTAATATACAGCCATAATAATAATGGCTCACCTGGGGATTTTGCTGAAGAATAAGCACTGGAGTAGTGGCCACCCCTCTTTACTGTACTCATATATTTGACACAAAGGAAAAAGACATTGAGGAAAGAAGTTATTAAACAGCTCTATGAAAGGAAGAAGGGTAAATAAAGATAGGTAAAGACTACATGAAAAAAAAGGCAAGTAAACAGAAGGATAAATACCAGACACTTTAAATAATTTTTTCAAATGAACCTAACCATAGGGGTGTCAAAGTAGAAATACATAAGGAAATGACAGCACTAATTTCTAAATACTTTTTATAAATTCACTTTTGTTAGCTACCCCATGCTGTCTTGTTGGAGTTAACAAGACTGCTTGAAATGTAGATGAATTGTGAAACTTGCCCTTCATACTACATTTTTCTGCAACCTTTCTTTTTTTCAATTCGACCATTATACAGTTTTAAAGAACCCAGAAGCATAAAATTACTTTAAACCAGCATCAATTAAGCAAGGTAAATATTGATATAGACATGAGAATATGAAACATGTTGCAGTTTTGAATACAAGCACGGGGGCTTACATGTATAGTTACATTCAAAACAGAACACTGTATATTTACATACCCAATGATTTCAAGGCTACTTCTCCAGGTCTGAGCGAAAAACATATTTTTTTAAATTGTATTTAGAAATTAAATGCGAAAGTAAGAGAGGAAAAAAACCCCAATTTTCTCTGTTCTATTTATTTGCATTAAAGACTCAAAGGTTGGAACATATGGCGGTCAGCCATACTGTTGGCAAAACCACAATGTGAACCTTTCTTTGAAATTACAGGAAGCAGAAAAAGAATCAGCAGAAGAAAATTCTAGAACACCTCCTAAAATTAAAACATTTTGTTTATATGCAACAACATTTCAGTTCAAAACACTTAACGGTATACTATACTTCAATGAACATGAATTTAACCACATAACCATCCTGTAGCTAACAGTCTTCAAAAAAATCAAGTGCCATGCTAAAAACATACCAAGTGTATGATTGCCAAAAATTATTCTGCTGTTCCTAAACTGAAACCTTTTGTGCCTGCTAGAAACAACATTTCTTCTCAACATTCAGAAATAAATGCAAATTTTATTATAAATTGGTATTAGTATTCCTCTCTTGTGAGACTTCATCTGAAATATTGTGTCCAGTTCTGGAATTCTCAACATAGGAAGTACATGAAACTGTTNTGAGGCACTGGCACAGGTTGCCCAGGGAAGCTGTGGCTGCCCCATCCCTGGAGGTGTTCAAGGCCAGGTTGGATGGGGCCTTGGGCAGCCTGGGCTGGTGGGAGGTGTCCCTGCCCATGGCAGGAGGGATAGAATTAGATGACCTTTAAGGTCCCTTCCAACCCAAACTATTCTATGATTAAATCTGAGAAAAACTTAAAAGAACCCACTTTTTCCAAGAGAAAACAAAGTATGGTCCTTGTATTTCAGACAGAGCCAACATTTTTTTCACTGCATCAAATGAATTCTAACTTTCATGTATTTTACATGTTCAGCTCTTTCCTAGGAGTAGTACCTGAGGCAGGTGATTTGCTTCGACGTGAAGGTCCTGGACTTTTGGAGCCAGTATACCTCAAACCAGATGATCGGGAATAAGACGACTTCATAACACGGCATTCTATAAAGCAAGCAGGTGAGAGTTTTGACAACATTTCAACGTACAGGCTTCCTCCAAACACTGCTCTTGCTGTTTATTATCCAGAAAACGAACATCAGTATTTCCTAAACATGCTTGCCCAACTGAATTAAACAAATCTACAAAAGCATCTCAGAACTTTAACCTACATACCATACAAACATATTTGAGCTACTCAAATGCTCTATGTAACAATCTATATGCAATATTTTCTTCATGTTTTGAAGCAGGATTATTACTATAAATCAAGTTTTTATGTACATGCAGCTGAAAGAGTAAAGAAGTCAGTAAATCCTGCACACTGCAACTGCCCACAAAGCCCCGTTTACCTTCTTTTGCAAGAAACTGGTGCTGTGACCCATTTCAAAGAGGTGGAAAAATGGCTATTGTTTCCAAAAGGCTGAGACAATAGATTACTGCCATTCACCGTCAGTTTTACAAGGTCCAACACAAAACCCCACCAAAACTAACACAATAGCTTAGAAACCAAGAGTTGGAGGGGGAAGACAAAGAGATGGTTATAGAACATGTTCTAACCTGTCACTCAGCTCAATCACTTCACTCAGTACAAGTGGATGAATATTCAAATACAGATGTTTTCTTTCTTTCAGTCCGAAAATGTTAGTTTCTGTTAGCCTACAACACTTTGTAAAGCAGTTTTTAGCTAATATCAACATCACTGTCCTTGAGCACCCACCCTGTTCACCAGGCCTCTATCCATCTTCCCAAAGATCCAGTCAGTGCTCAAAGGAACCCATTTTATTTTTTTGGTCAGCAGAAGACGTGAAAGTAAAAACAAAAGGCTGTTTGGGACCTCTGTCAAGAAAATGATCTATGGAATTGATTTGAACATTGGCTGCATTTTATCCAGCCATGTGTCAGTGCAGAAGTGAACTATTTTGAAGGTGACTGCAGAAGATTGTCTTAATTTGTTAAATAAAATTAACAAATCAACAAACTGTTACAGGCACAGCCTCTGGGGTGGTTTTTGTGTTGGACCTTGTATATCACTAAATAAAGGACAGCCTCCATGGGACAGGAATCAATGGGCAAACATGCATTGATATTTTGAAAATATTTTAATTCCTACAGTTAGCATCCACTGTAAATTACTCCCAATGGAGTAATTCCTCCAAATTTTGTCCCTGTTATTCAACACTACCATCTCAATGCCATCATTATGACACCATGTAACCATCAAAAAATGAGCTGCATCCCTTGTCAGTCACGCAATCTTCCACTCTGTACCTAACCTGCTTTTCTCCATGAAGATCTCCAGTTATTAGAGGAAAGCAGGGACCATCAAAACCGAAGAGAACAAAAAGAGGAAAAAACTCTCCATCACTGGGTTCTTAGAAAGGAAGTAAGTCCAATTAGCCTCTGTGTGGTCTAATGGGAAAAGCAAATTAAGGTCTTAAAATCTGCAAGGGAAATTATTATTTTGCCCAGTCCGTGATTTGCACTACGAGTTAATACAATCATGCTCTTCCATTCCTGCAGAAGAGTAAAATCACATCATAGCTAGTCTATAACTATGTTACAAACAATACTGTTCTTGTCAGCCCCATACTAGCTGAATCAACATAATCATGCAGTTCTGGAAAATTAGGATGCTGGCAACAACAGAATGGGAGCCAGCTGAATCCTCCATCCATCAAAATGTATGGGACAGTGGTTACATATACATCTATGCTTCTTGATGTATCTGAAGATGAAATTATGGCATTTATACGAAACAGAAAAACAGTCAGTGCTTTTGCTTTCAGTTACCTGAGAGCAAGGCGAGTTGTCCCTCTCCCCTCCCCTGAAACTCTTCTCAAATAACCTGATGTATTCTTGATGAGACAAGTTTTCTTAACTATACTTTTTTTTTCATAAAAGATAATCAGGTGACTACAGCTGAACCAATACAGACAGAAAAATCATGTCTAGTAGAGCATGTAGAGATAGGACACGGGTTAATGGCTTTAAACTAAAAAAAGACAGATTCAATCTAGATATAAGGAAGAATTTTTTCATGATGAAAGTGGTGAAACGCTGGAACAGGTTGCCCAGACAGGAGGTAGATGCCCCATCTTGGGAAACATTCAAGATCAGGTTTGAGAGGGCACTGAGCAATCTGATACAGCTGAAGATGTCCCTGCTCATTGCAGGAGGGTTGAACTAGATGATGTTTAATGATCCCTTCCAACCCAAACTATCCTATAATTCTATGAACATGGAGAAAGAAAACCCAACATACATAATGTAACACACAATTCTAAAACTCCCTGGTAGAGTTTTCTTTGCAGAAAAACAACTTTAGTAAAAAAGTTAAATTTATGATCTGTCAATGGCAGACAGCACAGATACAAAGTCCCAGTCTGTCTCACCTCCATCCCCACTCAGCACGCCCTCATAACCTCACAATACAAACAGGTTCAGCATTTAGTCTATGGCAGACATGACTGTGTGGAATGCCTAGCAGGAGAATTCAAGACCTGAAATGAGTGTGGTTACGGATGTGCTTTTTAAAAAAATCTCACAAAGACAGCCATATGGAAATCATCTTATGGTCACTGATGCCAAGAGTGAATGTTTTTAACAGATTTTAGATTCATTAGATCTGTGACTAAACCTTTTAAAATTCAATGCTGTTCTCCATGTAACTTTAGAGACAGAGTCTGTTTTCTAAGAAAACAGATCAGGTTTGTTAGTGCATATTAACAAAATTACAGAATCCAGATAATGGTTTGGAAAACCTTTTTAATCCATAGGAAAATATATTCTCCCGCATATTTTCCTAAACTATAAAATTCTTGAAGATTGAACAGGAGGGTAAGGAGAAGGAGCAAGGAACACAACACACAAGTTCTCAATCAAGTTGACTATTTCAGTGGGTTTCAGTCTTACCACTGTGATCCAACACGAAGTCATCCTGAGCATATCGGTATTTCTCAGGCCCACATGCAATGAAGACATCATCATCTCCAAAGAAGTCCTGCAAGCATGTAACCTTGACAGCAAAAATACAAAACAAAATAAACAAATGTTGCACTTCCAAATACGAAATCTTCAGTTAGTCAGCAACAATTAGTAAGTGTTTTTCCTTTTCACAGTGATACCATAATGTTCTTTTCTAGCAACAGAAACACTCCAATTCTTAAGTACTGCAGTTCTCCTCCCAGTGCAGGAAACCTCAGTGTTAAGAATGCAACACTGCTCAAATATCAAAGCTTCTTGCATTCTTACATTAAATGCTTATGGGAAAAGCTGCTGAGTTATAATGACTGCATTTACAAATTTATTTTTTTTATGTTCTGACGCATTTAGTTTCTATCTTTTAATGCTATGTTAAAAAAAATAATTCTTTTACTGAAAAGTCTTCCATATTCAAGAAAAGAAGAAATAGAGTTCCTTTTATGCCCTTTGCAGCTGTCTGTTCCTAATTGTACCAGTAATGATGTAACAATGTATTTAAAGGACAGATATCAGGAAGAAAAATGGTTTAGACATTCTTTAGAAACACAAAACCAAAGACCTTGAAAAAAATCTCACTCCTTAAAAGTCAATAAAAGTCAGCATGAGAAGGAGCACGTGTCTGCTTTAGAAACAGTTAAAACCAGAAGTGCCATGATAAGAAATACCACCAAACTCATTCTGACTCACTTGTAAGAAAAAAAAAGGGGTTGCAGATAGCAAGTTATTTTTCAAACATAAACAGATTAAAATTTTACTGTATAATTGCTGCCCTATTCTTTTTAACACTGCATGCTCAAACAACACCCAGGAATAAAAGCTGTGTAGAAGCTAAGAAAGCTAAAACAATTTGGTAAACCTATATAATTAAAGAGGTAATACAAAACACTGCTTTTAGGGAAACTACGTTTTTTTCCTTTCTGGTTATCTGTCAACACCATTTGCATATTTTACCCACTGTGATAACAGTAAACATTGGCAGAACTACAGGAAAGGGTCTCTACTGCCTGCAGCATTCTGAAAAACACTCAGAATACCAATGACCTCCAGCTCTCTGCAAGAATGCCCACACAGGGCATTCACCAGCAGTGCAGTTGTCATGGCAGCTAACCCAGGAATAACAGCCGGTGCCCTTACAGCGAGATCCCACTATGGTGCCACATGCAGCATCCAGCATTTGTGCCTCTGCTTCATGCAGCCAAAGGACTCCAGCCATCACCCAAATCCTTTTACTGTTATCTCACCACCGCAATGACAACCTGCTCTCATTGACGAGAGACATATTCAGCTCTATTTGAAGCCACTGCTTCTAGATTCAAAAGGCTGCACAAATTTAAGAGATTTGCTAACATGACATTTATTCCCCTCTACTTAATAACTATCTCTACAGCACACATTATAATTTCCACAGATTTCAGGAATCTAGCAACTGATTCAAACCCCTCACTACAGGAAAAGCTGTGATAAGTCTAAGACCACTTATCCCAGTAGCACTACTGGAGATGGGCAAAGATGTTCCAAGGCACAAGTTCACATCCAAAGACCCCCAAACCATTTCCACAAGCTCTATGTACCCATCACTGCTCCACTCCTGCCCTCAGTGCCCTTGCAGTGTGGTTTTGAACAGGTAAGAGTTAAATGCTGCAGTTTAGCAAAGCCTAAATTAATCTTGTAATTGGCTTCAATTGCAAGAAACCCAAACATGCATGCAAGAGGATCAACATCCAATAATTCAAAACTCAAAGTACTTGTTACCAAAACTGCAACCTTTTATCCTAGAACTCCCCCTTTATAACAGTATCACATACTATTAAATATGCATTATGTTACAGAAGTATAGAATCATAGAATAGTTTGCAAGACCATTATTGCTAAAAGCACTTCAAAATCACACTGCTTGTAAAAATGTAGTTTACAAGCAGAAAAAAAATGAGGCACAAACTCACAGGAATGGACAAAAAAGCAAGTCAAAATGTGAAAATTGGATAGAAACACATCTATTTGAAAAATCAGTTTCCTGATCCTCTGCTGCCTAATGCTGCAGTGTCACATACACCCATCATATTTACCTTTTAAAATAGGTTTATATTTCTGACAAATACTTATAACTAAAGAAGTTTGTTTTTTCCAAAGTAATACTTCTTCAGTCAAATAAAGCTACTGGACTAGAACATATAAATTGTGTTCCACACAAATCCCTCTTCCATTACTATCACACAGGCANTGAGGTCTCCTCTCAGCCTCCTCTTCTCCAGGCTAAACAAGCTCAGCTCTCTCAGCTGCTCCTCATAAGGCCTGTTCTCCAGCCCCTTCACCAGCCTTGTCACTCTTCTCTGGACTCGTAGCATGACTGACAGTAGTTTGCAAGACCATTATTGCTAAAAGCACTTCAAAATCACACCGCTTGTAAAAACGTGGTTTACAAGCAGAAAAAAAAATTAGGCACAAACTCACAGGAATGGATAAAAATGCAAGTCAAAACGTGAAAATGGGAGAGAAACATATCTATTTGAAAAATCAGTTTCCTGATCCTCTGCTGTCTAATGCTGCAGTCTCACATACACCCATCATATTTACCTTTTAAAATTGGCTTATATTTCTGACAAATACTTATAACCAAAGAAGTTTGTTCTTTCCGAAGTAATACTTCTTCAGTCAAATAAAGCTACTGGACTAGAACATATAAATTGTGTTCCACACAAATCCCTCTTCCATTACTATCACACAGGCATAGAAACGTAATTTACACCACACTCTACTTCTAAATCTAACAAGCAGAAGACACATTCCCACTGGATGAAACATGAATAATGATTGTTCTTTTATAGGCAGAATCAACAGGTAGTTAATAATTGTCCTTATGATGAAGCTACAATTAAAAAATTTTAATTGCATAAACAAACTTTCATTCACAAGGTCCTCCAACCTCTAGAGGGAAAAAGTACTAAGAAAAATTTCAGAGACTGACATCACAGAGGTTTTATAAACACCTGAAAAATTACTAAAGCATTCAATTCCTTTCAAATCTTTAGCACTAAAGATAGCTCTGTAACCATATAACACCACCCTCTAGCAAGGAGCTGACTGGATAAATTGTACAAATATGCTTCATTCTAAATGTACAAGGATGAGCTTTAAAATAAATAGTTGGGCTCAATTTAGCATGTCTGATTCAATTTAAGTAAGCACCGCCCACCAGGACTGTACAGTTTAAGTCTGAAGAGCTGCACCCTGTGTCTGGGGAAAGCTTCTCTGGATGACAGATTCTCTACGCCAGCTGAAAACGGAGCTAAAACATCAAAACTGGACATGCAAGACTGTTTATAACAATAGAATAAATATTTATATCTACTGACTCCAAGAAAACAGGATATGGTGCAAATATTTTTAAAAGGAAACACACATGAGGCAAAAGGGAAACTGGGAAAACTGGCACGCACAGTAACAGCTGGATTTGTGCACGTTGTTTTCAGCTCAGCAGTAGTGACAAACATCTGAGGCTGAAATTCTTAAAGAAATGCAGTGGGTTTTTCTCCATGAACTGCTGGGAAAACATGCAAGCAACTTGTTAAATGTCAGCATGACAAATCTAGATACAACCTCCCTCCTATTGCTTTCAGCATGAGAGTTGTCCACGTTTCTGCTGGGAAATGCTGCTTCTCTTGGACTAGGTCAGACTACAGCTGACGGTTTTGACCTTTGCCCCTTGCAACAACTTTTATCCCTGAGTAAGCAGAAGTCAAATATTTGTCTTTTTTTTGCTAGTCAGACTGTATTTGCAATCATTGGTTTTGTGTCTCCTTTTCCAAATAAAGTTACTCCTCACTGCCATACAGTCAGTCTCATTAAAATTCTCGCAGTGTTTTTGAAGCTGTTGGGCTTACATCTCAAGAGCTTATGCACGTCTTAAAGCAAAAAATGCAAGGAAAGCACTTCTGCAGAAACAGGTCAGTTGTCTGGTTTCTATTTCAGTTCCACTACCAACAGGGGCAGACTTAACTTTCAAAAGGAAGAGTTTCCTCTGGGTGGCCTCAGGAACTTAAAAAGGAAGGTGGAAAGAGCATTCCCATCCTTTCCCACGGAGCGGTGTGGTTTTAAGACAGATTTTGCTGCCTTGGGACTTGAGCTTGTCTCTGCACTTTCGCAGAAAAACTTGACCAAGGAAAAAGTGGTGTACGTGTTCAACCAGTATTCTTAACTACTTACGGCCAATCAATATCCTTCATGGCTGAAACCAAGTGTGGCACAAAAGAGGTTCAGTATCAGCTTAAGGCAGCTATTTGCCTGGTTATACTGAGTCACATTTCCTGACATGCCTTCAGTAAGCAGTGAGTAGCTAGAACATATCCAGGAAGTAGGAATACAAAGAAAAGTCAAACTAATGAGCCCCTGATGTGACCTTTAAAAAATAAAACACAACTGTAATTGTCAGTATTCTTTTTTTTAATTAACAATCTATTCCATTTGGTAGAAATGACAGAGTGTTGAACACAACTATGCTGAGTGGTTCAGAAGCAAGGAAAAAAAGAAACTGTTTAAGAGCCAAGCAAGTGTGGAAGCCCACACTGAACAAGAAAAAAACACTACTATATCAGATATACAGTAAACCCGTAAAATCAGGGCAAGTGATAAGATTCCTTCTGGCATCAAGAAAAAGCACCTGAAACTTGCAAAAGCTTCTGTTCCTCACCAGCTTAGGTTCTCTGTGACAGTTCTACTACAGATTCTCTCTAGGAATTCCCAAATAAAACAAACTTATACAACACTAAAAGAAGGATAAACAAGCTACTAACCTCTGATGCAATGCTTTAAAGAGCTCAAGTACTACACATCTACCCAAAACACCTACAGGGTAGACTTGGAAGTCCTAAAGTTTGTGGACGTATAACCATGAACTTGATAGACTCTGGACACCTTTCCTACTGGCTGGAGCTATGAGGACTATGCAATGCCTCCCTAAAAGCCAGCTCCCCATAAGGTCATTAGCAGACCAGGACAAAGAAAATCTCCTTTGTTCTCTAAAAATAATTGTAATTAGGTCAAATAACTCTTTACTACCAAGGCTCACATGCACATTTATTTTGTCTGCAACTAAAATGCTCAACATAGTAACAGAGATTATATCATGCAAAAAGAATGCAAAAGAATTGCCTGTGTTACAAAATCAAAAAATGAATAACCTGATCATGTTATATGACTGTGCATCCTGTCTAACAAATTTACTTCAGATTTTAAAGACTGTGATCTTCCTTTGTATTACTTTCCTATGTTTCTTGACAAAATAAACTTTTTTAAAAATTGGGTTGATTTGTTTGTTTGTTTGCACTTTACTCAGGGGCTCTAAGACCTTTCTAAAATACTGAGTTAATCTGTTTGTAAAAGCATGTTGATGGTCCATTTCTCTACAGCTAATTCAGGTAGTTGATTTACTTTTTGGTCTCACTCTACAGTAAAGTCCTTTTTAATCCATACAAGTTGGTTAACTTCAGGCTTGAGACCGGCTCTGCTGCAGTCAACGGAATTATTACTCACATTCATGAAGCTATGGACAGTCACAGGTTGTTAAAGGTCTGAGGGTCTCCCTAGCTCTGCTGGACAAGGCAATAAAACTATACAATAAATCTGATTTATTGGGTCAGAACTTCGACAAGACATTGTCTGATTTACCATTTGAGGTTTGGCATCTGGCATCCTTTTGTCTTTTCCTTCAAGTTTATTAAATGCAGTAAACAGGCAGAGGAAATGTTAAGTTTTTTGTTTTTTAAAAAACTGAAAATGTTGAATTGCCTGCCTTGCATAAAGGCAGCTTATTAACCTATTCAGGGAAAGAATAGTAAACAAAAAATCCCCAGACATTTAAATGAAGACCATAATGAGAATAATTCTTCCAGGCCATCGTCCTAAATGACTATTTAATCAATGTCTATCTCGTATTGTTACAGTCATCACTAGAAAATTAACTTCCTTTCACTGATACAGCAGTGAAAAGGGAGGAGACATAGTCTTCTGTGCCGTAGGGAATCCAAAGAGTAAGAACGAAAACAGAAATGTTAAATCTTTGCCTGCTGCCTTGCAAACAGAAAAAGTCTGGCAGTAAGCCCAGGCTACGCCTAATACAGTATGACAATGCAGAAACACTGCATAAACAGACTAGTCAGGTCACCACAACTCATACAGCTATTGGGAATAGATGACAGAATAGGGCACATATCACATTTTAGTTTTACTTCAATTTGAAAGAGATTTTTGCATATATTTTTTAACAACTTGAAGTTCAATTCAGAAAATGAAAACATGTAGAAATGGAAGATTGCATTTGGGTGCGATTCAAATAGATCACTCTCACTGCAATGGAAATGACAGTAAGAAAAATAAGCTGTGAGAATATGCACACGTTAAAGTGAGTTCCTCTGTTTCTTTAAGCATTCCAGTACTGTAGGACTTTCTAGCAAGATCCATTCACCATTTTTTTTCCAAAGGGCAAAACTGATCTCTTTCTGCAAAATCATATCTCAAGTATTGCACTGATTACATGCAGCTATTCCAAAACTGGAAAATTACAGTTGAAAAGGATGAATATTCTGGAAATCGTGAATAATTTTGAATCACAATGTACAACTTGTCTGTCTCTCTTTGTAACACAAAACCTTTCAGAACAAGCCTTCTCACAGTGTTATCCACTACTTTAACAAAAGTCAATTATTTCAGTATATTAAACAGTAAAATTTAAGGTTATGCTTCTCACTTTCAAAAGTAACACAAAGAAACAACAGCCTTATTAAATGTGGAATAAGTGGAAGCTGGAAAGAGATGATTAACAAATGCAGCTCATCATATGACCATAATCCAATTTGCCTGAAGAGAAAAATAAATGACAGTATTTTCAGCTACAAGAGAAGGATTGTCTTTTCCCATAGATGCATTAATCGCAGCAGCTCAAAAGTTAGTGTAATAGATTCTTTTCTGTTTTCTACTGCATAACTGGGAAGCCTAATACAGAAACAAAAATAGCACTTGACTTCAACACAGCTAACCTTCCATCTTACCACTGAGTAGCTAGTCTAAAAATAAAAGCCACTTGTATTATGAAAGAACATTGAAAGAAAAAGGTGTACATATAAGGACACACAGCTAGCTCACCCAATTCAGTAAAATCTTAGGGATTTAATGACACTCTGTTCCAGAATACAAACGTAGTTCTAAAAATATAAGTTGGATGATTTTTTTTTCCATAAAATTACCCCTTTTGCACTATTATAGAAACCAGAGCCCTTAGCTAACCAACCTTCTTGAAACGCATGGCATTCACATACTATGGAGAACTTAAACTGAAATAATATGACCAAATATGCAATATATAATACTACTGTTTCTCTGATTCTTACGATCAGGAGAGTTACTATGGCACACAATTAAAATCCACTGCAGTCCAAGGTTTCCACTGTTCATGGGCAGAAACTACTTCCTTGGAGAGGTTACAGAAGCTGCAGTTCTTTAAATGAGAACTGTTTCGCACAGGCAAATATGAAATTCAAACTCTGGGTTTCTGGCCAGTGCAGAAAGAATAAAAGTAAAGGCAGAAATCTGGAAAGGTTCTTTGATGAAAGGTACAAATAAATTTTCTAATGAATCTCTAAGCTTTAAATGGAACTTTTAGTTTTACAGTGGAACAGGTTGCCCAGAGAAGTTGTAGATGCCCCATCCTTGGCAACAATTCAAGGCCAGGTTGGTCAGGGCTCTGAGCAACCTGATCTAGGTGAAGATGTCCCTGCTTATTACAGGGAGGCTGGCATAGATGACTTTTAAAGGTCCCTTCCAATCCAAACCACCCTATGATTCTACGGTCTTCCTATGGCTTGAATTGCTGATGTAGTAGCTGCTAAGTCAGGTTTCTGTTCAAATTCTATTAAAAAAAATAAAGTTAAGTAAGATTCAAAATATTAGTTTAAATGCATGACACCACAATTTAATGTTCTTATGTAGACATATAAAATGTTATTGTTTTCTGAGTTCCTGTGTGAGGGTTTTGATCTTGTACTCATTCAAAGCTATTTCCTATAGCACTGCAATAGAGGGGACAAAGTTTAGATACCCTGTAAATTCAGATCTGCACCAGTTCTGTCCCCCCTATATACACCACTCAACTTAAGTCTTGCTAAAATCTGCTGAGCTCCTTACAGACTAGAAGGATGGTTTTCACATGTATTTTAAGTTTTGGTCATTTAACATTTTTAACTCTTAAGTTACTCCATTTAATCAGCACTCTATCGGTTTCAGTAAAACAAAAAAATGCACTTCCAACTAACCTTGCAGCTGTATTCTTACAATATTAGCTTATAGGCTTTGTAATGCTCACTGGTAGCCATACATTCAAACAGGACACAGACCTTTCAAAGGTATTTGATTCTTGAAGTATCCTTCTCACTTAATTGCGAACTGGAAATAGCAAAACAAAAGTAAGCTTATGGATGCTCTCTATTCACCATTGCAAACAATAACATTTCACAGACTAAATAACAAACTCACTATAAAAATTCTGTGTAGATATTTGTATACTGTGAAGATATTTGGGGCTCAGCAAAATAGCATCCATGCTTGCTTTTCTTTGCCTGTTATGAGCTACTAGGGTCTTTTGAACTTGTATGTGTCATTTGGAATAGTTACACTGGTCTAGGGGGATCAAGTAAAAAAAACCAAGGATATAAATGATTAATTGAAAGGTTACCTGCTCAGAAACATGCGAAAAATTACAGCAATACAAAATACGGTTTCTGTTTTGTCTAACGCTTTTAGAGATCCAATTCAACTCCAACTAACTCCCAACTTCAGCCAACATTATTTCAAAGCCTGTTGCTGCTGCTGCTTCTGATTGCTGTACAGATGATAAACAGATACGCAACACATTTGAAGATGCAGGGACATCTTTGATTTTGTGTTCAGACAGCAAATAGATTATAAAGACATTGGAAAAGCAACAGTTCTAGGCCCTAGCAAAAGAACACATCAATACTGTGATACTAGAAGACCTATCAGGAAAACCGGAATCTCCATCAGTTGAAAACAAAACACAACAAAATCTCATATGCATTTCTTTCTTCATGTCTGAAAATGTCGGTTTTTCCTTCAAAGAAATATCCACAAGTTTAAGGAAAATAAGCAAAATGGATACATTTTGAGGCACAGAACAAAACCAACCCTGTCCCCCAAAACTTTCCAGACTACATAACAGTACAAAAAAGGAGTTGCTAAGTAACATTTCTCAGTCACTTGAATTTTGCTCATCGCTGTAAGGTCTGGGTGAAGTGTTTAGATGTCTTATTTTAAAGTCACATTGTATTAAACTTTTGTTGCTATATTGCTATTAACAACTTGGAACTTTACTTTAGTAAGCTGGGTAGGAGTTAGGTGACAGTATTTTTTTTGAACTACAGGCTGACTCAATTTGTTACGGATTTGTTTTCAGGTAAAACGTGAATAAACTACAAGGTGACAAAAATACAACAAACTAGTAAATATTTAAAACCCCTAAGGCAGTCTCAGTGACTGTTTCTGCTGAGCTAGAACATCAGACGCTGCTGAACATTGGAAGCATCTGGCAACATTACCTTGTTTTGTGGACCTCTGTATCAGTTACATGACAGGTGGTTTGAAATGCATGAAAAAAATTCCCTGTTTTAATTAATTAGTTCAGAATTCATTACTTGTAACTGGAATTAAATTTTCAGAGCACTGGAATCTACTGGATCGTAGATTGTTGCTGCCAATCCATTTCCAAACCATTTAATTTTTTTTTTTAAAAGGAGTTTTAAAAATATATTCCAGGCCTCCTCTTACAAGACACTGAAGTGTAAAATGGAAAAAACACAATCTTCAAATCAAAGACATCAACTTCAGTGAAACTCAACACTGAAAGTTTTGCTACTCTCAGAAAACAATGCTGACATTTCAAAATATTTTTTCACTTTCTTCCAGTTATATTTGAAAATACTTGAATCAATACTTTCTCCCTAACTCCTACCACCCATTGAAGAACAAATAAAAAACACACTAATTCCTGTAATATAAACCTCTTCTGACTTTAGAGCTACATAAATGTGACTTCAGAATTACATAAACCTAATTAACATAATGGAAGGCTCAATGCAAAATTTATATTAGTATAAACTTGAGATTTTGGCTGATCAAATATTTTCAGTGGTCTGTTTTTCCAAAATTTTACTTGAGATAACTGCTGCTAAAAGACAGTCTCCCAGGTTTATGGCTTTCCAATAATAAAGTCAGAGTTCACTAAATACATTAATTTATCCAAGGGCTGTTGTTTTCAAATCACCCTTTTTCCCTCTACTTAAAAGCATTAATACATTTCTGAAAGCCATTTAAATGCAATGAGAACTCTGAATTGGGAAATATCTGTTAATTTCAAGTTATTGGCGTTCTTGTCTATTTTTAAAATCACCAGTTCATCAAGCATTTCTTCATTCTCTGTCTTCAGAATGTAATGGACCTCATTAGTTTCAATGCACTGATCAGTGATCACCCCCAAAAAAACCCCATAAATGCAGCAGTAGAACCCCTTGCCATTCCTAGTCATATTGTACGCAAAACTAGCCAGTTTGGAAATCACTAGTCATCTATTTCTGGGTACATAAACAACAAACTGCAGTCTCCTTCAAGCTAAAACAAGACCAGGCTATGGTATGAAAAGTGAGAGTTGTATATATGAGATATCATCTTTTCCTCATTAATCACATACCAGCAAAAGCATTATGCGATACCTTTGTGTCTGCCAGCACCAGCATGTAACAAAAATACTGCTTCACCATTCAGGGTGGGGAGATCCATTTAATTACTTTTCCTGTTTTCAGCTTTGACCAAAGAGGATTTTGTACATTACTCAATTGCAAATGTAAATAAAAATGTAAACTATGTAACTATTTACAATAAAACTGGGAACAGAAGAGAGTTCCCAGCTGCAATACATACACAGCTAGCAACATGGAGATCGCTTCCAGTGATACATGGGATGCTCCCTCAGTTCCTGACACTAAGCCAGTCTGGGGCAGTTTAGAATAGCAAATGCAGCCCCCAGCAGGTGCACCACCATGTTATTCTGGAGAGAACTGGAAGCTACTGTAGCTACAACCCCTCCCTGGCACCTTTCATGGTGTTCCAATACAACTCCCAATAAATGGAATTAATCAAGGTCGTGCTAAGCTTGTCTGAATCTGAGCTGCAGCACTGATGACTTTACTTTATACTCCATATTCCAGTTCAAAGAAAGCAGTATCAGGATGTTCAGTCCAGCTCAAAAGGTACCTACTGTTGCAGCTGATAGGAAATATCTATACAAATAAGTTGGGAAACCTTAGAGTACACATTTATTTCATTACTGTTATCAAGATTAATTTGCAAAACAGAAAAGACTTTAAAATACTTTCTCCATTTTCTGAAAAACAAAGCAGCGTCCTCACCAAGACTAAGCAGACACAATCATATGGCATAAAGAGCTGAAAAGTGTATCATGGCATAAAGAGCTGAAAAGTGTATTTACAATAAGTTTCTAATTTATTCTGTAATAATATAAAAATAACGCTGAGGTCAGAGACGATAGTATCTAGAGCCAAGTTCTAAACTTGACTTTGCTAATAGGAACTGCATCTCATACAGATAAATCCAGGGTAGCCTGAATCTAGCCACATTCAATACTAATAGTAGCAACACTTTGGTGTCAAATCTTGCAGAATGCAGCCTGGCATCCTGGGTACCAATCCCAGCAGCTGAGGTCTGGGCTGCTGCCAGTTCATTGCTGTTTGTATTAAAGCCATTTTAAAGCCACGCTGCAATCACACCTATTCACTGTCAAGTGATCCTTCTGGAACGGAAATATATTGTACACTCACACCTGCCCCATGCTGAAGGGAGATGTACAGACAGCTCCACAGCCTGCACCTGGGTAAGCAACTGCAGAGATACATATTGTAGTCTAGGGTCTGGTTGCAATACAAAAGAATAAAAAGAATATGGGCAGTCTCTTGATGTAACAAATATATCATGCATGTAGCAGCAGCACCCTGGAGTGCATCATTTAGTAACACATCAGGAATAGACAGTGGATCTGCTCAGAATTACAGAGGCTTTGAAGCAAACACTGCAGCAGGTTGTCATTGTCACACACAACAACACAGCAGCAACCCTCTACCTCCAGTTTTCTGCAGTCAGGTCAACATTTCATTTGTTCCATCTCCAAAATGTATACAATATCTGGAGAAGCATCCCAATTAACAAGCACATAGTGAGAGCAGTCTTTTTCCTTCCTGCCAACTTGCATTGTATGCATGGCTTAATATACAGTTAATTGTCTGATCCTCAGCAAGACAGTTTAAAAATAATTCTTTTTTTCATTAGACTAATATTTTGTAGGTTACTTGTGTCAGAAACAGAAATACCTGAATTATTGGCATTATATTGCTCCTTAGAGCACAAGAATCTTACACTCTTCAAGAAAATGCTTACCTCAGGCATAATTTTTGATATCTCTTCAGATTCTGAAACATCACCATAATCTTTAGACAATACAGACCATAAAAGGGTGAAGCAGGCACATTAACAAAAACATGTCGGGATATGATCACTGAATCCCACATATCAGTTAAACTAACAGATTCACTTTATACCTCCTGCTCTTGCAATTCTTCTCATGAAAGGAATTTCTGCCCATACTGCAATCCTGGTTAGAATTTCAACCACTGCTACACTTGTTTACAGCAGTATTAGCCTTAATCCATTTAGTCACTACTGCTAAAGCAGGAGTATAGTTCTAGCGAGAAGTCCTTCATTAGGAGGTTATCGGTGTCCTTATTTCTACTCTCAAGGTCTAAGGCTTTTGCAAGTATTCCCTAGTGCTTAAAGAGCTTCCTAAGCAGCTTCTGGGAACATATGTTGTTTTTACTAGCTCTGGGTAGAGTTTCACTATGTGTGCCAAGCAGACCTCCGTGGGGCCCTGTCAGTGATCAACTGATTCAGTGTTCAAAATTAGAGCCCAAGCACAGCTACTTTTGGCAGGTTCACTGCAAGATTCTTAATTTTCATCTGCACTTAGCATATCCACACATAGTTACTTGACTTTACTTACCCTGACATTTTGTCTACTGGTACATTAAAATGCACTGGCAGTACAGCGCACTCTATACAGTGCATTAAAAAGTGCTGGCAGATACTTGGCTGACCTGCAAAGCCCTCCCCAAATAAGCATCTCTCTTAGAAGCTGCCTTAAAGAAAATGCTGAGAGATATGATTTGTGTTGATACAAAACGTCTATTTCATGTTAACAATAGTCTTTTTTAATTCAGACTGAGGGGTAACAGACAAAATAAGGGCAAAACGCTGAAAGGTTTTTCTAGATAAGGATCAGTGGAATACTTGTTTCTCTTTTTTCTGATCCTCCCTAGAAATATTTCTAGTGGAGATGCAGATCCCCGAGAAAGAAATCTGAAATTATCAGCTATTACTTTACTATTCCTAATTAGCTTTTTGAATCCATCTGTTTTCTGTGAACACCATGTTGAATTGCTGCTTAGAATGCCATATGGAAAATCTAACTGCAACTCCAGAAATCCATGGTTCACTCTGCATCTGCTAATTATTCCATAGAAGTTTCCCTGACAGGCTTTCCTTTTGTTAAGGAGACTGCAGCAATAATTTTTATTATAAAGCTCTTTGCTTTCTAGTCTAAAAAAATTCTTTTGAAACTGCTATACAAATATTTATATTCAATACATGACAGTTACATACCGATGCCTTTAAAGGAGTGAGAACTATTAATAAATGCAGAGGAACTCAGTCATCATGAAATATGTTTACATGCAAGGGCTGAATGCAGCTTTCTGTAGAGCTGATTTTTATGATTCCTTTATTGCGTTTAAAATCCAGACCAAACAAAACAGAACACATCAGTGCCTGCAAGTGAGCAATGATCAGATTCCCTGAACTTGTGCTGATTTTTTTCAACTCAGTATGCATCAGTATGGATATTCCCAAAAGTCTATCTGGAGAATGCTCTAAAAGATACAGTATGAAGTGCCTACAGCAAAAAACCCACAAAGTTCAGTGAAAGTCCTCCTGGGAGGATTCGATTCTCTGATTTGGTTGAATACTTAGGATAACTTGAAAAAAAGTAGGCCTGCAAAAAAAACCTAAACCAACCAACCAAACAAAAAAACCCAGTTAAAAATATCACAGCAGAAGTGCAGTTCCACTCTTCACCATCTATACACAGTTTCTCTTAATTTGCTTGGTGTTTAATTAAGTATTGTCAACCTAAATTTAAGTTTACACACAGACCCTAGAAGTGTTCAAGTATCGCCTGCCCTGTGCATCAGCAAGTTGTTACTGCAAAAAGTATATGCAGGGAGGGAAAAGCAGTGACACTCAGCAAGAACAGAAAAGTAGCAAAATTTAAAAATATAATGGTTATGAAAATAACACTATGTTTCATCTCCCACCAAGCTTATATTAAAGATGAGAAGTGCAAAAGTTTAAAACATTTTTATGAAGAAATCAGGTATTATATGGCTTTTTAGCAATATAGAAGTTAGAAAAGTAACTTATATTAATTTTAATGCCTCATACGCTTTATGCAAATGTCTCTACCCTCAGACTCTAACTGTGTCACTCCTTTGGTCATGCACTTCAGAAGTTATTCCAGCCATTTAGCAGCTCTGAGACTTCATAGTATATATTCACTCTGTCAAAATTTTCATGTTTTTTCTTTTAAAATAAAGTCAAGTAGACAGAACTAAAAGCCGTGCTTATTGTGCATCGCTGTGAACTCCTTTCTGCAAATGAATGCAGAAATCCTCTAGTGGATTTATTGTCTGCCAATATGAAGTGGCAGATGCTGCATCAGCTTTTTCTAAAACTATTAGGTGACATTCTTTTAAAAAGATACCGCAAAAGCATATTTCATTTACTTCATTATGGTTCCCCAAATATCCACAATTCCTGTGAAACACAATTACTCATTCTTTACTAACATTATACTTATGAAAAATTCAGCCAAACGGAAGTAAAACTTTAACCCACTGAACCGAGTTCAATTTAAAAATGTCTTCATTTGACTGAATTATATTCCTGAATAGCATGATTATATTTACTTAATTTGAGTGTTTTGAAGCTTCAGTACTTAATAAATTAAAAAACCTAAGAAATATTTTTATCAAGTTGCAAGATTACTTACTCTTTCAATAATGTCTTAAATAACTTTTATTACATCCACAGCCAAAAATTCACAGTGGCTTTCTGACAGATATGCCAATAGAAGACTTTATAATTACTCAATACAACAACAAACAAAACAAAACAATCCCTATTGATATCACTAGGTCACAATGCCCATTTTTAACCAAAATCCATTCTACACCATGTGAAAGATTGCAAGAAAGGGAGAAGAAAAAACAAGTGAAAATTCACAGTCTAGTAAAAAACTATTTTGCTATTATTTATTAAAAGCCCATACTATTACTACAAATATAGTCACGACACTTATAAAGAATCGGTATTTATCATTATATCGATGCTAGAATTACTGAAATGTTAGACCTGCCTTTCAGTAGAAACTGTTTATTATCACCAGGAACCAAACTAAGAATACTCCTTACGTAAAGTATTTACACCAAATATATATAACAAAAAAAAAATAATAAAAGGTGTGGAAACTCTCAATCTTTTCTAGTTAGAAAGATGGCAAAAACAATGACGGTGTAAGCACGTAAGTTTATACCTAACTTGTATCATTAGATATAACGCTGAATGATAAATGAAGATGAACTTGTTTACATACCTTTCCTAGCACACACTTGTTAATGAGGAGGGGTGCAGAGCAAAACCGTGCCATATTTAGGCAGAAACCACTTGAGGGATTATCAAAGCTATCTTAATACAACAATCTTAATACAACATTTTTAATGCAACATATCTTAACACAACATTTTCCCTGCCTATGGCAGGGGGTTGGAACTACGTGAAGTTCAAGGTCCTTTCCAACCCAAACCATTCTATGATAACAGTAGAAGTGAAACAAGCAAAACAAATATCAATCAAATCCCACTGGAGAGATGATGGAGAATGTCACAGTGAATTACCAGAAGGCAGACATCAAGTTTCTGCTAAAGAAGTGATGCAGAACAAGTAATTCACAACCAGGAATTTTATAATCACAGTTTTACAAATCAATAGCTTGCCAAATGTTACATACTTCAAGCATACTTACACAAAAGTGAAAACACACAGGTTTCTATTTTTTTAAGCTTAGTTTCTCAGAATTCAGATTTTCCCTGAGCATTTAATTGTAAAATAGCTGGAAATATGTTCATGAGATTGGAGATTTTAACCATAGTAGCATCAAAGTATCTAGTTAAAAGTGAAAAAACTGTTTAAACTATACTTTCTATTAAAAATATTTGCTTTTTTTTTGAGGATATAAATTCAGAAAGCAATATTATTTATATGATTTATAAAATAGACAAACTCAAGCATATATGTGGTAAAGAATGCCACTGATAAAATTCGCTTTTCTTACTGAAACCTGGTAATAAACTATTAGGACAAGAGCTTTATTGTTAATATTCCATTTCACAGAAAACATACACTTCCTGTTGTAGCAAATTACAATCAAAAAAGAACTTTTATAGAATAAAACAAATTATAACTTGTTCCGAGCCAACTGAGTGCAGTTTACAGATAAGGTCCTCTCACAAACATTTAACTGTCATACACATACCCTATTAGCCCTTTGCTGAAAACAAATTTTTTCAAGCATGCTAGTCAGACGAAAAATGATTCGCAATATGAGGGAGGATGAATAATCTAAAACATTTTGAGATTAATTATATATGGACATACAAAACACTGAGAGAAAAATAAGGCTAGAAAGAGCCTCTAACTTCAGCCTCATCCCAAACAAAGTCAATTACACAAGAGGTATTAATATTTATTTCTCATGTCACACATGACAAGCCTTTTTCAGTTCAGTCCCAAGTCAATTTTGAACTTTACATAACCCTTTTTTTCCACCATATGAAAGAGGAAGTGTTATAATTATTACTTCATGTACCAGGGTGCCAACTGGTAGATTCATTGCAGATCTGCATCTGAAAAAAATGGATCCTGGCTTTCCTCCTCCATCCCTCCCTGACACATAGCAACAAAGAATTTTTGTTCAGAGCAATGAGAAATGTAGCGATATGTCCTATTCATGTATCAATTTCAACTGGCTTTGGACTGAAGGAAGAAATACAGTTCACAATTCTGGAAAAAATCTGGGAGAAGGAAAAGTTTCCATTTAAAAGACAAATCCACTTCTGGATCTTTCATCAAGCAAACAAGCCAGACGACATGCATGTTTTTCCTCTCATGCATATGTGATTTCAAAATAATTTTACCATATATCGCTACAGATGACAAGGAAAAAACATGAAACACAAACCACACTACAAGATTCAGAAGAAATTTCAGACACAGACACTTAAAGTTTGGGGAGTCCTATTTAGTAAAAATATCCTAAGCATTACTCTCATTTTTCCATTCTCCAGAAAATTTACCTCAATGTGTATGAAACATTTGTATCCAAATACTTTTATTTTTTGGTTAACAGTTAATCTTTTGTAAGTAGAAAAGTAATAAGAAAATGGTTTGTACATGACAGTAACTTTTTCCATAGTATAGTACCATGGACCATCCTGTTTCCTCTCTTAAGAGATGCTTTTTGATAAAGAAACAATGCCCTCCACTCCCCATCATCAAGTGGAGATTCTGGTGATAGGGCTAACAACGAAAGCTGCTTTCATCACTTACTTAAGAATCTTTATTTTAAGAAAGATGGAGAAGCTGAGGTTTTCAATTTCAGATAAGCATTTAGGCACTACCAGGCTTGCATCTACCTCCCAACACGTGAAGAAAGGGTCTAGGATGTGACACAAGGATCTTCCCCCCACTATGTCAGCAAGAAGCAGAAATCTTTGAGGTCTGACTATTAATAGGTTTGAAGTTTTGAAGTCTCTCTTATTGTATTAAACGTGCTGGGTTCTGAGTTGATCAGAAACAGGCAGAGTTTTGTACCACTAAAAGGCAAGCAGTGGAGTAGTTTTGCATATGCTGATTTAGTAATACTCATACAAGGAATGCATTAGACAGACTAAGGACGATTAAGGAAAACCAGAACAAAAAGTGTAGCTGGATGGCACTGTCCTCTGGCTCCTTCCCTCACCAATCAGGGATAACTCAGTAAAAGTCTGAATAGCTGTGAAGCTATCCTTTATTTCTGTAATGAGTATAGGAGTAAAGAATGAAAAACCTCTCGCCCTAACAGTTCACATGCCCAACACAATTTCAAAAATCACACAGATACAACTGAACATTGAGTTTATAAAGCAGATCATTGTTCTAGCTGTTCTCACTAGAAAACTACATTAATAAATTAGGTCATCGAAGACTGAAAATTTTAAAGCTTGTGATCGGGCCTTATAGATTCTATTTTGCTAATCATATTTTAATAGCTTTAAAACTAGAGATGCTTTTCTTTTTCTTACACAGCCATCAGGTTGAATTTTCAGACATCCTCTTCCTCCCTACTTCATAACTTCTAGTTGTGTTCACCTCCAGGAAGTCTATGGAAATCTTATTTCTTACTGAAGACTGGGACAGACTTCTTGAAAGCCTCAGACAAGACTAAAAAAGGTGCTAAACTCCTAATAACTTTTAGAGGTATATAATATCTCAGCGCTTCTGATAATTTTCTATTCATGTCTCTTGATTTGTATGGGAACAAACAAAATTGTATTTGCTTTTTATTCCATTAATATATGTATAGAGTCAATTATACTTTGTCACACAGGTCTTAAGTGAATATGAAAATCTTCCCTTAAGTAAAAAAAATTTAAAAAATCAAAATGTTCATCCATCTAATCTACGCTTCTCTAAATGCAATTTTTGGCAAGAAAATTGTTACACAATATTATGACCAGCAAGCATTCCTAACATTAGTATTTATTTTACCTCCCCTCTATTAAGATACATCTATATAGGAGATGGGAGTTACTGCAATGCTAAATAAGGTTCCAAAACAGAAGTTCAAGGGCATGCTGATTATTGCCAAAGTACATAAGTCATGACAGTTAGCTTGGAAATTCCAGCCAAGTGTCAGGAATTCATAAACAGTAGTACCAAACACCTTAGTTCACCCCCTTACTACAATAATGTTCTAAATTTTGTATATTCAGCGGCATACATCAGAAGAAAAAGAATTTGTTTAAATATAAGTGTCCTACATGCATTTTTTTTCAAGTCAAGTATTTGATGAGAAGATAGGAAAAAAATTTGTGCCCCATAAGAAATCAAAATGTAGCTATGGGACAAAATCAAGCAATTCTGTATAATAATTACTAGTTTAAAGAGTATTTGAGGCCCTTTCAGATTCTAAAAACTCCTCAAAAACCACACTTGCATCTTGGGCTGCACCTTTTCTCATGGGCTTCTTAATAAATGTGTGACAAAAGACAATGATGAGGCTCTCACACATCCAATTAGGTATGTCAGTCCAAAAGCAGGAACAAATCCTTTTCAGTAAATGAGGATTAGCGCTTGAACTAGAACTGTGTTCTTAAGCAGGCATCAGACTGCAAGAACTGCAGGTAGTAATTTCACTGTCTATACCAACAGCCACTCTGATACTAAAACTGCCCAAAATCTTATTGTTTGTGTATGATAACAAAAGATGACAAAATACAGAACTTTGTAAATCAGATTTCATCATTTGTTCATCTTCCTCTTGTATTCTACTGTATTTATGTCTTAAGTAAAACCACAGAAAATATTCTATAATATAACATTTACTAGTATGTCTTAACATAAATATTACAAATATGCTCTAATACACAAATTTTTACACACTAATCTTCTTCAGAATACTTAAGTCTATGAGGAACTGTCACTGTGCCACGTTTTCCTTTGTACTCGTATAAAGCTAATTGTGATATAGATTTTGTTTACAGAGATGGTTTTCTGATTGAAATGTCAGGTACACCAGTGTGTTCTCTGCTTGGAGAGCCAGAACACTGTCCAATTTTTAGAATTATTTTTCAATAGCCCATCTAAAATTACTTGGTAGTGCAGGGGCTGAGGATATAAAGAACATTTTTCATCTCTGCTACTCTTTCTCCGCATTACACAAACATCAAAGTCCCAGTTTCATGGATTAGCAGTCCTAATTTCATTACAGGTCCTGCCACTGGATTCTGGCTGTCTATAACTCAACCATCTTTGCTTTTCTTAACTAACTGGCCTATTTTCTAATAATTGTATCAAGACTAGAACTCCCTAACTAAATACTAGGTGAGCTGGAAGACTGAGATAAGAAGGCCAAAGTCAAGAAATGCCAAACCTACTGGCCCTAAATCCTAACTTACCATTTAATTTACAAGTTATGTTCTATTCCTTTTGCTTTCTTCTGAAATATTTGAGCTTCTTCAAAAAGCCTTCCACATTTGCAGCGGTGCTTCGTGCCATGTATCAATAAAATAAAACACTAAATAAATATGAACAAAATAAATGTTTAAGAATGTGGCATAGACGGATGTGTTGTGCATATCTGCACAACAGAAGAAAATGATTGTTGACTTTGTGAACAACAGAAGTGCTACGCTGCCTACAGCGAAACAGTATCACTCCTTCGTATGCAAAGCTTACTAGCTTCAAGCCACAAACAGGGTTATTGTCTCATTACAGTGCTGGAAAGTTTGTTGACTTTAAAAGTTGGCTTGTGTTGCTATTACTTCAACATTACTTTCCCTTCAGAGTCCTCAGACTACTGTGTTTAAAGATTCATTGCAAATTAATCGGCTAGCAATATTTTAAACATTAAAGATGAATATTCCCTTTCTTCTCTCTGACAAAATGTTTCATGTTTCCTGCCATTACATTATTGTGGAAGAGAATGCCATTTTTCTTAATAACTGGTACAAAGATAAAGAAAAGTTCATAATACAGGATTTCAGTATTTTTGCTTCAATAGATTTAAGAGATGCTGACAATCTGATTACAGCCAACCAAAAAGCAGCTACTATAACAGATCCATCAACCTGACAATGTGAAAGACAAATTTCAAAACTACAAAGTCTGCTTATAGACTGTGTTATGAACAGGAATGGATAAAATTCAACCTTGAAACTCCTTCATATCTGGTAGGTAAATGGCTTTACACTGTAAGGTCTAGCAGGCTTCTTAAAGAAAAGCTTGCACGTTTAAATGTGATAATGCAAGAGCTGTTGCTGTAGTAACATAGGGTAATTTAATTACACAAAAAAATCATTCCAAGATCGCAAAGTAATGAGGAACCTGTGACACAAATCCTAATCTGGCATATGACAGCTGCAGAATGAATTCAAAAGATTTTTACCAGACTAATTATCTGTTAATGGCCAAGCTCAGCAGGACACAACAAATTCCCAAGGTTTAGTTTCCAAGTCATGTGATTCAATCTTTAGCATGGCAGATGGCAGACAATGACCGCATATCACTCTTTTATTCCAAGAGCTATACACACCGTTTCTGCAACCCAGCAATAAATTATTGTAATCATACATCAACAAAGATACAACGTTACCACTGGTGACACCACTATTTTTGCAGTGATTGTTTCTCACACTGTGCAGCATGTCATTTTCATTAAGTGCTGTCAGCTTTTGGTGTGCACAAACAAAAATTGAAAACCCAGTAGGATTTATCTGCTCTATAGATCTACAAAGACTCCAGCAAGTTGGATGACACTTTTAACAGGATACACATGCTTGCTTTTAGCTAGAATATAAGATTTTTTTTTCTTTTTCAGTTGACATACCCTAATTTAAAAATGCTGATTTCAAATCAGGATCTGATTTTGCATTCATTTTGACAAGTACTCTATTATTTTAACAGCCCACTTCACCAACCTATTAGTTTGAGGGCAGTGGGTACTACAAATGACATATCTAAACCATTCATCATTGAAAAAGATTAAGTTCACGACCAGTGGACCTCAGCCATTCTCAGTAACGTTACACCACATCCCCAAAGACAGAAGTATGCGTCCTTGTGGGGAGGAAAGAAATGCATGTTCTCTGTTTCATCTCTACTATATTTTGGGCTATTGATACACAGAAAGTAAGAATAATATACAGGGGGTTGGTCATCTGTCCCCATACTCCAGCGAATTCTATAAACCTATGATCCAGAGAACCAGTTCTTCCAGTGCTAGACTGTGGCCATTTCACATGGCACAACCTTTCTTTTTTGCATATGCAACAAAGCTTAAGAGCTTCTCCAGTGTTACTGTTTGCTGTCAGTTTAAAGCACTCTTCTGAGATGATTCATTAGATGTTCACGGTTCCGTTTCTTTCTGAATACTTTTTCTGTATCACCTTAAGCATCATCATTTTATTTTTAAATAAAACCCTTACCACTTTGCATTTTCTTTTTTTCTTCAAAATGGTAATTGGACTGATCCCTGCATCTATGACAGGGCACAGTTAATTTCAGGTTAGCTTCAGATAGCACTTCCTTCCATAAATAAATACAGAGGATTTCTATGTCCAGGGACTGAGGCCAAAATTATCTCCTCTAGTGCAGTACACTATTTCCTCCTTTATTCAAGAAATAAATAACCACAGCTTCCAGTTCCAAGTATACCGATTGAAAGTCTGAACAAAAATATGCTGCAGTGGTGTCCACTGATAAATTAGTTTCCTGTGTAGACTTAGTCAAAATGAGGGCTACTTTAATTCTGTTGTTCTTCTTAGACTTGCAAGACTTGTATCCCACACTGACTCCATCAGTTGTTCTCTGAAGCAATTTTAGCCTAACTTCTCCTAAACCATGTTTCATATTAAATAGTAGAAGTTTATCAGCATTGGGATAAAACTGTAAACCTGGCTGTATGAATTCTCTGTGGGATACAGGTGTGTATACATGCACATTTTAACCTTAACTGTCATTCAGATTTTTGTTATCTCTAGCTTTACAGCTCTCCCATAGTTGTAAATAGCCTTTAGTTATGGAAAACATTCAAAACGTAATAAAAATCTTTCCAGAAACTTCAGACTGTCAGACCCCACATATCTGCTCCAACAAAAAATCACCTCATCATTAACCTTAAGTTAAGGTTACTGACACAGCAATCATTTCCTTTTTTGTTGTCGATACATTTTTTTTGTTCACTCCCCTGAAAACTTTTGATGATTCAGTTTAAGCAATCCCATTTCCTTCAATCTTTCTTCATTGAACATGTTTTTTTAATTCTTTTTACTCTTCTCTGAATTTTCCATAATAAAGCTGCCTTTTGCTGTTATTGTTGAGTGAGACAGAGCAGAATGTACATAAAAAACAAGATTAATGACCACACCTTCTGTATGGATGTTGGCTTTCCTTTCCGACGCACAACCATTGACACCACTGAGGCATCTTTAGCTGTGATCCTTTCCCAAGAACTACTTGTCATATCCTGTCTGCATTGTTATAATAATAACAAGCGACTATTCAGCTTGCCTTATTCTAAGCTATTTCTGCAGTTTGTGAAGATTATTCTAATTTCCTGTTTTCCAGGTTTCTATAGCTCATGTGTTTGGCATGTTCTTTGTATTTATCAAAAATATCCTCCATTTCATCTTCCAGGTCATTTACAATGACTAGTATAGACACTCATTCACTAAATCCTACACAATACAAAATTACAGTTTGGCAGTGAATCATCAATAATCATTCAGAACAACAGTATTCCAACTGTGCATCCTTTAAGTCATGTATTTTTTTCTAGACCATGCTTCCCTAGCAGACTGATCTGAAAAGACGGTGTCAAGAAGCTTACTTCAGGTAGAACTAAGTAGTTGTTCCTATTTCCTTCTCCTTGCCCCTCTCCCCAGTCAAGTAATTGCTTCATAACTCTGTATCATTAAAACAACAACAAAACACCATGCCCCAAATTTGCATGTAATACAGTGTTGAAGTATTTTGTGTCCCAAGCTCAACCCAAACCAGCAGGCTCCCTGAACGGATACGTACTGTGTCATTGCCCTTCTACCCTATAACACACGTAAAGGTGACCGTACCAAATGATGTGGAGCTTTTCAACTTCAGGTGATACAGGCATTGCAGTGTTACATATTTATTTGTAAAGGGGGAAAAGGATCCAACCAACCACCCCCAAGTGATTCACAGTATTCCTTCTGCAATTTTTTTTCCCTTTAAGTCTCAGAGTGAAGTTTATTTAGCTCAGTCTTAGGGACACTCACGTGATCCAGTGAATGTCAGCTGTAGAGCAATTACTCTTCCATGACTCCTCTACACTCTTTTGCAGGGTTTTCCTATGGCTTTGAAAATAATCTTTAGCTCTTCTACATTGCTTTTGTCTCACGTTATCATGTTAAATCGGCAAAGCTCTGACAGGTGGCTGAGGGAGTCATGAGGCTCAAGACAGACCCCCTTGCTTTTTCTAAGCTTCCCCTCAGAGAGAAGCCTAGGTGCAGCTGGATCTGCCGTTAGTCCCAGACTTGGTCAACAGTTTATGACTAAAGGATATGATGTGATACGCGTATATGAATGAGCCACCAGTCAGAATAGTGGAAATGGAAAGTAATTTATTTTAAGCGCCAAATAATAACAAATTTGGGGTTGCTGTTGATAAATTCACTTGTTGCATGAGCAGCAGATCATTACAACTGGTTAACAATGACCATATAAACTTGAGTTAGTGGTTATTTTCCTGTGGGAAGATCTGACAAAGTCTGAGGTGCGTGATTCTTACAAAATGATGTCCCTTCTGGTGTGGGGGGAGAGGCGTAGGTCCATCAAAACGTCTGCCGGGTAAGGTGGTAATTTTTCCTCCTCACAAAAGGGCTTTCAGGTGCCAATTTTACACTTCCTGAAAACTCTCTTGGTGGGGTGGGACTAAGTCAATTAATACGTGTTGATTGGCTTTTGGCAAGGCTGATTGTGTCATCAGATGCTGGGATCCAGCAGTTTGCCACACTTTCCAGTCCAGGAGCTCAGTATGGCTTTTTGGGTGTGTTTATCTTCTTAAATAAAGCAACATCAGGCTGCGAGGTCTCTGCCTCAACCCAAGTGTCACTCAGCTGATTGAGACCACCACCTGATCCATCTCTCTTGCAAGATAAAGTTGTTCCTTGAACCGCTCCATTTTGCAAACTCACAGTGAGTTTGGTATTTGCAATCCACAAGGCCTTCCAAGTCCATTATACAACTACACGTGATGTAACAATACAATTAAATAACACTTAAAAAAAATAAGAGTACACCTAACTCCTAGTGCCTGCTTCCTTTAAAAAAAGTGTACTGCTGGTAAATAAGACACAGTTGAAAACCAAGTAGCCTTTCCACTGACAGTAGGTAGAAGAGAATTGAACTGATGACAAATACTGCCAAAACTATTCAGTCAAGTGCAATAAAATTATCAAAAAAAATCCATTATGTTTTTGCATACAAAACTGGATAACTGAGAAAAACAAAATTTATCTGTTCCAAAACTTGAGTCAGTACTAAATAGTCAGTCACTGAGATTAAGATTCTAGTAAAAACACTATATTAATGGAGATTTTCAGATCTGAATGACAGAAGCCTATGCGCCAAAACAACTGAAACAAGAATACGGAGAATATTGGTTGTACTAATAAACAATATCTCTCCCGGTCATCTCTTGGTTTGGTTTCCACCCTCTATAATAGGTATGTTAACAGCTCCAGTTGGTCTCCTTATTGTCCACTACAAAAGAAACTCAAAATTCAATGTTACAGAGCTATCAACTCTACTAAGATTCTTCAAATATGTCCCCAGAAAATAAAAAATTACTAGATAAAAGCATGATGAGTACGATGAATACTTCCAACTGTGAGATCTGTTTTCTTCAGTTAGCCATTTATTTTTAATGACTACTTTATGAAAAACTCCATTAACAGAAAATTAAGGAGCTTTTGGTTTCAGTGACAGACAGCAACACACCCATGGCCAATCAAAAAAGACCTTTGAATTAAGGCTTATCGGTACCACGTTCTCACTATTTTGGGAACAGAGTACAGAAAAGGTGGGTCATTCACCTTTCAATCCTGTTATGCATATTAATCCATGAAGTTGCAACAAAATGCAAGCTTAAGAAGTTACTGTCTTCTTGAAGCGAAGATTTAATTTTCTTTTGTGTGCCAAATAATACATGGTTCAGAGTTCTACATGGGGTTTTTTTCAGACTTTCTGAACTCCTCCCTATCCCCCATATATTCTATTAAACAATTAGTGCAGGTAATTTACCATTTAGTTGCTACCTTATCCTTGGCAAAGCCTGAAGCTTGAAGCTTGCTTAGCAAGCAAGAAAGACTCTATCCTCTCCCAAGAAAATGAAGGGTTAATTTCCCAACTGGAGACGGTTCAGTCTGAATGTCCTTGCTTCACAGTAGGACAGCGACAGATTCCATCAAAGAACATAAAAGGGAAGTTGCAGCCAAGTAAGGAAAACACTTTGGCCAAGCAAATATATTAGGCAAATTTCAATGTCAGAAGCACAAAGACTGAAACAGCAGAAGCCTGCACTGCAGAGTTAAAGCCTAGTTACTTCTACAGGAATACTTTTCCTCACATAGAAACCATCACAAAAGTCTGAGGAGGTAAAAAGAGTTGGTTACTCAACAGCTTAGAAGTGAAAAGTCAACCTTGCATCCAGTTAAAAAAAAAATTTCCATACTTGCAGCTACAAAGCACTAATATGCTAAGATACAGCCTCAATACTAAAACTGAAGATGAAAGGAAACCTTGTAAATCTCATAACATCTTACATTTAAAAAGTTAGATAGTTGTCTGTCTTCATACACAGGAAGAAAGGGAAATATCAGACANATGAATGAGCCACCAGTCAGAATAGTGGAAATGGAAAGTAATTTATTTTAAGCGCCAAATAATAACAAATTTGGGGTTGCTGTTGATAAATTCACTTGTTGCATGAGCAGCAGATCATTACAACTGGTTAACAATGACCATATAAACTTGAGTTAGTGGTTATTTTCCTGTGGGAAGATCTGACAAAGTCTGAGGTGCGTGATTCTTACAAAATGATGTCCCTTCTTGCGTGGGGGGAGAGGTGTAGGTCCATCAAAACGTCTGCTGGGTAAGGTGGTCATTTTTCCTCCTCACAAAAGGGCTTTCAGGTGCCAATTTTACACTTCCTGAAAACTCTCTGGTGCCTCTTGGTGGGGTGGGACTAAGTCAATTAATACGTGTTGATTGGCTCTTGGCAAGGCTGATTGTATCATCAGATGCAGGGATCCAGCAGTTTGCCACACTTTCCAGTCCAGGAGCTCAGTATGGCTTTTCGGGTGTGTTCCTCTTAAATAAAGCAACATCAGGCTGCGAGGTCTCTGCCTCAACCCAAGTGCCACTCAGCTGATTGAGACCACCACCTGATGCACCTCTCTTGCAAGATAAAGTTGTTCCTTGAACCGCTTCATTTTGCAAACTCACAGTGAGTTTGGTATTTGCAATCCACAAGGCCTACCAAGTCCATTATACAACTACATGCGATGTAACAATACAATTAAATAACACTTAAAAAAAATAAGAGTACACCTAACTCCTAGTCCCTGCTTCCTTTAAAAAAAGTGTACTGCTGGTAAATAAGACACAGTTGAAAACCAAGTAGCCTTTCCACTGACAGTAGGTAGAAGAGAATTGAACTGATGACAAATACTGCCAAAACTATTCAGTCAAGTGCAATAAAATTATCAAAAAAAATCAATCCTGTTATGCAATACAAAACTGGATAACTGAGAAAAACAAAATTTATCTGTTCCAAAACTTGAGTCAGTACTAAATAGTCAGTCACTGAGATTAAGATTCTAGTAAAAACACTATATTAATGGAGATTTTCAGATCTGAATGACAGAAGCCTATGCGCCAAAACAACTGAAACAAGAATACGGAGAATATTGGTTGTACTAATAAACAATATCTCTCCCGGTCATCTCTTGGTTTGGTTTCCGCCCTCTATAATAGGTATGTTAACAGCTCCAGTTGGTCTCCTTAGTGTCCACTACAAAAGAAACTAAAAATGTAATGTTACAGAAGCTATCAACTCTACTAAGATTCTTCAAATATGTCCCCAGAAAATAAAAAATTACTAGATAAAAGCATGATGAGTACGATGAATACTTCCAACTGTGAGATCTGTTTTCTTCAGTTAGCCATTTATTTTTAATGACTACTTTATGAAAAACTCCATTAACAGAAAATTAAGGAGCTTTTGGTTTCAGTGACAGACAGCAACACACCCATGGCCAATCAAAAAAGACCTTTGAATTAAGGCTTATCGGTACCACGTTCTCACTATTTTGGGAACAGAGTACAGAAAAGGTGGGTCATTCACCTTTCAATCCTGTTATGCATATTAATCCATGAAGTTGCAACAAAATGCAAGCTTAAGAAGTTACTATCTTCTTGAAGCAAAGATTTAATTTTCTTTTGTGTGCCAAATAATACATGGTTCAGAGTTCTACATGGGGTTTTTTTCAGACTTTCTGAACTCCTCCCTATCCCCCATATATTCTATTAAACAATTAGTGCAGGTAATTTACCATTTAGTTGCTACCTTATCCTTGGCAAAGCCTGAAGCTTGAAGCTTGCTTAGCAAGCAAGAAAGACTCTATCCTCTCCCAAGAAAATGAAGGGTTAATTTCCCAACTGGAGACGGTTCAGTCTGAATGTCCTTGCTTCACAGTAGGACAGCGACAGATTCCATCAAAGAACATAAAAGGGAAGTTGCAGCCAAGTAAGGAAAACACTTTGGCCAAGCAAATATATTAGGCAAATTTCAATGTCAGAAGCACAAAGACTGAAACAGCAGAAGCCTGCACTGCAGAGTTAAAGCCTAGTTACTTCTACAGGAATACTTTTCCTCACATAGAAACCATCACAAAAGTCTGAGGAGGTAAAAAGAGTTGGTTACTCAACAGCTTAGAAGTGAAAAGTCAACCTTGCATCCAGTTAAAAAAAAATTTCCATACTTGCAGCTACAAAGCACTAATATGCTAAGATACAGCCTCAATACTAAAACTGAAGATGAAAGGAAACCTTGTAAATCTCATAACATCTTACATTTAAAAAGTTAGATAGTTGTCTGTCTTCATACACAGGAAGAAAGGGAAATATCAGACATGCAGACTATTTGCTGTGTTACTACTACCATCAAGATGCTGTTACAACCAAGATTAATGAAGTCAGAAGAGTAAACGAAAACTATTCTGTAGTTGTTCTACACAAAACTAAAGAATATTTCTTCCTAGATCACTGGTTTAACAATATACTAAATAGTTCTATCAGAAACAAAATTACCCCAAAATTTAACAGAAAAAACCACACATTTCGTAATAAAAGGGTACAAATTTTATACATGCATGTTTTAAACACCTGAATTTCAGCATCAATTCTGTTTTAAATAGAAAGTACAGCCTAAACCTATTTGCTTGCAAAAACCACAAAAAATTTATTTCCTCAGAGATTAAAATATGAAGGAGCAGGGGAAAGAAAAAAACCAAAAGCCCAAGAATCACAAGAGCTGCATTTATAGGAACATAGCCATTTACAAAATGCCTGGGTTTTGTTTTTTTTAATGGTTGCCTTTCAAGCTGTGCCAACGCTACAATAAACATAAAAGATCTGCCTCCCTAGCAGATTTAGAAGAATAAGCAATTATTACATTAGAGAAAATAGGCTCAGAAATTTCCACCAACCAGTAATTGGCAGCAAAGCGACTCTTTATTTGCCAAACCCCACAAAGCACTTGGGCACTAACCTCTACATATACCAGCAACGAATAAAGAAAGAAAAAATCCTTATTGCCTAAAACTAGGGTCAGCCCTTCAATTGGCAGAAAAAGAAACAAACAAAAAAGACGCCACAGAAGTCTCTATCCTCCAGGATAATCAGGAGTCAGCTTTTATTTTCAGGGTAATTAAAGTCATAGCTTTTCTGTCTGGGGCACTGTACCCCATGACCACTTAAATCATGATTGCGCACTATGATTGTGCAAGCAAAGGTTCCTTCTCAAAGTCTATGGGGGAAAAAAGGTCTTTCTCACAAATGGAAGAGAGGTCTCCATATTTATGCAGTACTACTGCTGAAACTATTTTCACAGAGACAGAATTGTAAGAAGATACTATTTGCAGGCTCTTAGCAGTGAGAACTATTCCGTGAGAACATCTTCATCTATAGTCCAAGCTCGATCATTGCCTTTACCACAGAAGGGCAGAAGGAGGTACTACAGCAATGAAAAGTCTTACACTTATTCTGGAGCATTACCAATGATTGGCCATCCTCACTGCAGCTGAGGACGGCCATCATCCACCACGGGTGACAGCAATATGCAGGCAACATGCATGAGATTTAATGTTAATTAATTTTATTGATCCCTGATGCACTACAGCATCTCCCACATCAATGCAGACCAGTGAGCTCCTACTGTATTTAACAACGCAACAGACGACGTGAATCACAACTGTGAATCCTAGATTTTGCAGTTTCCATTCCTGACTCTACCTAGTTGCTTGATAAGATTAAAATCATATCTGAGACAGCAGCAGCAGACTTCATGGGCAGACCAACTACTGTGTAATAAATATCCTCAAAGCTATTTTATTATGAATTAAATTAAACATGACTAAATCACATTTTGGATGCTCCTAGAAAGGATTCTCTCTTAACAAATCTCATTAACAAATCTCATTAAAAATCAAACCTGTTAGAAGAACTAAAGACCACATTATAGTGCCACCAAATACTGAAAGTCAAGAGTCTCGGAGATTAATTTGCCTCACTATATTTAATATCAAAGTTCTTTTCAAACACTTGATCATAAAAAGTGTAGCCATAGCACAGAGAACACGGAGAGACAAACCCCATATCGAGACAATCACAACAAATGTTAGCAATACATTTGCTAAAAACTTACAACACAAAATGGTGGTTTTTTTGTCTACAGGATTACAACTACTATAAAAAGCTTGACAATAGAAATTCCCAAATCTTTCTGAACACAATTGGAACTTTTACCAGTAGTTAATGCAAACATATAGGTATGCAAGTCTGCAAAACTACCTGCTGACTGACCAAGAATCCTAATATCTAGTGAACAACACAACAGTTTGGGTACGTGATACTGAATGTCGTCTACTTTGCAGCCTATGTTGCTCTGTATCACCAAAGCCACAATGCTGTTGAAATCCCACATCAGTAGCAAATAAAAGTATCAAATACCACAGTCCCGTTCTATGAAATATGAGTCATTAACCTAACTGACCAATACCAAATGTATACCTGATACTTCTACTTGGCATGGCAGAACATTCTGTGGGTCACACTTTTTTTTTTTCCTCTGAGTGAGAACAAAAGATTCCTGGCAGCACATTTTTGCAGCATTAAAACAAAAAGCAAACATATTGCAAAGATATTACACTTTCCACCTGCCACCCCCACCCCCCCGGATTATTCATTTCAGATAAAACACTTGACTTTATATGTCAGTTACTACCTCAAGAAAGACATTTCAGTCCATTTGCTACTTAAATTGCAATCTGTGGAANATAAATATTTTAAGAAAAAAATTTAAAGTTGCTGTTTATTAAACCATCCTTAGATCCTTATTCAGAAGCAGGTTAAAGCACACACAGTAAAAAGAACGCAAGTAACAAAAAGAAAATTAGATTAACTTATAATTATTAGATGGTCACAGCAATTTATTCTCCTACCTGCTTTCCATCCAGTGTACAAAGTCTCTTGACTACACCCGAATCTAACTTAATGGCTTCTGTGATGTCAGTCAAGACCTGTTCGAAGGAGTGAGCAGTCTTCTTATTCAGCAGAATTCTCACAGCTTTCCGTGGTTTTACTCCACTCCTAATAACAGTCACTAATTTGGGTTTAATGAAATCTTTACTCTCCTTTACTTCACTCTTTGTGGATGTCAGAGATGTCAAGGATCGAGAGGACCCAGTCCTTATGTTCACACACCAGTTTGGATTGACATTCTTGGTGTAGTCAACTTTACGATAAGGTTCATTGGATGCACATACATAACTTTCACCTGAAAAGAAGATGACATTTTCATAATTTAAGGGATTGTCCAGCTATTTTTTGTCTTTTTTTTTTAAAATGAGAATTATTTTAG
>WAAB01019174.1:334901-350623 GCA_013389865.1 Piaya cayana
GTCACACTTTTTTTTTTTCCTCTGAGTGAGAACAAAAGATTCCTGGCAGCACATTTTTGCAGCATTAAAACTAAAAGCAAACATATTGCAAAGATATTACACTTTCCACCTGCCACCCCCACCCCCCCGGATTATTCATTTCAGATAAAACACTTGACTTTATATGTCAGTTACTACCTCAAGAAAGACATTTCAGTCCATTTGCTACTTAAATTGCAATCTGTGGATGTAGCAATATTTTTCCTATATTGCTCAGCATTGTGTAGCAGTCTAAAAACATTACTCTGCTTCTGAAAATGCATATGTATTTTAACAAGTTTGCTTTCAAATGTTTCAAATAAACTTATTACTTAAAGAACAGGCACTTTTTAGCCATTCAGAGCTAGTATACAAAGGAGATTTTTTAATTTTTTTTTTTTTACTTAGAATGTAAGTGTCCAACTTCTTTTTCATTATGTACAACTTTTTTCAGAGATAAATATTTTAAGAAAAAAATTTAAAGTTGCTGTTTATTAAACCATCCTTAGATCCTTATTCAGAAGCAGGTTAAAGCACACACAGTAAAAAGAACGCAAGTAACAAAAAGAAAATTAGATTAACTTATAATTATTAGATGGTCACAGCAATTTATTCTCCTACCTGCTTTCCATCCAGTGTACAAAGTCTCTTGACTACACCCGAATCTAACTTAATGGNTTTTGTCTTTTTTTTTTTTAAAATGAGAATTATTTTAGCAGGAGTGATTTTCCTGTATTTCAAACATGGGCCATTTTAAACAGAAGACTAAATTACTGGAGCTTCCCACCCAAACACACAATACTCTCATAGCAGGGTTTCAGCAAGTTTCAAAGGACTTCAGGTTAAAAAATAACAAAAAAAAGCCCCCCGCAATAAATGGTACAAGAGGGTAGAAGATCGTAAGTTCTGTCAGCAGAGCAATTTTGCAATTGCTTAAATTAATGGAGCTCACAGTACATGACATTAAGATCATTTTCCTAAGCAAATATCCAGGTCCTTCCCTATATCTTTCCTCGACCATGTACTTCAAGATGTGTACCCACATACCTATACTTAGTGAATTATTTTTAAAAAAGCAAGTTTTAACAGAATAAAATATAAGCATCTCAAGATCTTTTCCCTGTAGGACACAGTAAGTTACCAGGGTTATTGTCTTTCTACCAAGGATACACTGTTGAAATGCATTCATTTCAAATTTTTTTTAGACCAACAAAAACCTGTTGAGGTCACATATAAGGCCTTGAGACTACAGGAACAGGAAAGGACATCTACACTTCCCTATTTTAATTCCCTTCCAAGTTCAAAGTCTGCACTGTTGATATCTTCTGAAGTCATGAAATAGAGGTCAGAGGACAAAAATGTCATCACAGGTTAACACACCCCTTTATACCAAATTATTCAAAATGTCACAAGTCATCATACAGACCTAAGGAATTTGTTCCTTTTCTCCATTCTTTGACATAATGCAAGGCTGGAGACTAACTGGCTTTTCTTTTTTTTCTTTTTTTCTTTTTTTTTTTCCCTCCCCCCCCAGAAGAGGACAGTTTTCTCTTCCAACTGCCCTTAGTTGATTACCAGAATTCTATTAATGGCTCACAGCAATATCCAAGAGGCAAACCATGACAAAAAAGATATCTTTAACTCCAGGTAGTTCCTGTAGCCCAAATCCTCAGGGTCTCACAAAACAAAAATCCAAAGACTGTTTTAAGATTAAAGCTACATGGTCAAGGTCACTGGTGGAACAAACGTAACTCACCTCCTATATACACAGCAAAAGGAGTAGAGAATATCCATGTATCTACTGGACAGTATTGTAAAAGCTAAAAAATGTGCACCTATGGTTAGATACACACTAGAAAACTTTTAAGCATTGTTTTTACTCTCCCAACTCTAGTTTGGAGAGTTGATTTAGCTTAGAAGCTGTGTAGCTTATTATGAAAGCAGGACAGTAAACTACTTTCGAGCCCCTGAAGAATTAGTGTGATCTGAAAGACTTTGTTGTGTTTCTTTTCCCATACCAATTAAGACTGCTTTCTAATTTATCTTCTAGTTAGACATTCTTGAAAGTTTACTTGCTGTATTTGAAAGAAAACAAATTGGAATTAAGTCAAGTTAGCAGTGATTTTGTTTGGGGAAGTTTGGCAGCCAGTTCTGCCGCCACAAACATCAACTGGCACTGTTCTCCACTGAAGTGCAAAGAAAAAATTTGGTGTGAGGTTTCATGAATGTCATTGCCTTTGCCTGCGTTCTCCCTCTTCACTCATCCCCATCATTCCTTCTCATATTTACAAACCAAGTGGTATACAAAACAGTAACCTACACGAACAAATCCAGACTACTCTTTCCTGTAAAATAATTAAAGAAAAATGAGCTATTTTCAGCCCACAAACTCCTTGAATGGGATTTCCACGCAGCTGCACACACACTAGCACTACTGTACAGGTAGGAGAAAAAAATACCCCACAGCTTAGAAAGAACTGTGGTACCCTAGAATCATACGCTGCCCCAGAACTACATGCTAAGCTGCAACAAGTCTAAGCAATCTAATTTAATCAGGCCTGCTTTGAACAAAGCAATGGATGAAATGACCTCAGGAGGTCCCTTCCAAACTAAATAATCCCATGATTCTAAATAGGTGGACAGCTCTCTTTCAACAGCTGTTTTCAAAGACTTTTCACTCTTTTATCTTGTTCTTGCAAAACAATATGAAATATTAAAGTTTTGTTACAGCAGCTCAGCTGCAACAGAAAGCAAAGGCTTCTCCCTCTACGTCCTCTAATATTAGATTCAAAGGACTGTGCTTATCTCCTGAACAATTCCTAATAAGCCACAAAGTTGTCTCTCTTGTTACACTGTTGCCAATTAAGAGGCATATCAAAGAAACTGGTAGTTCTCATTCATACAAATAGACTTACTAACATTACAACTCCCAATCATTGTGTTCTCTCTACAACTAGTTTATCGTGCAATGTAGAACCTTGGCATGGTTTAAACCCAGCCAGCAACTAAGCAAGACTCTTGCTCATCCCCCTGCAATGGGATGGGGGAGAAAAAATCAGAAGAGTAAATGTGAGAAAACTTGTGGGATGGGATAAAACCAGTTTAATAAGTAAAGCATATGCCACACGTGTAAGCAAAGCAAAACCAAGGAATTCATTCGCTATTTCCCATCAACAGGCCATGTCCAGGAAAACTGCATCAGGTGTAATGGTTACTTGGGAAGACAAATGCTGAACCACCTCTTTCCCTTCTTCTTCCCCCAGCTTTATATGTTGTGATTGACCTTATAAAGTAAGGAATATCCCTTTGGTCAGTCAGGGTCAGCTGTCCTGGCTATGTCCCCTCTCAGCATCTTGTGCACTCCCAGCCTGCTCACTGGTGGGGTGGGGTGAGGAGTGGAAAAGGCATGGACTCTGTGTAAGCTCTGCTCAGCAGGAAAAAAATATCCCTGTTGATATTAACACTGTTTCCAGCACAAATGCATAGCATAGCCCTATACTAGCTACTGTGAGGAAAATTAACTCTATCCCAGCCAAAAATCACCACAACTCCCTAGGACAGTCTTTTTCACTATTACATGCTAAATTTTTTTATGGATCCACCTAGCAAGTGACTTTGTCTTTTGTGTGTACATGTTGGTTAGTAAAGCTAAATATTATTTCCTCCTACAAAAAAAATGAGCAGAAGGTAATTTAGTCATTATTCTAAATAATCTGACAGAATCTATGCATGAGAATACCTTTCTAAACACACTGAACACCCCTAGCATCTCAAAGATTTGACATAAGCTTCAGTACATGAAGTCATCTAGCGCTGCACAGCAACCTCTTCACATTTTAGCACAGTCTGTCCAGCTACGTGCAAGAGAGTTAAATAAATTCTATCCTAGTAATCAGCACTACATGGCACCTCAAAACTCACCATCATTGAACATGTTCAGAATTATCCTTTCAAAATAAAAAGAAACTTTTAAGAAAAAAAAAGTATCTGGCAAAACTGATTGCAAAGTTTCCTATAACTGGCACATACAACAATGACTAATTACTTGAGAACTATGGTATATTACAGATTGTTTAGTGTGTGTTTTAAATTCCACGCCTGCTTCCTTACACCAGTCATATAAACTAAACTTAGTAACACAGGTTTTAACTCAAGACCAGATTTTTCTGCTACACCTGTGAGGCAGGCACATATGGCAGGATTAGACCAAGGACTGTAAGTGAGAAAACACATGCACTGAGTAACTTCCTTGGTTTGTGACTTAAAGGATGAAGTTTTAACTCTATTGCAATTACTACTTAAACTACTAATGACTTCACTCACAGTTTCTAAGCTCTGTTCAGAACCTTGCAAAATAATTAAAAAATGCTAGAAACAGAACATAATTAGGAAACTAATTGGCACTTTCTGCATAAACAATTACTTTCTAGGAATAAGTTAAGCAGGGATTTGTTCAGTTTAATAGGGATATAAAACTGATTTTTCAACAGAAGAAAATATTTAAGTAAGAAAAAACAATAAAGTTGACTAGAGGAAACTATTCTACAGAATGATGCATTCAAAAAGCATGCCTAGGAAAACACCATCCTTTGATGAACAGGCATTAATTTTTGAAGACTATATACGCTATTGTTTAAATTGGTATTTTAGCCACCCTTTGAGGTAGAAAATGCATTTATATATGTCTCTCTGGAAGAAACATCAAGTCGAGTCACTTGTAATACTGTTATCTCTCTTTTATGTTATATTTTCTAGGTAAAAACCTTGAAGTGTAATGTCATATATAATATTTGCTAAGAGTTTTAACACATGACCTGATTTTAAATCTGCTTGGGATCAATTCATGTATAAACACACGCTTCTGATAATCTCCATACTCTGCCAGCAAATAAGTATTTGTAAAAGGTAACAGACAGCACTTCCTTTGGGTTTAAACCAAATAAGTTGATTTCAAACATTGTTAAAGTAACAGATAACTAAAATCACAACATAAATAAGTTTGTCTGTTTCACTAACTGCCTTAAATGAGGCTTTTCCTGTGTCAAATCTAAACACATCATATTAATTACTAGGAATATATTTTTCTGAAACTTCAGTGGTATTTTCATCAGGCTATAGTTTCTTTTTGTCATTTGTACATCTATCAGCCCTAGAAACTTGACATAACTCCATAGATGTGTATAAACAGTAGTTCAAATGTTTACATTGCTGACTACTATATAGTCAATTTTATGGTTTAAAGTCCCATAGCTAACGCATCCTAGCCTTACCCAGCACATTGTCACAGAAGTTACATTACTGGNTTTTCACTTACAGTCTTGAAAGATTTTAAAGCTAATGCATCCTAGCCTTACCCAGCACGTTGTCACAGAAGTTACATTACTGGAAATGAATACCACATCTTTAGCATACAAAATTAGCATTAACAAGAATCAGCTCCTGAGTTTTTCAACCAGATCATGTAGTAAGTCACTAATGTAGCACTGAGATTTGCAGGTAAAGAAGTAAACTACAGACTAATGAAGCAGAAAAACCTATTAAGCAGGACTTTCTTCCTTTTTTCTCTTTTTTTATTTGCTGCAGAAAAAAAAAAAAGAATTGCAGACATTGGTTACAGCAGGGACTCTTGAACTCAGCCAAACTACTCTGCAGCAGAAAGCTTAACCAGGCTGCAGAGCAGTTTTGGCAGAAGTCTGAAACTCCCTTGTAAATTGGCATTATAATTTCAACAGAGCATATGTGACATCCATCCAATGTTTCATGAGAGTACTCAGAGCAATCTAAAAGTGTCAATTCTTCCACGAAGAAATCCTGCTACCACCAAAAATTCTTCAATGAGGCATATGCTCACTTGGAAGAGTAACATCTGCTGATATTTTGGGTCACAATATAATCAACAAATGGAATAAGTTTTCTTCCGATTCTGTCTGTCTTATTAGCACTAGAAAAACAACTAGAAGACATGATACTGCCTATTAACAGGGAAACATTACCTACATCTAAATAATTTACTTACACTTCATTAATAACCGGATGCACTACCCACGAAGGAAAACCTGCAGTGTGCATACAGTTTAAGCACACTGCAGAACAATTCCAGCTTGAGAGCTAGCAGTCTATACATGACATTCACAATTCCCTCATAACAGTAAAATACAGATGATGAAGACGGGGATAAAAGAGAACACAAGACTGCACTGGTCAATCTGACTATGACATAGTCATAGATCATCAGTTGCCTTAATGCTGTATTTCTTAATAAATCATGTACAAAGGTTTTCTTTTCGGCATCCGCCTCTTCAAAACTGTTATTCACAGGATACACACCTAGTGCACCTTTCAAGCTATAAAGAGGATAAAGAGAGTGGGGTGTATGTGAACTCTCCAGAATTCAGCCATGCAATTTTAGGTACTGAGAGGAAAGGAAGGACATGTTTTGTCCTTTCATATCAGAAGTACACATGACTTGCAACTACATGCATTTTTGAGGAAACACAGCTGCCTGACAACTTGAGGGTTCTTCACAGCACAAGTGTTGTGAGTTGAAGCCCACTGCTAGGCATTTGACAAACAGCCTAGAAACACTAGACTTCTTGTCCTTTTACACAGAGACTACTAAAGAAAGACTATTAGATATTTCATTTTCCCCAGCATTAGGTTAAAAAACAAACTGTGCATGCCATGCAGTGGGTCATGTAAGAAGAATTAATTAAGAGTGTAACATTAAAAAGTCCTGGGTCAGGATATTTGAAACAAAAGTTTCTGAACGAGATTTCCTGGCTTGGTTTTTGCAAGACCTTAACAAGCACAAATTATGTCCCGAGAATCACATAAAGCATCATGCTCTAAATGACACACTGCATACCAGAGAATGATATATCTTCCACAGGTAAAAATATCCTTATAGAAAGAAAATTGTTAGTCTCCATGTTTTTTAATTGTGTTCCCCTGTGAAACATATACAGTAGGGCAGGTTTCTAGGTACATTTCATCTATCCATCTCACATTCCTCAGCTTCTTCTCGTGGAACTCTTTAGTTTCAAGCGTGCCAAAAGCTGCTTATTCAGTATAGCACAGTAGTTATTAGAGCTACTAATGTAACTTTAGGAATGACAGGAAAGTACCCTTTTTGTGTTCTGTAACACAAAGGCGAGCAGATTTCCAGAACAGTATATTTACAGCAAGTATAAAAGGGCTGATCTAAAAATAAAACAACCCTTTTTTTAAATGAAGGATTAGGTTATTTACATCTCTTTCCTTCCTTTCTTTCACAGAACTTCCTCATCAGTTTCTTACAATTCCTTCACTTTCACATCACCTCCAGTAACCCTAAGTCACGATCTTCTCGCATCTACAGCATTTCAGTTCCCCACGCACTTTTTAAAATCTGAGATGACAATAAGGATTTTAGCAGATGACTAATTGCTCCTAGATCTCTTTTAACTTTATTCAATGAGAAGGTTCATATGAGAACTTCTTACAAGTTTTTACGGAATCACAGAACAGCTGAGGTTGGAAAGGACCTCCGGAAATCATTTGGTTCAGAGCTTTCCTAAGACAGTCAAGGCCACCTGGTATCAAACCTACCTCATATCACATGCCTCCTCCACAGTAAGTAGTTAACCCTTTTCAGGGGAGTTACATTTCTCTCATCCCCAAAACTAGGACATGGACAGTGGCAGAACTACTTTATTCTGCTTGGACAGGAAGTTAACTAACACAATTACATTAGTATTTCACGTCAACATCCCACCACTCCAGGACTGTGTAACTTCAGCATCTGCTTTTGATGTTTTTTCAATCCTTCTTTTTCTACATTTCTTTGTTAAACCTGCTACATTTGCCTCTTTTTAAAGCACTCTGGCTTTAGCACAGGAAGGTAATCATACCTTTCAGAAGAAGCCAAAGTACAAACTGCCTATTTGGTGTTGCCATCTGCTTGCCCTGACAAGGGAAAAGATATTCTTGACTTAATATAATAGTGCGCATCCACTAGGATCACAGGCACTTAAGCAGGATTAAAATGTAATATGCAGTAACAATAGCAATGATCTAAGGCAGAAAATACTTAGATTGCTCAACACCTCATCTGAAAAAACATCCTTCTACTCTGTATTAGTGTGCACAGCCCATTTCTTTAAAGCAGGTTATTGTCCTGTGCTAAGCATCCTAGCCATGCATAAGAACTGCTCTGCTCAGAATCTTCCCATCTCCTGCCTAAAGACTTCCCTTTAGGTGCCTGTTGATTGTTTGCACAACCATGCCGACAAAACTACTGATATTTTATAAAGGACTGTATTAACTAAGCATTGTAGTTGGAAGAACAAAGACTCCCAGCAATATTCCCTACCTAGGGAAGTAGAAAAATCCCTCATTGCACACCAAATCAACGTAACTTCTTGCCAGAAACAGAGTTGACACTTGTTTTCCTGTCCTAAAAATACAACATCTCCCAACTCTATAGCACACCTTAACAATCAGGGTTCTCCATGTCTTCCACTACCAAGCTAATGAAAGCACGAGGTAGGGAGACAAAGCATCACTGAAATCAACACAAAACACAAACCTCAGTACTAAAGAATTGCGCAGTTCTTACTGTTACCATAATGTCACACACTATGAAAATAACATTTTCAAAGAAACTGAAGGGCTTAGACAAACATTTGATTAAGTTAATTTTGGTAGAGAATAAAAAATAAACTGTTATTCAAGCATTGCTGTTGAAGGGAAAATATAAATTACAAATGGTATCTCCCATTCCAAAGTAAAAAGTAGTGCAAAGTCTGACAGTAAAGTTGATAAAAAAAAAGTAAACTATAAGCAAGTTCTAATATTCCCACTCCTCATCTCTGGATCTGTCGCTCAGACAAGATCAGGAGCAGACAATGAAATTTGTCACTCTTCTCAATCTAAGAAAGCAATGAAAACCGTCAACTTGTGAACCATAACGTTCCCTAATTCATAGTTGCTGGGAATATAAATTATATTTGCCTAAGGCTTGTCCAACAGAGCGTGCTTTTTTGGCTGTCATATCCAGTTAAGAAAAGCAATATTCTTAAAATGGAGCTTTCCAATTTTTGACTAATAAATGTGATCTGGTCACATTTTTAACTGACTCAATCTGTAACAGCAATATCTGAAATATACAGTATGCTTGTGAATTAACTGTTTTCCTCTTAAAATGATAAATGGCAAAACAGATTCCTAAACACAGTCAAACCCCAAAAAGCATTCATCAGTGACTCAATTCAGCTACTTTGGACTATTACGATACAAAATTTGATATATTAACCTGATAAATGGCAAATATGCCCTAAAGAGTTTGCCTGCACCAGGGTACGACAAAGTCCAAGAGCTATAAAGACAGGCTTCAGCTGAGTGAGGCTTAATGCAGACCTTGCTGGCTTGGCAAGGGTGGCTGAACACTCACTTTCTGCTCACTTCATAGAGCTGCCACTATTGAACCTGAACTGCTGCAATTTCACGTACCAATTCAACAATGCTGACGACGTGCAGACTAGTCAATTAGGTATTGCATCAAGCAGTCATGTTTGGTCTGGTGTTCAGCCTGCAGCTAGCAAGCACAATAGTACTTGTAATTTTATTTTTCTCTCTGAAAATTAAAAAGCAACTAACAAAACATCGTTCAAAACTACTTCCGGTGCTACTGCAGCTCAAGCTTTAGACTGTCACAGATGTTCAAGTATATATTCTAGAGCAGAAATTCAAACTTGCTGTGCTAGAACTACAAGAAAATAAAAATTGCCAGAACAAAACAGCTGACAATGAGCTCATATATCACAGATTCACTGCTTGTTTGCTTTCTTCCTGCCTCTGTATATGCTTTCCTTTTCCTGTGTGGTGATTAGACTTACACTGGTGAAGTTTTTGGCATACCAATCCAATTATGATGCTACAGGATTTTCTTAAGATTCCTGAGAGTTGCAATGGCACAGATAGATGACTAAGTAATTGGGACTCTTTTTCCCATTTTATTTCACTATAGAAGCATATAAGTGGCATTTCAATTGTTACACTTGTTTTGCTTTATTCTTCCAGTGAAGAGCAAAGACAAAGGTAACTCTTTCAATGAGACTTAGAAGAGACACAAAGTTTTTGCTTTCAGTTATTAAGTATGAGTACACATTGCATTTATACTGTTGTCCAGCATGTCATTTTGTCTTAAAGCCATAAAAGCTTAAGATTATTCCTGCAGCATTTCAAAAGTCACCCCAAGTTATCATTAATTTATCCAATTTTTGCTTCATCTCCTTTCCCTACCTTTCCTACTCCACCATCTCATTTTTCTTTTAGCTATCTCTAAACTCATCATCATGGAAAACTTCTTGGTTGATTTCATATTTATTTTATTATTCCACTCTGCAATCATTTCACATTTCCCCTGTTTTGAATGTGAACAGCCTTATGGTAGATCACATGATGGGGAAAGTCCTCAGGCACTATGTTACTATTATAAAACACACTTTAAATCTCTTCTGAGTGAGACCCCCTTTGTGTAGCAACTGCTGCAGACTCCTCATTCCTCTTGCGTGTACTAGAGTGGCTTGTCTCTAACTCCCAATGCCTTTACTGGTGGATTATATAAAGGTCCTCAGATTCCCTTTCTCATCAAATTCTCCAGGTGTGATTCAGTACTGCTTTGAAAAGGGAAGTTTTCAAATAAAAGCTTAAAGGATACGCAACTGAAAACCTCAAAAGGAAGAGGCATTAGAAAACCTACAAGTTGTACTTCTTTATTAATGCAAATCAGCTAGACCTGGCATACAGCAACTGGTGGAAGACTGCAGTGGTTGAGGTATTAGATACCTGAAGTCCAAATTCATTATGAACCTCAGTGTGTACAACACAACAAATACATTTGAGAGGCTGATTCATGTAATGCTAAGTTTAATCTGCATTTTAGATATGATGAGAGAACATGGGGGAAGTCTGCTCCTTGTTCTGTTAAGTATCTTTCCTTACAAAGACGTATACGTTTTGGCCATTAAAAAGTACTTCTAGACCCATTTTGAGAAGTAGTCAAGTGCTACTGTGCTCAGATCTGTAAGGTCTACATAACCTTAGCAGCTAAGTCCCATTTCAAAAGCTACTTAGGGACGATACTGAAAAGCACTGAATCCTATAAAATGCTTTCAGAAGTCAGACATGGTAATTCCCTCTACAGACGCTGAACACATTTGAAAATGGGACTTTACACTACTTGGTTTTATTAAGTGGTAGGGTATAAATATCCTTGTCGAAGCACAGTGGCTTTCTCTTGGAAAACTTAAGCTTTTGTGAGATATCAGGGGCACTGTAATAACTGTCAAAGAGAGCTAAATTCACAGAATCACAAGGTTGGAAAAGGTCCACTGGATCATCAAGTCCAACCATTCCTACCAATCACTAAAGCATGCACCTCAGTGCCTCATACACCCGTCTTTTAAACACCCCCAGGGAAGGTGACTCAACTATCTCCCTGGGCAGCCTCTGCCAGTGCCCAATGACCCTTTCTGTGAAAATTTTTTCCTAATGTCCAGCCTAAACCTCCCCTGGCAGAACTTGAGGCCATTCCCCCTTGTCCTGTCCCCTGTCACTTGGGAGAATAGGCCAGCTCCCTCCTCTCCACAACCTCCTTTCAGGTAGTTGTAGAAAGCAATACAAAATCACAGCATTCCCCTCTCTTACAAAGAGCAGTGATTGAAAGGTACCCAAGATTTTAGCACGGTTCTTGCAGATCACTGAAAATCCACTGGAGCCAAGGCAGACATCACTCGCCTGAGCGCTGAAAGAAGCAAACGGTCCACGCCGGTGAAGAATCATATAATCACCAGGTTGGAAGAGACCCACCGGATCATCGAGTCCAACCATTCCTGTCAATCACCAAACCATACGTCCCAGCAGCAGGCAGGCAACCCTGTCCCACTCACCCTCCAGCTTCTCAGCAAGGTGACCCCTCTCAGCACCGACCAAGGCAGCGACGGGCGAGCCCACCCCGGGGAGAGCCCCCAGCCCCCCTCACCTTCCAGCAGCTCGTCCAGGCTGGTGAGCTTCTTGCTGCCGTCGATGGTGTAGATGGTGCGGACGCCCTGGGGCAGGTTCACGTTGTCCGACAGGGAGCGGGTGAGCTCGACGAGGAGGGCGTCGAAGGAGCGAAAGCGGTCGGGGGAGATGGCGTACACCAAGCCCTTGAAGTACCTGTCCCCGTTGCGGTAGAAGCGGGCTTTGCGGGCTTTCTTCTCGGAGCTGAGCGCCTGCAGGGTGCGGGTGCGGTAGAGGCTGCAGTGGGCGCTGTGCGCGGGGCTGGGGATCAGCCCGTTGCCCCGCGGCCCCGCGGCCGAGCCGCCTCCTCCTCCTCCTCCTCCTCCTCCTCGCCGCGGCCCCGCGCGGTGCTGCCTCTTGCCCCGCTCCTCGAAGTGCTCCAGCTCGATGCTCCGGTTGCTCGCCATGACAAACGCCTGCCCGGCCCCCTCCCTCCCACACAACCTCTCCGGATCGCTCAGCCGCCCCAGCCCCGCACAGCGCTCCGTCCGCCTAATTCAGCATCGCCGCCGCGGCTCGAGCCGCCGCCCGCACACAAACGCATCCCCCGGGCCCCAAGGCGGCCCCCCCCGCGCCCCCCCCGCTATCTCCGCAGCCTCTGAGTCCCCGGGCAGAGCGGTCAGCGCGGGAAGAGGCGCCGCATCCCGCGGCCCCGGCGGGCGGAGGCGCTCGCCGCTCGGCAGCCAGAAGGAAACAGCCGCGGCGGATCCGGGGGCCGCGGGGAGAGCGGCGGGCGGGGCCGCCGAGAGGGGCGGGGGCGGCGGCGCCATCGCGGCTGCAGAGGAGCGGGGCGGGGGGATGCGGGGCGGTGGGATGGGGTGGGTTGTGTTAGGGTGATGTGGAATGTGGTGGGGTGGGATGGGCTGAGGTGCAAGAGAGTGGGATGCGACGCAGTGGGGTGGGTTGGGATGGAATGCGATGGGTTGGGATACAGTGGGGTGGCTTGGGATGCGATGAGTTGCGAGGCAAAGGGATGGGATGTGATGGGGTGTGATGGGATGCAACGGGTTGGGTTGGGATGCGATGGGGTGGGTTGGGGTGAGGTGGGATGCGATGGGGTGGGATGGGCTGGGATGCAAGAGAATGGGATGTGATGGGATGAGATGNGCGGACGCCCTGGGGCAGGTTCACGTTGTCCGACAGGGAGCGGGTGAGCTCGACGAGGAGGGCGTCGAAGGAGCGAAAGCGGTCGGGGGAGATGGCGTACACCAAGCCCTTGAAGTACCTGTCCCCGTTGCGGTAGAAGCGGGCTTTGCGGGCTTTCTTCTCGGAGCTGAGCGCCTGCAGGGTGCGGGTGCGGTAGAGGCTGCAGTGGGCGCTGTGCGCGGGGCTGGGGATCAGCCCGTTGCCCCGCGGCCCCGCGGCCGAGCCGCCTCCTCCTCCTCCTCCTCCTCCTCCTCGCCGCGGCCCCGCGCGGTGCTGCCTCTTGCCCCGCTCCTCGAAGTGCTCCAGCTCGATGCTCCGGTTGCTCGCCATGACAAACGCCTGCCCGGCCCCCTCCCTCCCACACAACCTCTCCGGCTCGCTCAGCCGCCCCAGCCCCGCACAGCGCTCCGTCCGCCTAATTCAGCATCGCCGCCGCGGCTCGAGCCGCCGCCCGCACACAAACGCATCCCCCGGGCCCCAAGGCGGCCCCCCCCGCGCCCCCCCCCCNCTGGGATGCAAGAGAATGGGATGTGATGGGATGAGATGCGATGCAATGGGATGGGATGGGATGCAACAGGGCAGGATGCAATGTGGTGGGATGGGATGTGATGAAGTGGGTTGGGATGCGATGGGGTGGGTTGGGGTGAGGTGGGATGGGCTGGGATGCAATGGGGTGTGATGGGATGCAACAGGGTGGGATGCGATGGGGTGGGTTGGGCTGGGATGCAACAGGATAGGATGCAATGGGATGGGATGGGCTGAGGCTGGTGCCTTAGGAGGGCTTGGGTGATGAAGCAAGAAAATGAAGGGGTCCTCCTAGCAAAGGAGAATGATTCTGGGGAAGCCGCTTTCCCGCAGTGGGAGGCTCCAATTGGACCGGTTCATCATACCCCTGCTCCCCAGCTGCCTGCTGGCCCTCTCTTCATCTTACTTTGACTCGGTTGCTCAATTACAATGCAAAAAAATGCTCCTAAAGCTCCTTCCTGTATGGCCTTCTCTCTAACATGCACTCCCCAGGACAGATGACTATGCATCCCTGTCATTCCCCCTTTTTTGGGGGGAATGGCACTGCCACTGAGTTTCCCACTCTCTGGAGGAATCAATGAAGTGCATTTCCCATTCATAGAATCATAGAATCACCAGGGTGGAAAAGACCTCTTGGATCATCAAGTCCAACTGTTCCCGTCTTCCACTAAACCATGTACCGGAGCACCTTGTCTGCCCATCTTTTAAATACCTCCAGGTACAGTGACACAGCCACCTCCCCAAGCAGACTGTTCCAGTGCTCAATGATCCTTTCTGTGAAAAAGTTTTTCCTGATATTCAGTCTGAACCTCCGCTAGTGCAGCGTGAGGCCATTCCCCCTTGTCCTATTACCTGACATTCGGTAGAAGAGGCCAGCTCCCTCCTCTTTAAAACTTCCTTTCATGTAGCTGTAGAGAGCAATAAAGGCTACCCTCAGCCTCCTCTTCTCAAGGCTAATGCCCACAGACCTAACCTCCTGAACATGCTTCCCCGGGTGGCTTTTCAAGTCAAATTCACTTTTGGTAGAAATGGTTGTCACACACTGAAATGGATGCAATTTCATTTTTTTTCTTTTCCAACTTGTTTTTCACTATTACAGAATATAATTTATTTTGTTCACGTGAGTATGTAAAAACATGTAAAAGGCATTTGCAGCTAGGTACAGGTTTTTCACGTTTTTTTTTTCTTCATGTCTCTTGCCTTGAGATATTCTGGTTGTGTTACATCATTCCAGGTGGTCACAGTTTCTGCCCTTTTGTCCTGGGCCCATAAGAGCCTTCGCCCATCCTTTACCGTGCTGCTTACTCAGTTGGTGTCAGGAGGTGGTGCTCAGGTTGATACTCTGCACTGCAAGTGTGACTGCTGCAGGGAGAACTTCTCTGTATGAAAATTAAACTAGTAACTGAACGATGCACACAGGAGAGGGTAGGTTTATGGAAGTCCTTTTCATGCTTAGGACAGAGTTCTGTTCAGTAAAGACTTTCTACCAAGCTTAGAAGCTGTGCTTTCTGTTCTGTTTGTACTTAGTGGGAAAGGGAAGACATCTGGCTAAGCAAATTTGTCTATGTTTGGGTTTATGTTGCAGCGAGTTTTAAAAATATTTTGCCACACTTTCTATGGATTTATTATTTTTCTTTTTTATATTTTGAAATACTGATACAGTCAAGCACTACCTCACCATTATTGCTGGGTTTATTACAAAGTAGGTTAGACATCTAGCTACAATACACCAAAATACAATACCTGGAGAAACAGAAAAGACCGGTGAATTTCGCTCTTGAAGTGTCAATTTCTGTGATACCTGAAGCCTCCACAAGAAAAAGAAGTGATAAATCATGGAGCTGGATTATCTCCGGTGGTAAAATCAACAGAAGGAACTGAATGAAGGGGGAGTTCTATTACAGTTGGAGCATAGTAGGAATACACTGACTAAGATTAGACATTCAGTTTTGCCTAGGAACCAGGACCTAGAAGCCACAAAAAAAAAAAAA
>WAAB01019174.1:357344-372219 GCA_013389865.1 Piaya cayana
TTTTTTTTTTAAATTGGACACTTGTGTTGCCCTTTTGTTTTGTTTTGAATAGCAGGAAAAGAACTGAAAAACTGCCCTTTGCACCAGGGATGATTTTATTTATTTATTTATTAAGATTTGGAAGTTACTGCGTTCACAGAAGATTCAGCCTCAAATAGCCTTCTCCAATCTGGCTGTCTGTTGTTAGCCTGTAAGATTCATTATGACAGCATGTTAAATACTGCTCGACCAGTTGCTGAGGGGGGGGGGTTGTCTGGATATGAGTAAAATACCATCTTCTGACATCTGTATGTGTACTCAAAGAAAGGCAGGATCAGTGTGGTCAGATTATTCTGTATGATGGAAGCACTGCCATCTTGTGGATAATTCAAGGATGTGGAGAATTTTTGCTTATTCATTTTAGAAATGTAAATTTTATATTTGTGTAGGTTAATAATCACAGAAAGAAAATTTTGTTTTTGTTATAAGTAAAGAAAAAATGTAGAAAGAGCATAACTTCCAAAGCATGTTGGTTCTTCAGCTAATCAAGCGTTTGTAACCTAGTATATAGCTTAGTTGTTTCTTCTTCTTTCACTGGTTTTCTTAAGAAATGTATTTGCTACTAATGGCAAGTAACAGTAACAAAACCAGAAAGTTAAAGCTCATTTCATGGAGTACAATTCTTTATCTGTTAGAAAAAAAAGCCACAAACAAACACACCCCCCATATTGTCTTAAAGATTCCATTTAGAACAGATTGCTTGGCTGTTGTATCTTTGTATCCCTGTCACTGAGGAGTACTGTGTGACCTATTGCTGTCATGCCTATCCTCAGTCCTCTTGTGGATCAGATTGGTTCACAAGAAATTATTGGACATTCCTTAACTGAGAGCTAGAAAAGGCTGTGAGAATAGGTTACACACAGCTGTAGAAAGCTGTCATTCACAATTTGGATCTATCTGGCCTTATCTCAGGTTGTGTGCTGTTGTGTACTGAAAATAAGTAGGTGTGTTGCGTTGTGTATGCCTCTGAGGGTCAAAATAAAAAGCATGGGGAAAGGCTATTTAGGGATGTAGACATCAACATAACTCACTAAACTTTGTTCATCTAGACCTGTTTCTTTGTGCAACTTGGAAAAATAACATTCGGAAGATGTCAGGTGAGATTCTGTTGCCTTATTGCTGTTGCACAAGTATGCTGGCTCTAGTTGAGAGTAGTGATCTGTAAGAGGTGCCCTCCAAACATATCATAGGATCATTGAATAGTTTGGGTTGGAAGGGACCTTTAAAGGTTATCTGGTCCAACCACCCTGCAATGAGCAAGGACATCTTCAACTAGATCAGGTGTATCAGCCACCCTAGCATCAATTGCTGCATTCCCCTTAGGTCACAGTTCTTGAAGGGAAAACTTGCAGCTCAGTCCAATCCAGTCACTGAAGTCAGCCCAGTATGTAACGACTGCAGCTGATGTCCTGGGTATGTTCTACATCCAGGCCTTCTGCCCAGTCTTTATGGAGCAACTAGTTCAGGGAAAGGTGCCTTCAGAGAGATTTCATAGCTACTACAAACAACTTGTTTTCACAGTACTTTTTTCCTGTTAATTTACCCATGTGGAAGAACTCCAGGAATGAAAGAACCAAAAGCTATTTTTGGAAGGGTAAAAAAGCTGCACTGAAGTCCAGTTAAAAGAAAAAAAGCCCAAACGTTTGCATGACAGCTGAAGCTAGCAAACATGTAGACTTACCCTTACAGGATATTGCTCCTTGGGCTGAATTTTCTTTGATGGAAAGCAGAGAGCAAAGAAGTATTTTAAAAAAATGCACAAAGAGTGTTAATGCTTCCTCTTGAATAAGACTGTAGCGGTAGTGTCACCAGGGAGGTCCTTCTGAAAAGGAGCCAGAGGTACGTTGCTGGAGAAACAACCCTGTGTGCCTTGTTCCTATCCTCAAAGGAGGGAGAACTTGTGTGTGTTTTTTTAAAACATACAAAAGCTCTGACAGAGAGGTCCATCAGTTTTACCTCAGATGCTTTAAGTGGCTACTTCCCTATTTATCTTTGTTTCTGGAGCAGGTTACTTTTCCTGTCAGCTCTTCAGCTCCCTTTATTCACTGCCTGAGGTACTGGCTGTGGTATTTACTAGTGAATTAATCAACCACAGCAGACTCTGAACTATGATATTTGAGTAGTTTTATAGATTTGCTTTTCTTTTTCATAGAAGGGAGGACTGTAGGTGATGGTAACTGTTTAATCAAGTGCACCCAAGTTCAAAAGATCACTGTTAAAAGACATGATGACCTGCAATTGGTTTTTAGCTCTAAATGGGGAAGTACTCCACAGATCAGAAACGTCTTTTTTATTTCATCAAAAGTGGGTTTTATGGTTTAGTTTTCTGGTTAAATAGTTGTTGAACCTCTAGGAGAAAATAAATCTGGAACAAACAAGCAGTACTGAAAGAAGGTTAAAAAGCAAAGATCCAAATGAATTCAATAAATTATTATCCGGTTCTTAGGTAATGGTACTGTAGTTAGCATACAAAAATGACAATTTACATTAACTTTTATAAAGATGCATTTTGAAGAAGGTTAAAATTAAAATAATTAAAATAAATTAAAAAATGTTGTAGTTGCAAGTTTTTAATAATCTCTTGCAAATGTTGCAGGGAAGGCAGCAACAAAACAAGAAAGTTGATGCTACAGCATGGTCAGCAAAAACCTTGGCATTAGACAAATCAGGAAATGTGTTGTCCTTGCTAAAACGAAAATGAGATAATTTTGAAAACACAGCTACATCAACAAAAATCAAGATTTGCAAGGCAACTCATAAGAGTTCTTTTTTAAAAAAAAACTGTAATTTTACAGAGCTGGAGTGAAAAAACCTTACTCAAAGCATTTTGACATCAAAAAGGCACTGGTATCAGCCATCGCGTGTACAGATTTGTGAAATATTAGTTGAATTAAGAGTTCTTTTATTTTTGAATTTTTATAATGCTACTAGTTGTCTAAAAAGATATTTATAATGCTACTAGTTGTCTAAAGCTCTCTGTTTTCACTCAAGCTACCTACTACAAGGTCATCTGCCTCTTTGCTTTAAAATATATCCGTTCTATCCTGCTTCTCAACTAATATTTTCTATGCTTTCAAGTTGTTTTTGTGAAGGAGAGAAAACAAACCACTTTATGACAGCATGCTGATGGACATCCAAACAAAACTGCAGCTTGGGAGCGATCTCTGCCTTTCAGTACTAGTGGAGAAGTTCAGAATTCTTTTATGAAACTGATGTTTTAAATCCAGATTTGTGATCTTTACTCTTGAACGTATCTTGATCTTTACAAATAAGGTGCCCCTGTTTGCAGTTAGTGTTGTGGAGGGGTGATTTCTTCTGAGAACAGCTGTTTTTCTGTGCTGTAGAGGACAATGATGTGCTATGTCCTAGCACTTACTTTAAAACTTGTAATGATACGCAGTTGTCATTCCACAGATATTACGATGCTCAAATGTTCAGGACCAGATTTTACTATTTGAAATTCTATGTCCTACTAGGCTCCTTATTAAGGACTGATTTTGCGCAGAGCCTAGCAATCGGGGGTTTGAAGTCTGCATAGTGATTTGTATGTTCAGGCCAGAAAGCTGAAAGATACAAAGCAAATTAGGATCATAGAACACTACTAGATTGGAAGAGATGTCTGGAGGTCATTTTGTCCAACCTCCCATTCAAAGCAGGACCAGCTTCAAAGTTAGATCCAACTTTGTCAAGATCATGCAGCAGAGAATTACACAGCCAGAATTAGAGTTCTGACATTCCTTTGATGTAAAGCTCCTAAACAAGTCGCTAGAATCTGTTTCACGTACTCCATCTGTGAAGCAGAGATAATTCTTGCATAAATACCTGTAAAGTATTTTGATCTATCTGGGTGAAATTAAAGCTCTAGACAGGAGTGGTTCACTTCAGTACTGGGGTAAAATTATTTGTTTTCTCCTGTTCTTGAAGACGTGAAGGAAGTAAAAAAGAAATCTTACATTTCCTGTCAGTATCAATAAGGATTGCAGGTGCTGCTAATATTCTTTTCATGGAGTAAATAGGTCAAATTTGCTGTTTCTAGCATTCCTGCTGTTCAGAGGTTGAATGGCCCCTTTTGCTGTTTAGCCACTTAGGGGAGACAAGGTGTTTATGAATTCAGACTTCTGAAAGCTTCTATTTCTGTTCAGTTCATGAAACTATTCACGTCAGGGAGAGCAGACATACGATCTCATGACATTATTTAGATGAACTGAAACAAAAAGGTCATATTCTAACTGTGTTGATTTTAGTGTTTTCCCTGAACACTGATGAATAAATAAGGAGACTTGAATAGTGCATGTTAGTGACGGTGGTTGAACAGGCAGCTGAATCCAAACAAGAATCCCTACGTTGAAAGCAGAGTTGCATGTACTGACTGGGCAAAAAGTAACAGTTCTCTGGGTTTCTGTATTACTGATGACACAAAGTTTAAGTCTTCCACATGTAGCAATTCTCAAAACACTATCTGAAAACTCTTCTTGTTTCACTAGGCCTCAGTTCTGTTGCAAAGATGAGGAAATCCACAGAATGTAATTTGACTAAGATCATAGTGGCAAGAACGGAGAATCATCATTATACTCCCTCTTGTTCTAACTCAAATTTCACCCTTCTGGAGTAGATTGGCAGAGCAAAGCCTGGGCAGGCATATCAACTGGCACAGAATTAACTGGGGGCTAGATATGAAATACAGAAATTGTGGCAGATGTGAGTGATTTAGAATAGCTAAGTCAGGAGGAAGGATGGCAGAAGAATTGATGAGGTAACACCTTTAATATCTGCTGCTTACCTTTTTAGTTTACTCAGAAACAATTGTGCCATGATTTGGTCATGACAAACTAGGGTTCTGAAAGAGAGTTTATGTTTCCTTTCAGTTTGTTGGGTTTTTTAAAGTGTTTTCCTCCTGCCCCTGAACTATCTGTCTTCTGCCTTGCTATTTCATTCTTTCTGGTATTTACAATATTTCGTAATTTATTTTCTTGTGGTAATTTTAATTGTTATGCCATTTTACTTCCCTGCCAACTCATTAATGGCAAGATATGTAGAATACGTCATGTTCCTTAGGAATAAGTCAGCCTTATGCCTCCTATAATCAGGCAAATATTTAAGTGTAGATATAAGGCTTACATTCCCTGATACACCTCCTCAGCTCAATAAGCTGAAATTTTATCAATATTCACTATTTTCTTTCCACTGGTTCACTTTCAAAAGGTGAAACTGTTCAGGCAAATCTCTAATGAATGTGACCATTACTCTCTTTCCTTTCCTCATCTGGATTTTTGTTTTCTGGCAAGGTAACTTAATACTAAACAATTGTCAGATTTTCAGAAATTCAATTAACTCCCTGTTGCTCTTTTTTTTTTTCTTTATTTCCCTAGATTACAGCTCACTTGCATCCTGCACAGGTAATGGTTTAGTCCCGTTATTTGGCCAGTAATTGCAGCACAATTTACTGACAGTAATCACAAGAATATTTTTGTGTTTGTTAAAATGATACCTTTTTTTTCCTTCCATGACTTGGTATATCTCAAGGCATGCATTTCTTCAAAAAGAAATACTTCTCTCCAGACTTCAGAAGTTTTTTAGGTACATATGGTCATGTTTAAAAGTCCTTTATAACTTACAGTCAATATAATGCATTACATTTCTCTGTAACTTGGTGACTTGCCAGTACTGTTCTCAACTTGCCTCATAGAAGACACGTTTTTATAAAGCAGTGCAATATCTCAGCCATTTGATGTGCCTCATTAATTTCAGCAGACTCTTCATTTATTAAAAGTCCTTTATTGTCTCCAGTTTTATTCTTTTCATGATTTGTTATAACCCATCCAATTTTCTCTTAACTGATTTGACTGCATTAATTCATTCTGCTTTTTGGCTGCCCTACTCTTAGCTGCAGTAACAGACTCTATATATTTGTATTCTATTGCATCCATTACTTAATTTTCTTTTAGTCTTAGATTCATGATTAGTCCCTGATTGCTTCCTATTCCTTGTGTTCTTTTTCAGATTTTTTTTATATATATAGCTGATAATATCCCTGTTTGCAAAGGAGTGTTCACAAAACATTCCATTTAATTTTTGTCAGACTTATATGAGAATGAAATGATGAGTTTTTTGACAAGTCAGTGGGAGTCAATAATTCCAAATGGCTGGTACACTGAGTAGAGGTTATCCTAGTCAGTCTGAATGGAGGTTACTAATGTCACTGTTTAGTATTTAAAACTCCAGTGAAACAGAAAGATGTTAGTAATTGGCTGTCCAGTTGTGGCATGGCAGGTCTATTAATTTTTGGTCTGTATTATTTTTTCATTGTAATGTATTCCAGTGTATTTCCCATCTGCAATAGCAGCTTGTTGCTTTTTGTACCAGGTATTAAATTAGGTGAGTTTTACACTGCCTGACACTCAATAGCTTTAATATTGTGGGCTACTGAAACTTGAAGGTGCTAACAAGGTAGATCGACAGCTACTCTGCTGCAAGTGCTTACTCCAGTGGAGGAGAAAAGGTCAAGAATCTGCTGCAATACTTTCATGTGTTTTATACTTTAGGAGAGCTGTTTACACCCCAACTGGGGTTTAATAGGAGCTCTTCAGACCAAGCCTCCCTGTTTATGGGGAGATTATTTTTTCTTTTAGATGAAGTGTCTGTGCTGTGCTAACTCTTGGAGCTGGGAACACTTTGCTCCCAGCTGATCCTAAAGCCTAGCAGAAGTTGTGGGTTGACTTCTACTGAATTAACAGAAAAACACATCATCACACACCTATTGCCAAGCCTCTATCAAGTGAACCCTGTTGAATCTGCCTCTGGTACCCTATATTCATTTTCTTCCATATTTGACTTCCTATCTTCTTGATCTCTTTCCTCTCCTTCATCTTTTTCTTCTTCATTTTTCTTATCTGTTTGCTACAGGTAGTAGCACTATGGTCAGGCAAGCAGGGATTCTAAATTTCTTCAGCCACAGGGAAGTTGTGGTTGGCTTGAGGATCTCAGTTTGCTCATGCTGTTCGAGTTACTTTTCAGACTGAGCAGATAAGGTGTTAGTATTGTATCAGTGAGTGCTAAGATGAAGCAAGTCAGGATGGTGTGATGATAGGAGAGGTGTGATCATTATTACATAGTACAGTTTTAAATTTGTAATGTCAGTGTTGCTGTTGCCAGTGTGTTTATGTAAAACCTTGTGGGGAGGCACTAAACCATTGCAAAACTACAGGGTGAGAAACTATCCAAAAGACATGAGTTGCAGTCTCAGGAAAGAGTACGGTATGCTCACAGGAATGAATTACATAATGAGTGCCATCAATAGAGCAGTTTGTTGCAATACAGAGAATAACAAGATTTTAATGAAGATCTACACAGCATTGATGTTTGCCCTGGTTAGGTACTTGGATTGCCTTGTGAACCACTCTGCCAGATTTGTTCTGACATCTGTCTTCCTTTTTTTGCTTTGTGAGAGAAATCTGCTCAATGGAAAAGGTTTGGATTTAAAGTTTAGGGAACTCTGTGATGACAAATAGCAACTTGAAAAGGTCTATTCATTTTCTTTTAGTCCCCTGCTTTCAAATGATGAACTGTTTGCATGTTTGAGGAGTGAAATAAATTCTATACAAATTTGCAGAATAGATGAAAAATGAGTCTTTAGATTCTAGCCAAATAAAGATGATTAAGCATAAGCTTCCTTTTGTTTCATTTCACAAAATTTCAAATTAAATGGGACACTGTCAGCACCAATTTACTGTTTTAAAGGGATGTGTTTTAGCATCTCTGTAAACATTCAGTTTACTTCTTTATTGTTAATGGAAATTTGCAGGTAAAAGGAGAAAGTTAGTTGTAAGAGGATTTGGTTGAGTATTACCTGACTGAGATTCACAAGTCTGCACTGTGTCTTTCAGCTGTTATCAAAGGACAAGGGAGGGTGAGAAATGGGAGTGTGAGAGACTTTACCTTAGGGAGTCTTTTAAAAATAGGTTCAATTTCTGTTCCTGGCATATCTACAGAGAAGGGCACAACACCTAAAAAATGACTTAATTCTGAAAAGGTTTGTGTTGCTGTCTTCTTACATTATTGTGTGTTGATGATTGGGGGACTGGACAGAGATGCCTAAGTACAGGGTGGATTAGGCTCATTTAACTGTGGGTGTTCAAGTTAGGGAGACACCTATCAAATCCTAAATTTGAAGTTAGGCACCGAATCTGATACCAAAAAGTGTGGTTATTCTGCTTTGTGGATTCCCCCTGTGACGGCTTATCTTCGTTGTCATCCATGAATCAAAAAATATTGAATGTTTAATTTTTACCCATTACAAAGAGCAAATAGAGTTAAATAAAGATGGAAGCAATGTGATTTTAGTTATTTTAGTTCTCATACAATTTATAAGTACAGACTTTATGTTGTTTATAAGTAAGATACAATTTTCTATAATACTTTATACAATTATCCATAAAAATCCCTACAGGAAATGTCTTTGTATATAAACAGCCTGAGTTAATAAAACTGTTATTTGAATCTGTGTGGCAATTGCATAATTTAAATTGCACTCATGCAAAGTACTTTAATCCAATTACTAACTTATGTATTCTGTAAATTGGTCTTCCCTGCTATCTTTGCTCTGCAAGTGGAAGAGAAGACGTAATTTTAGATATGCTTCTAAAATTGGTTTTAGCTACTCCATGTGAAAAATCAGGCTTCTCTAACAACATAATATTACTGAATTTCTAAACATCTCTGAACATAGTTGCTGCACACAACAGACGTCACTGTTTTAGTGTCCAGCTACTTGAAAGCCAAAGTAAGAAAGTAGTTTGTAAATATATGCTGATGATAAGGAGGGAAATGGTTTTCCTACACTGGTTGAAGGAAAACTTTCCCTCTTTCTGATGAAATTCTCATTTCCTTTCCCCAGAATACTGTTAAATTTTGGTCCATTACTGGTCTTTTATTGGGTTGCATCAGTTACAAACATTGGAGAACTAGATTTGTGGGGAAGCCTGCAGAGAGTGAAACATTTTATTGGGAAGCTCTGTGTGTCAGACTGTTAGAAGAAGACAGAAGAGGTGGGTTATTTGCATAAGAGGGTAAAATATGCATAAGAATCCTATGAGCTACTTAGATATGACCTGAATTTGTTTATAACAAATGCCAAACTTAGCATTTCCACTAGGATACACAGCATCTTATATCTCTATTTTTTTAAAACCCCTACCTTGTGTTTAAGAACACATAAGTACAGTTTACTTCTGGCATATTTCCATTGTGCTGAGTCTTAAGTTTGCCATAACAGACTGTCAACAGTGAAGTTGCGATAGGAATTGCCTCTTGTACTGATTCTCTTGTTGTACTGTTTTGGGTTTTCTTTTGTTGTTTCTTTGTTTCAGTAATGAAGATTACTGAAAGGAGATGGGGTTTCATGTGCACAAAATAGAACATTTGTTACCTAAACTTCACAAAAATTTATACCACTGAAAATGTTCTGTTCTCCTCCCTTAGATTTTCTTAGCAAAACCTAAAAAACATTTACAATCAGGAGAGACCTGCAGCGTACAACATCTGACCTATATGTTATGTTTATATAATTGCTGAATTATTTGCATGCAGATTTCCCTGCAGGTGGATGTCCCTCACTGCTTATGTGCTGTTTATCACTGCATATTTTGCTTGGTGTTCATCACCATCCTTTAGCTGAGGTCAAGGTTTGAAAATGTGTTTCTGTTTGTAATACACCTACTGTACACAAGATAGGAACTTTGGTCAGCCGATCCTTTACAGATAGGAGGTGGCCTTCTTTATGAAGGAGGGAAAAGAACAAAAAAATATAAAAGTTGTAATAAGGAATTGTTGGTTCTATGCATTCCCTGCAGAATGGAAAGCAAAGGTTATGGTGACATTCTGAAAAAGGTGATGTGTGAAATACAGATGAGAGTGAATGAACAGTTAGAGGTTGTTACTTTGGTGATACTGAACCATTACTTGTGTAATATAAACTGTCACTTAGAAACGCCTCTGTACCAGAGAAAGTGGCAAATGAGTTACTAGTTTTTGAAAGGATTTTGGACAAGATATGGGAAACTCCTGACTGGTGAATCTTATGTCTGTACAGGGCAGTGAAGCTATATATAAGTTATTCAGGAGGAGCTAGTGTAGCTTCTGCAGGGGAGAGTCATGTCTCACAACTCTACCGTAGTCCCCTGCAGGAATCTTTTTTTGCTGGGCAAAGGTGATCTAATTGATATTGATTTTAGAAGGCCTTCAGAAATCCCACCCCCCCGTCCCCCCCTAAATACTTAATGAAACCAAATTCCCATAGGATAAAAGGAAAGATCTCACATAGATTAGTAACAGTTGAAAAGGTAGAAAACAGAAGGTGGAAACAAGTGTTCAGTTTTCTTAGCACAGGTTTTTCACCAGGCAAATCCCACTGAGATCTACATGAGGGACTATGCTATTCAATGTAAACAGTCTAAGAAATAGAGTGAAGAGGGAGGTGACACCATTTGCTGATGGCATTAAGCTGTGCAGTGTAAAAGAAAACTCACTGCAAAGAAAGGTATTGTGACATCAAGTGATAAAATGGCAGATTAAATTCACTGTAGAGAAAGGTAAAGCAAGACAGATTAAGAAAATAACTCTTAACTTTGTATTGTAATGAAGAGTTCTGAATTAGCTGTTATCAGTCAGGAAAGAAATACTCTAGTTATGACTATTTTTATGAAAATGTAGGCACAGTGCTCTGTAGTGATTACAAAAAAAAGCAGGTAGGTGTTAGAAATGATAAAGATGCAACAGAGAACAAAATGAGTACCGTATCTTTCCTGAACTCAGAAGTCGATAGCAGAAAGAGAAAGAGAGAAGACTGAAGTTACAGAATGACTTCCTCATGAGAAGTCACTACAGATGTAATGACTCTACAGTCTGTGAAAGTCTGCTGATGTGGAATATAATAGTAAATGATGAGTGACGTTGACAGAACAGATAGGGTCCAAGTGATCATTGTTTTTTTCTGGTCTGTGAAAAAAGAGCATCAATAAGAACTATGGCGAGGTTCAAAACCAGCCAACCAACCAAAATGCGTTCACATGGTGTGTGCATCTTAGCTGTGGAGTTTGCTGCTGAAAGATGCTGTGTATGCCGAAAGGTTTGCATCAGTTCAAAATCAGGAAAGGAAATCTAAGTTTATTAAACACAATGATAAGATTTCTAGCTGAAGGATTCCCCAAATCACAGACCAGTGGAAGCTGGAGGAGAACTGAGGTACATTACTGCATATTTGCTCTGTTCTTATGTGCTCTTTCTTCCCTGAGCATCTACTATTATACCATTGCTGGAGAGAATAAACAGACTATTTTTATGTTCTTAGAAATTGAAGATCACAGAGAAATTTTTGTAAGCTGCTAATTTGTGTTTATACAGTATATAACTAGCTAGAACCTAAGCAAGCCCTTTTTGTGTAAACTAGCATTTGGTGACATTAAGATAGAGAAACACACAGATGCTATATTGTGGGACATGGACAAACAAGAACATGACACAGTAAGATACCGAAGATGTGTCAGAATGGTGAAGCTGTGACTTAAAGTTGAGTTCTACAGTACTCTCTTGGCTCCTATTTTCCTTTAAAAAATCGTATTTCACCCGGAAATCACACAATCTAAAATTAGAGTTCAGAGGTGTTAATGAAAGAAAGAAAGGCACATTTTTGTCTCCTACTTTCTGGTAAACCTGTGTAGTTCTTTTGCCACCACAGTTTTCTATTTTGGGTGACGCCATCTTTAAGCATTATAGTTACTTAAAGACAAATGTGTCACACATTTTGGGACAAAAATGGGAATCTGCCGCGTGTCTGACTTTACTTCTTTCTTTGACTTAAACATCTTGTCTGAAGACTGGCCATTTGTGCCCTTGTTTTCTGGCACCAGCAGTGAATAGTGGAGCAGGTGCCAACACACCCTGTGCTAATGGGGCAGATTGGCCTTATGAAAGACCCTGCAAGGAGCCCATTACTCCAGTCAGAGCAACGTGGACCACACAGCCCAGAAGAAGCTGCTGCAGCTCTCTCGTGTTCCTGAGGAACTGCTGTTGCCCACTGATGTGATGTTTCTTTCTTTTTCCCTTTTTTGTCTTTCTTTCTCTCTCATTTACTTTACTGCTTCTTGACTGGTATCAGTGTGTGCTGGATCAAATCTGAGTGACCTTGGCTGTGTTCAGGGATCACATTGTGATCTGACCAGATTGAAATCTGTTTTCTGTGACTCTGCAAAGTTGCACTCTAGTATCTAGGCTGTACACATGAGTATTTTGGTCTGTTGGTTGAATAAATTTTAGGGTTTTATTTTCATCCCATAAGTAATGTTATTGACCACTGGATTTTTGCACAGATAAATGAACCACTTTCTTCAACTGTGCAGGTCAAAGAAAACCTGGATGTGAGTATGTAGCTCGTGGATCCTGGGCTTGACAGGCTGGTAGTCAGAACCGGGGAGCAGAAAATGGGAAATATGAGAAGAATTTCCTTTTCTGGGAGTTAAGTGTGATAGACAACTTGCCCTTTTAAAACTCTTTTCCTGGAAATCCCAAAGACTTAGCAGTTTTTCTTTCTGTACTACGAATGTTTGTTTCCTTCAGGAAATGTTCACTCCTTCCCTTAGGTGTCACTATTTATCACTGCTAGACTTCCACAGGCTCCATATTTGGCGGAATGGCACAGTTTTGCTCTATACTTCAGGCACCTTGGCAAGTGTAGAGTGTAGAGCCTGCTCTGCCAGTCTGTGCTGCCTCACATACTTGTCTCCCTCCTACATCAGAGAATAGCAGTGACAGCCTGTGTAAGGCTGTTACCAGAGATCTATATTAGTGCAATGTTATAAAAGATACATTGCCAGTAATTTCTAAGTATGAGTTATGTCTTAAAGTGAGGTTAATAATTCCACATACTTATTTTCTTAAAAAAGAGTTCTGTTGCTAGTAAGCATGAAATTTCTCGGAAAGCCAATTTGTGTGCCCTTTGATTGTTTTTTCCCTCTCTTTAGTTTTACTCCAGAAGAATTTAGATTCTGACAAATATTTCCCTTTCTGGGTCAACTTTGCTTTCATATCATTATTTTTATTTTAAAAAGGGGTCTATGTATATTAGCAATAGAAAAAAAATATTGCTGTCAGCACTTACCATTTACTGAAGAGTGAATTCTTATCTCAAATAATCTATCTGATGGCTGGGGTCATATTACTGACTTCTGAGCAAGCTAATATTTTCTTCCTGCTTCTTGCACCTAGTGTATACTCAGGCATACTGCTTCAAAGCTTGTAAAACTGCCAGTGTTATTTTACCTGCCATGACCCATCTATTCCTACAATGAATATCTAACACTGTCACACCAAGAACATTTTGTTATTTACAGTTCTGTACGCTATATCTTATTAATTACAATAGAAGCTGGTCTCCCTTGCAAAATCCATGAAGGTGGCAAGCTGTGTCTACTGCCACATACTCAGGAACTTGCTTGCTCTGATGGACAGAGGTTTTGAACAATTCTTAAGGCGCTGCTGGGAGATGATTCTCCTGTGAGGTGCTGAATGGCCCAGCATCTTTGACAACCAGCATTGCCCATTCTCAGGAGTGGTGTCAGCTCGTTACATTTCACAACATGATGGGGAGGTTTCCTCTAGTTTCATGCAGTTTCCATAGCAGACAACTTGCTACTAAGTTTATGCTTGCAGAAACCTTAATTTTTCTTATAGGAAGCACAAAAATCTAATAGTTGTGAAAACTGAACTACCATACAAATTAAGTTTACAATGTTAAACATTTACAGCTTTATATATAAATATAACTGAAAACAGTTAATGAAAGAAATAAGCAAATTAGTTGTAAATATCTGGGTGGTTATTTTGGATTTTTGTTTATGTGTTTTACAGTGTGAAGGTATGAAAGAATATTTCAGTGAGGGTGGAGTCTTTTGTTTTTAATCCAAGAATGACCTAGAGTTGTGGAGGGGAAAAAGTAGATCAGACTGGCTGGTGGATTACCCAAGGAAAACTCTGATATTTTTAACCGTGCAAATAGCTAGTCATCTGTTTTGAAATAAAGAGGATTACTTTTGCTTGATAGCTCTGTGTTGTATTTTTACTGTGCCCGGAGTATGAACCCTGTGGTTTCCAAATAAGGGAGAAATGGCTGTAGATCGCATCATAGCTTTAGGTACTGGAGGAAATGCTGTGACCATATTTAATCTAGGTTTTGACAATTGTGTGTGTACTAGGCCATTGATGACTATATAAGTTATAAATGCAGCATGAATTTCTACATTTCTTATATGGGAGATTTCATCTTCAGTAAATGAAAAATAAAGAACAAAATGCCTTTTCTCTGTCCACAGGCGGAATATCTTTTCATTTCACCAATAACTAAATCAAAGAGCCATCTGCATCTCCTGCAGGGTTCAACTCTCAGCTAGTTTCTCTGTGAGCTGGCAAGGATAGACATACACAAGAAAAAGTACAGAAGCAGAATGGCTTGCGCTGTTTCTTTTAAATTACAAAAAGATTTTTTTCCCCTTGTTGCTAAGCTATGTTTCTTGTTATAACTCTCGTAACAACGTTGCTTTAGAAGACTTGTTTATTTGTGAAATTAATAATTCTAACAGTTGCATGTGGCAAAGAGCAAATTTTGCCCCTGCTTGAACAATCTGAAAGGCCTGCAAAAATAAGCAGAAAACTATCTGCAAAGAGGCTGTTCTGCATTTGCATAGTACTGGACAAACTGCTCTTAGTGTCAATAAAATATTTATTGATTTTTAAATTATTTTTTACAAGGTGATAGTCAGATTAGTACAGATAGCAAGAAGATTTTTTT
>WAAB01019175.1:0-26074 GCA_013389865.1 Piaya cayana
CTGTGATTCTGTGAACCAGCAAGAAAAACCTGGGATGTGGGGTCTTCAGCTTGGTTGGTTTTCTGCCTTGTCAGAGAACTGAACTGGATCATTATATGCTCAGACACCTGTTAATTCTGGCTCAGTAAGAGACAGACACTCTCCCTTTCAACGGTTAACTCAGTTTGAACCCTCTTATCAAATGCCACCCATGAAAGAAAGTGCTTCATCCCGATCACCTTTCACACCAGGCCCCCTCCACACTGGTCTGGCACCACAGAAGTAATTGTGCAACCATGCCAGATGGACATACAGAGCCTTCACTGCAGAATAACTGCAGAGTTTCCCTGCCACATACCAGAAGACGGCATAGGAATGATAGGAATGGTTGGACTTGATGATCAGGTGGGTCTCTTCCAACCTGGTGATTCTATGATCTTTGCAAAGCATTTTCAATTCTGAAACAACTTGACCCTCTGAAAAACACTCCAGACAAGGAACACCTTACAGCTAACACCCTGGATTGCAGAGTTCTATAGCATGGATCACACAACTACAGTCCTGACTGCCTGAACAAATAGGAAATGACTTTTGCTTCAAGGATTCGGCAGATGGACAAAATGAATGAGATATTACAGAGAAAGTGAAAAGTGAATGACACTACAGAAGACCCGTACAAGCATTACTGCAGTGACCACAGAGCTAAAGTGACTCCTTGATCATTCCTGGAATACAAGCTTTGGCAACTTCAACATTTAGGCCTTCTTCCATGGACTCTATGGCATCTAATGAGGCCAGGTCATACCACAGCCTTCCTCCCAAGAGGCTACCAGCAGAGAGCCAGCAGCTACTAACCCGCAGCTCTTGTCCCAGTCCAGAAGTCAAATCAAACAAAACAAAAACCATTGCATGTCCTGAACGTCCATCATCCCTGGTAGTAACAGAATCTGCAGTTTTCCAGCCCCAAGAAAACATCAGAAAGCCACAACCATTAGACTGTGGTCACTTACATCAAACTTTTGTCGAACTGAAGAAATCTTTTTCTTTCCTTTGGGTTTACCAGGTTTAGTTGCAGAGCCACCAGGCCATGGCAGAGATCCAGCACCTTCTACAAATTGAAAAGAATAAAGAAACCCAAACTCAATAGGTGTTGCTGATCTAAAGCCAGAATGAAACTGCCCCCACAGGAAACCCCTTAACATTTGACCTCCAGCCAGACTTTAACCCAAACCCAATGTCCACAGCCCCAGAGAAACAGCTTCTCAGGGAACAATGCTTTTGGCAGCCCTTCCCTCCTTCATCAGCGCCCAGCCAGCCTAATGCATTCATGACCCATGACTCCAAGGAAAGTCCAAGGAAGGAACAGGCAATTTGTTCCATCAGGAATATGACAGGCACTTGTCCAGAGGAGGATTCTCCACCCACCAACTCCTGGATCAGGTCAGATGCTGACCTGCAGGATGGAGCAGTCTGACTCACCACATCTGCCTTACAGCTCCTCATCCATATTGGAAGCTTTGTCTCAGACCTCTGTTAAACATGATGACTGAGCATTCTTGTTACACTGAGGGGAAAGGATTGGGGAGAAGGAACTGCAAAGGCAACAAGCCCAGGGGCAGGACCACACCAATAAAAGCAGTGAGCTTGGGACTAACCAGAACTGGTACGGAGCAAAAAAGAGACTTCTGCGTAGTACCAATAAATAAATACATTTGGCCACATTGCCTATAAGAGACTGCCCAAAAGTCCACACTGTACCCTGTTTGACAGCTACTACTACAGCAGACCAGACCATGTCCTGATCATCACACAGTTCTTGGCAAGGATAGCTTTGCTGATTTCCTGCAGACTGGTTCAAAGGATCCATGCACAATTCCTTCAGGTACACTGAGGCTTAAGATAACATTGCATAGGATGTGTATGTGCTTGCTGACAGAGAACAAGTGCAACCCAAAGAATGGATGGCCCTCTTGTGGCCAAAGAGGCAGCTCTGCTTTGTGTCATCAGTATCCTCCTCCCTTGGTTTTGCACAACAAGCAAGTATATTTTTTTTTCCCCTGTTGGAGCACAGTCTGCCCAGTTCTGGAGTCCCTGCTGGCCTCTAGGAGCTTGGACAACTCCACTACTTCAGCCACCTCCAAAGTTGAGGCTGGAGCTCCATCAGTGCTGCCACACCAGTGACTTCTCAGATGTTCCCTAGCCCCACCTGAACCAACGTTTAGTGTTTCCTCTATAGAGGGACAAGGAGTGACAGCAGCCTCCTGCAACTCACCATCCACTGAGTACAGACAAAGCACCAGTTCTGTTTCCTCTCCTGTTACCGGAGGTTGCTGTTCACCACCAACCTCACCCTAACCTGCATGTTTACCTCCAGCTCTCACAACTCTGTCTCATTTGCTGTAATTAGGAATTCATAAATACAGTTATCCTACAGCCCTGCGCAGAGTGAATGAGTCTGGCTCAAAGTCCTTGGCTACATACAGCTTTCCACACCCATGGCTGCAACACAAGCAGCGTTCTCAATCATGAAAAAAAACCCCTCCTAAAACATGACTTCTGAGGACCAAGCTAAATCAGAGGATTCAGGTGAAGTTTTTGAACAGTCAGTTACTAAGAAGCTATTGGAAACAACCTATACCCAGAGATGGCACATTCTCCCCATAGAAATACATTTATTGAAAAGTTTAGCTACATCCTATTAGTGAGGTGAAAAACAATAGTCTACAACAAACCCTGCTGTCAATTATAGGAAATAAAAAAATAATAAATAAACCCTCTCCAAAAATCTTAAAGCTGGTGTCACTACTCATCACAACCACATCACAGTAGAGGCCTAATAAGGAGGTGCAAGAAAGCAACATGGGCAATCATCTCAAGGACCTCTCCTCCTCTTTAGATCTCAAGATCTATCAAAATAAGGCTGCTTCTCTCATGTTCTCTCATGAGGTGTTTTGCTCTTTACGGACTGGTCCTCAATTCCTCCTCCTCCACAGAAACCCTTCTATGCCGAGGAAGCAAGGTTTGTTAAAGAGACATGGGCATTACCTGGTCCATTTCAAAGCTGTGAACATGAACATGTCTCTCTAGCTTGCCATGTCACCCCACTCCAGGCCCTCCTCCTTGGTAGCACTCCCAAGTCCTTCACAGCCTCACTTGTGAAAGTATCCTTCACTATGTGACCAGGTTGCAGAGACACAGAAAGGGGAGCAAATGGGAACAGAAACAGCAGGTGGAACCCTGTAGTCCAACAATGTATTACAGATGAACAGTTTACTATACAGTCTGAATTTTTTAAATGCTTTATTTAAAAAAATACAGTAACTTTTAAACTAAGTGGCAATTAAGAGTTTACGCTTTGACAACAGACATGAAACTCAAGCTGTACATTGAAAAACTTAGCCAGACTTCACTCAGAACAAGGGAAAGGCACTATCTCCTGCTCCTCTTTACAAGGGGCCCAGTTCAGAATGTTTTGGCTCCTTTTCCAGGTTTTTGTACTACTAAGCCTGATTTGCACCAGATGAAGAAAGCAAAATTTTCCTCCAGCATTTGAAGAGAACCAGTACTTGCCTTCCTGGCCACAAATGACATGGCTGGGTTGGCTATTTAGTGATGTTGGCAGCTTTTATTCAGCTTTGCTAGCAAGAGAATGAGATGTTACCAGGCCACAGCAATGGCTGCTGATGCATCTTCAAAGATGAGCCACAAAGAATGCTTTCCTATGAGCTGCCAGGTCTCTGCAGCAATGGCACCAGCCAGTCCAGGTCAAGCGTCAGGTTCTCTCAATGTGCTGGACCAGCACAGCACAGAGTGAAGGACAAAGATACAAACAGGGAAAGTCACAACAGAGAAAAGCAGTTAGGCACAGGAGACGTGCATTTTCCCCATTTGATCTTCAGCTGGGTTTTTTTTTAATCATCTTTCAGGGACAAGAGTTTGGTCAAATATATTCTGATGACTCTCCTCTGTCAACAACTCATGCCCATTTTCTTCTTTCTCCTCCAATTCCCAGCTCTTTGGGGAGAAGTGGAACATGAGCAACCTCAACCCATCTCACAGCTGGTAGACCTTCAGGCAAAGCCTGCAGGCAACCCTGAGATAATAAAACAATCTTGCTAACCCAGCTGTTGCTGAATTCTAATTCACTGAACCATCTCTTAGTTTTTTATTGGAAAACTGGAGCCACCTAACTCCTTACATCACTAACTCCTTTCCTTACATCACTAACTCCTTTCCTTACATCACTAACTCCTTTCCTTACATCACTAACTCCTTTCCTTACATCACTAACTCCTTTCCTTACATCACTAACTCCTTTCCTTACATCACTAACTCCTTTCCTTACATCACTAACTCCTTTCCTTACATCACTAACTCCAGTGCTTGCAGTTTTATTGCTAACATTCAGCTAAGGAAGGAGGTAACAGTTCAAGTGAGACATGATATAACTCAAGAAACCTTGCTACCTTGACTTTCCTTGCAATTGCCCAACAAACAAGATAAGCTCAGTGCTTAACCATGCAGGGCTAAGAAAGGCTTTAAACTGGAGCTCCCCTTGATGGAATTGGGAAGAAAAACCCCAGATATAAAAATTCAGAAAAGCACTTCTGAATATATCAGAAAAGAGAAGCCAAAGAAAACTGTCTTGTCATAGGAAGCATGCCATGCCACTGGGGCTGGTGTAGCCAACCCAAAATCATCATTAAGCCACTCACTGGTAATTTGGATAGCATATTCCTAGGAATTTCCTCTCTTCAGGCACTTCCACAGCTTCCCATCTGTGTTACACCTGGGTGCCACTCCAGTATTTATGGGTGTCTTTACAAATGTGGTGGCCAGAGGGAACACCACCACCTATTTTTAAAAACGGCAGAGAAGTCAGGTTGAGGATGGCTCAGGATCCCACTGTGATCTCGTTGGGAATTAAAGCAATTGCTCATTCTTCATACAGGAAGAGATACAAACTTCCCTCCCTCTCCACCACCAAGCCCTAAATGCCCCACAGGCTGTCAAACTGAGATATGAAGTTTCAATCATCCACGCCTAAGCAGACAAAAAGTGGAGATGGAAAGTGTTCTCCAAGGGTCATGTCCACCCCATGTTCCCCTACAAGCCGCGGTGGAACCACTGCTACCAGAGGCAGCAAAATTAGGATCAGATGGGTTTGTCTGCATGGTTCAACATGTGTTACAATCACATCTTAAAAATACTTTGTCCAAGATTTCCAACTTCAAATACCACAGTATCAAGTATGGTCGTTAACACTGACCACACTGTATTTTAAAATACAAACTAGCTTTTTCAAGATAGTTCTTTCCTCCTTATCTCTCTCACACAAAGGTGAAAGCATGTGCCTCTGTAACCCTCATGATTGCATGCCCAGGAACACTTCTTTAATATCACTTGCTTCCTTGAACCATGAATTGAACACCTTCTACCGAAAAAACAGAGGTGGAGGCAAAAGCCTGTTACCTTTCCATTCCTGTGGGGGAGAGAAAGGAGAGAAAAAACAACAACAAAAAACAGATACAAAAATGAGCAGGGTCATCCAGGGACAAAAAGAGAAATCTAGAGCTAAGAGCTAGCACTGTGCTTCCCTGGGTTTGAATGTACAGTCCGTTATGCCATACACAGCAGGTTGTCAGGTAAAAAGTGTCCATAATGGATCCACCAGCCAGAGGCCCACAAAGAGGTGCCACAGTACAGATTAGTTCCAAAATCCTTGGGAGAGTCTATGTAGGTGAGACTTGTACTTCCAACTCACTTCTAGACAGCCTTGAAAAAGAAGGTACTGGGGAGCTGGTGGAGTTTGCTGACAAATCTGAGCTACTCAAGCCAGGGAAAATGAAGCCTGGCTTGCAGATCCAAAAGAGCTACACAAGACCACACAATTGGATAAAAAGGCAAACAAAATTCGATACTATTAAGCACAGCATGGCATGCACAGGAATATAGAATCCCAGCTTCGGTCAGACAGCAGAGGGCTCTATAACCTGACCACTCAGAAGCAAGACCTTTGAGCTACAATCATAACTTCCCCCCTCACATCAGCCTCATGCTGAGCACAGCACACAAGCACTCTCTCTCCCTCCTCTCCTAATTTAGGCTCAACTTCTTCAGGTAATAAAGCACTCACAAGCACCGTTCTGGTGCTTTCTTCTCACAGCCCAGCTATAAGCACTCTGAGTCAAAAGCAAGAAGCAGCACAGCTTAAGACATAAATCTTCTGTATTAGGTGAGTGCAGGTAGCTAAAGAGAACAAGTCTGGGACTCAAAAGATGTTTGGAAAGTTCAAGGGCAAACAAAGCAAACTCACAGGTGAGGGAGGGTAGTATTTAATTAGCACAGCTGATCTAGTTAAGGACCAGCTACAACACAAAGCTGTGGCAAATCCATACAATTGACATTACTTTCCTTCCTCCAGCTACATTAGGTTCTCTTAATAAGAGGTGTTCTTTCACAACAACTTGTCTGCTGGGTCTTAGCCTATCAAAGCTGCAACAATTTTCTCTCCTTTACTACACAGCAGTACCATATCTTGCAGTTGTTCTTGCTATCAGATCTCTGGATTGAGAGTTTCTCTGAAGACCAAACAAGCCTACCCTGGTTGCAGGCATCCTAGATACCTACCATGGCAAAAGGGTAACTACTTTGCAAGAGATCAGGCTAACTGGCTATAGCTCAATCAAGACTCAGTCACTGTAAGCATTTTTCTATCAAAGGATCAGTCAGGAAAATCCTGCTCCCCAAAACTATATCCCAGCAGAGAGAAGTGCAGAGAGGAAGCAATAAACAAAGCAGATTAAAGGCAAAGAAGCATCTCGCCTTACATTTCAGCTCACAGACACAGCCAATCCAGAAATCAAACCAGCTGATCACAAAGCCAGCCAGCGCTAGCCTCTAATCAAGCACTTACAGTTGACGTATAAAAGCAAGTCTGGTGAAATCCAGGTATAACCACTTTGCTACCCCTCAGCCTGCATGGCATAAAGAACACAAATGTTCAAGCTTGGAGAACTGGAGTGCTTTATACAAAACCCACCAAACAAACATGGCAAAGCTCTGCTACCTGACTATTTTTAACAAGGCTTCTCAGGACTTACCTGGTGCAGAAACCAGGATCTGGCATCGGGTGAGAATAGCCAGGAGGAAATCATTGTGAGAATGGACTGCATAAAGACAGACAGTTCATTAGCAACATGGCCGTGCCCAGAGGCAACCCCTCAAAGCAGCCTGCTATGCTTCCCACATGCTTAGCTACACAGGCACAACTTTCCATTTCAGTTTGAGAGCTTTCCCTTTCTGGACCCAGAATGTGCCACCACTACCCTTACAAATACTCATTTCCCCACAGAAGGATTAGTTAAACACAAAGTGAGTAAGCACACATTAGAAAAAGTGAATATCAATTAGTAAGCAGAGTCAGAGGGCTGCAGGATCCTCTTAGGCCATCAAACCCAAGCCCCGACAAACCCCTACAAGGACTGTGAAGGTGAAGTCAGAACCCCCACAACACCCTCAGCAACACCCACCAGTGCTGACAGACACACGCTGAGGTGAGCACAAAGGAACCCCACCCTTAGGCACTCCAACCCACCACCCCAAAGGCCAGGGAGAAGATCTGCCTGGTGTGTAACTGCCTGGAGGTACCCTGGGACTCAGTCACACCAGGTTAGTCCCAGCCCAAGGGAGAATGCAAAATGGAAAGAACTAGGTCTTTACAGGGATGTAAGAAAACACCTCCACCTTGGTTGCTCCACAATATTTACACAAGGCCACGCTGCCTGTCAGTGCCAGGGACTTCCCCTGCAGCTCCCACCTTTTCACCTCCACTGCCAACCCAGCCCAGGCTGCTCTTATTTCTCTCTCAGGACGATTTCCCTGTTCAGGAAATAAAGTACGGCAGGGAGGAAACAAAGTACTGCCAGAGCAGGCAGGAAAATAAACACAGGATGGGCTTTTACCGTTGTCTTGCGTGAGAAGCCTGCGTGCTTCCAGGTCAAACTCCTCCTTGCTAATCTTCTGCTTAAACCAAAGCTTCAAGTTGGCCCAGTACCTAGGGACGGGTCAGACACCAAACGGAAGGGGTTTTTCCCCCGCCCAGCAGCATAAAGGGGCCCGGGGCTGTGCCAGAACAGCCACGGCTCCAACCCGCGGTCCGAACGTGGACCAGACCCACAGGGGCCGCCTCACACTCCCCTCCCACCGCACTCACTGCTTCACGTTCTCGCCCAGCGCCTCGCTCAGGCTCTTCTTGGCTGCCTCCAGCTCGCTCACGTAGGACGCCATCACCGGAAAGAAAGAAACCAGAAACGGGAAGAGAACCGGGAACAGCACCTCCCACACGTCACGTAACCCCGCCCCTAACCCTTACTTCCGTCACGTGACCTCACCGTTGGCCCCTATCTCCGTTATGTGATCCCGCCCCGGGGCTCACCTCTAGGTCACGTGACAACGTGCCCGTTTCACACCCCACCACCACCCCCGCCACGTGACCGCGAGCAGTCCAGGTGCCGAGCGGAGTGGGATCTGCCGCCATGCCGGGGCTGCTGCTGGGTGACGAGGCGCCTAACTTCGAGGCGGACACCACGCAGGGCCGCATCCGTTTCCACGACTTCCTAGGAGACTCGTGAGTAGGGGGCGGCGGGGTTCACCGGGGCAGCGCGGCGGGCGGGCGGCTCCGGAACCCACCGAGCACCCCGCCTGCCCCGGGCTGCGGGGTTGGAGCGCGGGCGGAGCCCGGAGAAGGGGCAAGACCCGGCCCGGGGTTCGCTTCTCTGTCCCACACAGTCCCTGTGAGCGATTCCGGGCGTAACGGGCTCTGGAGCGGGCAGAGCCGGGGGGACGGACGGGATCCTGCCCTTCTGTTCCGCTCTGAGGGGACCCCGCTGGAGTACCGTGTCCGCTTCTGGAATCCTCAGCGTAAGAAGGAGATGGAGCTGTTGGGACGGGCCTGGAGGAGGGCAGCGAAGATTGGAGCACCTTCCATCCCAGGACAGGCTGAGAGAGCTGGAGTTGCTCAGCCTGGAGAAGAGCAGGCTGCGAGAAGACCTTAGAGTAACTTCTAGTACTGAAAGTTGCTCCAGAGGAGCTGGGAAGGGGCTCCTGATCAAGGAGTGCAGGCACTGGACAAGGGGAACCCTTTTCAGCTGAAAGAGGGTCGATTGAGATGAGATCTTAAGAGGAAATGTTTTACTGTGAGGATGGTGAGGTACTGGCGCAGGTTGCTCAGGGAAGGCTGCCCCATCCCTGGAAGTGTTCAAGGCCACGCTGAATGGGGCTTGGAGTAACCTGATCCAGGGGGAGGTGCCCCTGCCCATGGCAGGGTGTGGAACTGGATGGGCGTTAAGGTCCCTTCCAACCCAAACCATTCCATGATTATTTGAAGGGCAAAAGCTTAGCCCAGGGACCTGCTCTCCTGCCCCTTATGACGCCTGTGAGTGAGGAGGCATGCAGTGGAGCACTGCAAAGGGCATGAGTGATCAGAGGTCCCCTTTGAGCTGTGATATGGAAAGCCACATGCATCCAAGCACTGATTCCTGCAAAGCCTGTTACTCCATCCCTGGCAGGAGTGGGAATTGCTGTCACAGCATGGCCAGGGCTTGGTTGCAGCAGTGCTTGCCAGGCTCAAGACCACTTCTGTCAGTGGTGTGTGCTTGGGCAAACAGGGGAAAAAAGAGGCCTCTGGGTGAGAAAATAGCTGGAGCTTTCTCAGCCAGTTTCTGCTCAGTTGTTTGCTGCCTTTTTTATTCAAGCACTATACTTTCTGCTGCTATGAGTTGCTTTATTACAGTGGCTAGGTTGCTGCCCCGTAATGTCTCATGGCAATTGCAGAGCACTGGTGCCTTGCTTGATCCCTCCACCTCCATTCTCAGATGGCTGAGACATGGATTTCCCCAGCTGCTGTGGCATGCAGCTGTATTTACTGAGTGCTTGGGGCCAGGGAAGAACAGTGCAGCAAGTCCCGTCAACATAGAGCAGATAAATGCAACGAGTCCCTGGCAGGAGATTTTTAAGTGCTAAGGGTGACTTTGCCCTAGCCCCTGGACGCTCCTGGGAGCCATTTTGCTATAAGCCCATCTTGCTGCTGGGCTGCACAGCTGCCTTCCTCTGTGCACCAGTTGCCTGATGTGTGGAGGGCTGTGACTTGTATTTGCCTCCTCTAAAGACTACAGTGTCTGCTGATGGGGAGCAGTGGGTAAAAGCAAGCTGGCCGTGTTGTTGTAGTCATAGCCATAAATGATGTTGACTTCTGGCCTCCCCCCCAACAGCTTCTTATCTTTTCATGAATTAACATTCAGCAGCTCTCGGCAGCAGTTGGTTTAAGATTGGTTCTTATCCCATTTTTTTTAAGTTGTATGGTATGCCTGGGTGTTTCTCCTCACAGTAGTCAATGAGGTATGCAGGACAGTGAATAGCTGTGTAAATCAGTAATGATCTCTGCAGTAACACAACCAGCAGGGTGACATCTTTGTGCCCTTCATAGAATCACAGAATCACCAGGTTGGAAGAGACCCACCAGATCGAGTCCAACTGTTCCCATCAGTCACTAACCCATGTCCCTCAGCACCCCCTCCATCTGTCCCTTAAACCCCTCCAGGGAAGGTGACTCAACCCCCTCCCTGGGCAGCCCCTGCCAGCGCCCAATCACCCTTTCTGTGAAATATTTTTTCCTAATGTTCAGCCTGAGCCTCCCCTGGTGGAGCTTGAGGCCATTCCCTCTTGTTCTGTGCCCTGTCCTTTGGGAGAAAAGGCCAGCTCCCTCCTCTCCACAACCTCCCCTTGCGCATATAGTCTCTGGTGTACAGAGTGTAGATGTGGCTCCCCCAAGCCTCCTCACATGACCTGGTGTCCACATCCACACCAGGATTGTGGGCTATTCCAGCATCCCCCAGGGGATCCTGGAGGGAGAGTGAGGTGCAGGGAGTTTCTGTAAGCATGATAAATAGGGCTTTTCTCATGACAGCCTCTAATGAGCGTGAAGGAAGATTTCCCAGGACTGGATTTCCTCTTACCTGAGAGATGAGTTGTTTCCACGCTGATCTGCATGCAATGCAATCTGTCCAGCTTTTCACTTGCAGTACAGACTGGAATGACATCTCACCCTAATACCATCTCCTTCTGGCTTTCAGATGGGGCATCCTCTTCTCCCACCCGAGGGACTTCACACCCGTCTGCACTACAGAGCTTGGCCGAGCAGCAAAACTGGCAGCTGAGTTCAGCAAGCGCAACGTGAAGATGATCGCCCTCTCTATTGACAGCGTCCAAGACCACCTTGGCTGGAGCAAGGTACAGGACATAGGTTGGTGCAAGGGGAGCTCTGAGGGCCAGAGGAAAAGCACACATGGCACAGGCTGGGAACTACGTATCTGCTAACAATAACATTGTAGGACACTTGAATCCCAAAGCAGATAGGTTAGGAGGTGCTGAATGCAGAGCAGGAACAGGAAGGGCTGTTCCATCTTCATGGAGTACTGCACAAAGCCCACTCTAAATACTACTGCTTTGAAATAAGAGGAAAACAATATTACTCCTCTCCTAACAACACCCAAAAGGGTAAAATGTGTGCAAAGGTGGTGGCAAAAGCTCAGAAAAAGGCAGTCTATTTACAGGCGCTCAAAAAGTTCGGTAATAAAACAGGAAAGTAGGCATCAGGAGTGAACAGGCAGTTTTCAAAAGGTGTAATTCATGCCCAGGCAGGGAAGAGAAAACAGAGAACAAACAGAGGCACGTTAACCATAAAACCACAAATAGGAGCATGTTAAATATAAAACCGTCATAAGGGAGTATAAAAAAATGAGAACCAAATAGCTTGCTGAAGGAAGATGAAAGTTGCTAATGAAAAACTTGAAACACAGCATCAGCAATGCTGTGCTGTCAGGGAGCATGGCCACAGGGCTCACAGGTGGCAGGGCTGTAAAATGCACATTTCAGACAGATACAGCCAGAGTGTAAAAATCCCTGGGGGAATTACCTGCCTCTTTGCTCTTAAAATTGGGAATCTTCCCACACATTTTCTAGGGGTGAGGTATGCAAGCAATAAGGGGTAGTAAAAGGGCGACATTTCCACACTCAAACATTGTTTCATGTTGGACTGGCTTTAGAAATTACTTAATTGCCTTATTGCTTAAATTGACCTTTATACCTGCATAGCCCCTGCCCCACCAAGCCATGGAAGAGCCTGGGAAAAACAGGGTACAAATCCCACACTGGTTAGTGAGGTTTCTGTGCTGCTCAGTCTGGGTCAAACCACAGCTAAATCAGATGATTACACCCAATTAAATATCAGAGAAAGTGTAGGTTGTGCTTTTGTAAGGGAGTCTCATCTCCTGACTGGCTAAAGCCTTGTGAATGACTGTAAGGTGTTGTTGACTTTTACAAAGTCCTTGAATTTCCAAGCAGCTTTTCACTGAAATCAGCTTGGTGAAGGACAGGCTCGTTCCTGCAGAGAGACAGGAGGAAGCAGTAAGTTGTGTTGAGGAAGGAAAATGGTGAGCTCCCTTGAGGGTCTGCAGGAATGTGTGGGGTTCCACTTACTCTGGAGATGTGGAAAAGAGGTGAACAGTGCCTAACCCTGCTGATGAATTACTCTGCATAACCTCCAGTAACACCAGAAGTTGCAGAACAGCCTCTCAGCACTCACTGGTGGGAGGTAGAGTAGCATGTTTGGAAAACCTTCCAGGACAAGCACGAAGAAAGGCAGAGAGCAGCAGTCCAAGCTCCAGTGAGCTTTCTGTTGGGCTGAGGGAAGCCTTGCAGACCACGGTTTGGAAATGTCAGCTCAGCACCTGTTAAAAGGAAAACTGTGGAAGTTCTCTGGCTCCAGTAGGTGAGGGCAAATCCATAGCAGACTGGAGTCTTCCATGCACCCTGTCTTTGAAATTGCCCATCTCACATACGACAGGAGAACAAGAAAAGGTGCAGAGCAGGAAGAAAGCTGCCTGCAGATTTGGCAGGTTTACTTCAGTGCAGAGCAGCTGAGGCTCTTTAGCCTGTGAGCAGGAGGACATGTCACCTGTGACATTGTGAGCAGTGAGCATGGAGGAGCAATGAATGCAACATGCATGCGTCATGGAGGGCGTAAGAGGGGACAGGGGTGTAATTGCTCTGCTCTTAGACCTTGGCCATACCTGCAATCCTTGTCTGTTGCCCTTGACAAAGCAGAGCAGAACCTCAGATAATGAGAGCCAAACATCTGTGCTAGGAAGGTCAGTGTAAGGGACTGCCACAAGTCTGAGACCAGAGGCAGTGCCTCGATGGTCCTTCTGCCCAGCCTTGGGGTTAAAAAAAAAAACCTTAACAGAGATACCAAGCCTTGGCAGAAGCTGCCTGTCTGGGCAAAAGGAGCTCCATTAAATGGCTAGATTGAGATCTAAAAACTGCAGTTTCCTTTACTAAATCTGAATTTTGAGAGAAGCCTTGGGAGTGAGCAAAACTTGGGGCAGGCCTCTCTGTGCAACATTCCTTTACATATCAATGCTTTCTCTGGATGAAGCTGGTTTTATTTGGAGGAAGCAAGTGGGTAGGAAGGATGGCTGAAATCCTGCATGACACAAGGAAACTTCTGCTTGTTTTGCCTCCATGTTTCAGAGGGCAGATGGAGCCTGGGAAGGTGTGACCAGAGTATAGCAAATAATTCTCACTCAGCTTTGCTTTCCCAGCCAAAGATGCCACTGCTGTTCTTAGTCACCCCTAGCTGAGACCCAGAGGCTTGCCTCAGGACTCAGAACGAGCCTGTAGCTCAGCTGGGGATTGATCCCACTGTCACATTGGCTGAGTGCATGAGTTCCTTAAACAGGGTTGACTGGCATGTGCTGTCATGTCTGAGTTGATTTCAGTGCTCCCTGGCCACTGATGCCTTTGCTGTGGTGAGTCAGGGTGAATAAATCACTCCAGTGATGTCTGGTTTCAGCTGGGAGTCTGGAAAGAGAGATAGTTCATAGGGAAGTGAGCAAGTCTTGGGCATCTTATTGCAAAATAGGGTTGATGTCACGAGGCTATTTTGTACAGATATCCTCAGGTCATGAAATTCTGTGCATTTGGAATGGAATGTGTGCAGGATTCAGACACTGCTTCTCAGAAGTTCTCTTCATCCTCCAGGCCCCCGTCTGGGGTGGGTGGGGAGCAGGGGGTGGGGTGGGTCACTGTATGACTGTCTGACCTACAGCCTCCCGTGACTCTGGGGTGAATTGGCAAGCATTTTGTCTGGGCTGGCCTCTCCAGCTCTGCTTTCCCTCCACACTCAGCTCTGACAAGACAAGTCTGCAAGAAAGCAAAACCAGCTCCCTCCTTCCAAGGCAAACTTGACCACAACCCAGTGAAGATGAACAGCCCCTTTCTGCAATGCAGTGTTCACTCAAGAAGCCCCAGGGGAGAAAGCAAGCAAAGAGAAAAGCTGGAAAGGAAGCATCTTGCCATGTGTGCACCACTTGACCTGGTTGCAACGTCCTGAGTAGCTGGGGCAGAGTTACAGCCCCTTATGTCACCACTATCAGCTGAGGAGTGGTGCAGGGCCTGCCTGCTCTTGCTGCCAGTGGGGTGCTCTGAGCAGCAGTGGGCAGTGCCAAGGGTCAGAATTTCCAACCCTGCCCTCCATAAGTTCCCTCTGAGCAGGACCCAGCCTGCTCCCCCACATTCAAAGCCATGGAGAAACTTGTACATTCAAATTATCAAGGCAGCCAATCACACACCACAGTGGTGGGTAGGAGGCTTGCTCAGCCCTGGAATCAGTTTTGCCACTTGTAGCATAAAGAGGACAGAAGGAACAGGCACGTGCCTGTTCTGGGGCAGAAACCTTGGATTGAACTTGCTTTAATGCTGGCAGCTGCTCTGTTTTTGCTGCCCTGAGCAGGCTCCTCCTAGCCCTGCTGTGGCTCAGCATGACCCATGCAGGTGGTACTGCAAGCTACAAGGATAACCAGATTTGGAGACGCTCAAAACCCAGCTTCCCTGTGAAGGAGGACAAGTTTGGACTAGCACAGGAAGCAACCTTGTGAACCATGCTCACCAGGAGAGTCTGCACAGCTATGGAAGAGGATGGTTTTCTCCTCTGTCCCCACCAGTTTAGAAGGGAGTGTGCAGTGTCCCAGCACCTGCATTCAGACTTTTACTCTCTTCTCAAGAGCCTTTTGTTAAGTAAGCTAGGAGTGATATGCTGAATGGAGCTAGTCCCTTGTACCAGATCTGGAAAGTGTTTGGCATTTAGTCTTTACTAGCTGTATAGTTGCTGGTTTGCTCTGCCACTAGAGAAACTGCTCTTCAAAAGCATAGTCCAGTCCAGGTGTAACACCATCACATCTGTCAGTAGTGCTAGATCGTGTACGGGGAGAAGGTTGGAAGAGGGACACCTCTGTTCTTGGGGAAAGGTCAGTAAATTGCCCTGTGTCACCAACATGGGCAGGACTTCCCTGTCTTCATACCTGCTACCTGGGCAAAGTTTCTGGTCCACAGGCAGTTCCAGAGGTGAGCAACAGGTGTGAGCATAACAACTAACAAGGCAGAGTCCAGCCTGGCATACAGGCTTCCTGTTTTGTCACCTGGTTTCTGGAAGCAGACAAACTTCATGGTAGGCCATGAGTCCCTGGCTGTGCTGTCCCAGCCTGAGACCTAGGGGCCAAGCAAGTCACAAGCTCCTGTAGAGCAGCTGCTGAACATGTTTCTGCATGGCCCCTCAGCATGAGCTTGCCCACTACACAGACATAAAGCCTGCATGGAGGTCTGCCTGCCTGGCCTGTCTCCCATAGTGGTACCCACAAGGAGCAGGATGCCAAGGATTCTGTTTCTGCAGGACATCAATGCATACAACGGAGAACAACCCGAGGAGAAACTCCCCTTCCCCATCATTGCTGATGCGAACCGGGAGCTTGCCATCAAGCTGGGCATGCTGGATCCAGATGAGCGTGACAAGGACGGCATGCCCCTGACAGCACGTGTGGTGAGTACCTGGCCCTACAGCTCACTGTCCAGCGGCCTTCTCAGCAGTGGGAATCACCTGCCATCCCACCCTGTGTCCATGGGGCTGGGCTTGAAGATGGGGGCAGCTTACCTGGATGGACATGACCATCTTCAGGAGCTCAGTTGACCTCCTTGGGCTAGACTCATGGGTTGTGCTGCAGGAAGAGGCTGGAGCAGCACAAGCATGCTGGCAACAGCTCCATCTTGCTATTGCTGCCAGTGCCTCCTGGCTGTGGCTGTCCTAACACAGTGGGGACAAAAGTGTTTGATCTGCTGGACTTTCCTTCTTCCCTTCCATGCTTGGATTAGAAAAGTTCAGGTCAAGGAGAGTAAAACAAGCTGGCATTGGAAATGGGAGCTCCCAGAGCAAACACCGTATTCCTGTGCCTGGGCATCATCTGTTGCTTTAGAAGTTCCCCACCGTGACATCTACCCTGTCCTAACACCTGCAATCAAGCAGGCCACCTCCAAGGAAAGGGAGAAGCAGCAGGCTGAGCCAATCCAGCAGGGCAGTTGGACAAACATCTGCTGAGACCCTGTCTCCTTGTGTTCAGGTGTTTGTTTTTGGCCCGGATAAGAAACTGAAACTCTCCATCCTGTACCCAGCCACCACTGGGAGAAACTTTGATGAGATCCTGAGAGTGGTGGACTCCCTGCAACTGACGGCTTACAAGAAGGTTGCTACCCCTGTGGACTGGAAGGTGAGAAGGGGAGCAAGGCTTGCAGCTGGGCACTGAAAACATGCATGGAAGGTCAGCCAGCCTCCCTTGGAGTGGGACCTGTGGGGTGAGGAGAGCTGCTGAGATCTTGGGATATGTGTTAGATCCCAGCCCAGGCCCCATGGCTGTTGCAGTCTGGAGTCAGCCATAGGAACCTTGCTTCCCTCTCCTTGGTCCCTGGTGCCAGTGGATACTGGGCTTGGCCTTTTTGGCTGTTGACACATGAGCCTTGGGCCGGGGCAGGTCCTGCCTTGTTGTCTATGATAAGGAAGGTCATTACAAAGTGTAAGCATGCTAGAGTCCCCTCAAAGCCAGCACAGCAGCAAGCATGGAGAACTGGCTTGCTGCTGTGCTGCCTTTGAGCCAGGCAGGGCCAGTACGGGCCTGGCCCTGCTTTGCCCAGCTCATACACAGCTCAAGCGTATCCTCATGGCAAATTACTAGATGAAGTTGATTAGTTGTGGCCATCCCTGAGCATTGTCCCAAACCCCTGCCCCATCTGGGCAGGAAGGCCCTATAGGTACAACCCTCAGAGGTCAAGTAACTTGGAGTATTGGTTCACATCCCTTTCCAGCCCTCAACACCAGCACCCGCGTTCTGAGTACGCAACAGACTGCACCTTCACTCCCTGAGACAAATGAAAGCATGCAAGCAGCCTTGCTGCTGAAGACCCTTTTCTCCTGCAAGCTAAGCTTCTGGTGGTTTGGGGCCAGCTTACCCACCAGCCCCTTTCCCAGGGAAGAACATTTCTCCCCAAGGCTTGGCATGCCAAGGGGCAGGCAGTGCTGCCTGGCCAGGGGCAGACGAGCAGACTCAGGCAAGCTGTGCACCCTCCTGTATTGTAGAGAGGCTCAATTCCCATCCCGGTACTCCCCATTCCTGTGGCAATCCTAAGGGGAAGGGCTGGACTGTGGGATCCCCTTAGCAGGGCTGGCATCCACCAAAACAGCTTTCCCTTTCTGCATCTCCCACATGTCCTGTTGTAGCTCCTACTCTGCCCTCACTGTTGGCAGAGCTGCTGGGGATGTGGCTGGGGCTGAGTGTTTATGAGGAAATGGTGTTACCTGCCTCCAATCTTCTGCTGCTCTCACTTCTTTTTTGTCCCCAGCCTGGTGACAGTGTCATGGTTGTGCCCACCTTACCTGACGAGGAAGCAAAGAAGCTCTTTCCCAAAGGAGTCTTCACAAAGGACCTCCCGTCAGGCAAGAAGTACCTTCGTTACACCCCGCAGCCAGAGTGAGCGGGCTGCCCATCTGCCCCACCAGGCTGCAGGGGGTTTGGCATTGGGAGCCTTCCTCGTGCCCAGCTCCTGCCTCCCTGACACCAGGCGATTAGCAGCTTTGTACTGTTACACACACTGATAGCACATCACAGTACTAAAATAATCCTCCTGCCTCCCCCCCCCCCCAAAAAAACCCCTAAAATCCTAGATGTTTTCTTGTCTTGAATTTGCCCCACAAGGAAGAGGTCAGCAGAGCAGTGGGGGCTGTCCTGTTTAGCAGCCAGAAAACTGTTCCTGGAGGCACCATGAGGAGCAGGGTGTCCTGCTGGGTTCACCCACCTCCCATGAGGGAGCTTCTGGGGCTCCAAATTACTGCATGCCTTTTGGAGCATCTTGTCACTAACAAATTGACACCTTTGGTCCTGTGCGTAGGGGAGGAGCTGCAGAGCCAAATCTCTCACTTAACTGCTTTCTTATCTCTTGTTGGAAGTTGATTGTTCTGGGGTTTTCTGGAAGAGAGAATAGAGCAAATAAACGGATCTTCAGTATGACCTGCAGTGTCCCTCATCTTCCTCCGCTGGTATCCCCAGCGCCCTGCATCATTCGCTTGGTTCCCTGGGCCCTGCAGCTGGGATGTGTGCCCATGCTGGTGGGCAGGTGGCAGCAGCACAGGCTGCCCTTGTTCTTGCTCAGTAAATAAAGCACTGTGGCATTGCAGGTTGCCTTGGGGGGCACATAGTTTCAGACAAGGCAGCAGTGCCGAGGGTAGCTGGGCTGCACCTGCTTTGTGGCAAAGCCTCAGCACTGGGAAAGAGATGGCTGCTCAGGTTACATGCCTGTGCCTGGCCTGCCATTAGTGGCTGGACTGGGGGGTCCTACCCTACTTCCCAAGGCAGGGGCAGGCAATGATACAAGCCATGAGAATTCCTCCCTTCTCTCCCACATCTACGCCTCAGGGAACTGTGAAGAGATGAGCAATGTTTTAATATAATACTAGGAAAGAAATGTTCTCACTGAATCTGCCAGCACTCCTTGATGCCCAGCACTATCAGCAATGCTCAACTTGAGTAGCTGCTAAAGAAACTGGCTGGCTCAGGACAGAAATGTACCTCACAGCAAGCAAGGACCAGCAGGGTTGATGCTTGTGGTAAGCAACGCACTAGGTGCAATGTTATACCACCGAACCAAGGTGATGGCTGAAAGCCCAAAGAATTCCTGCCTGCTCTCCAGCATGGAGAATTGCCAGCCCTGGAATTGCACACCAACCAGATGAAGTCAGACCAACACAGGCTTTGGTTCCAGTACAGACTGAGCGGTTTTCTTTTTATCCCAGAGAAGTGACATACAATGTTTGTTTGAGTTGGTAATAACATCCAGAGACAGAAGTCCAAGCCCCCTACTCAGTTAAGTCATTTGTGTTTAAGGCACTCTGCAAAACCAGCATTCCTCTCCTCCTGACTCTTCCCACATGGCAGCAGAATACCTGGTTTGGTCTTTTCTCCATAGCAACACCCACATGTCCTGGCTCTTCTCACCATCTCCAGGAACTGGCAACAGCAAATCCAGCAGGAGTCAAATGGAGAAACGCCAGAAGGCCGGGCCAACAAATACATATGGGCCCAGTGCCTGGTTGTGAGGCACAGGGGCTTGGAGCTTCTGCAGGAAGGGAACAGGCATGGGGTGTCATCACTGCAGGCACCATCGTGATTCCCCTTCGTTTCTCCACCTCCAGGCTCCAAAAGGGGATGGGAGCACAGGGGCCCACAAACATCCCTCCTTGGCTGTGCTCCCGAACATGCAGCAGCACCCCAAAGTGCAGGGACCTGAGTGAGGGGGGGAACCCAGCTACCCCTGCCACACAGCTGAAATCACCCCTCGACGTCCAGACATCAATAAATATCAATAAATAACTTAAATAAACCTTGAATAAATAGATTATAAATAAACAAATAAATAACCCAAGGACAGGGATGGAGGTAAAGGAAGCACCCCAAAGGGGCATGGAGGGAGCAGGCAGGTGGGCATTTCCATGACCTGCCCCTCCCTGAGATAATGAGATGCCAGTACAAAAGGAGAGCATGGGGCAGGGTCTCCATCAATATGGCTGTGGGCTATGGGGACGTAAGCTGACCCCAGACTCATACCTGCCACCTCCCTCACTGCTCTCCCTCCCCTTCGATTCAGCACCGTGAGACCCACACTTGGGTTCCACAGCTCAGAGATACTGAACTTGGGCAGATGCTCACGCAGCACTCAAGTGCCAACACCTTTTGTGAACATGCAAAATACCTGCAAATTTTTACAAACATTGTTTGCAATCTTCTTTTTCCACAAACAATTTTCGCAAACATTTTTCTTTCCAACAGGGTGATGTGCACAAAGACATCCCATGTGTTGAACTTGATTAAGTGCATCAAATCCAGCCATCAGAGAAGGAGCAGGCACAAAAGCCCAGCAGAAGCCCAGCAGGGTGAACACAGGCATGGCGCCAGGGCTCAGCCAGAGCCTGCCTGCAGGCTGAGGAAGCCCTGAAGCTCAGGCACATGGCTACATCAGGCACACGGCTACACCAGGCACCGAAATCAGTATGAGGGATGCTTCACACATGCATGGACACATTGGGCTGACATGGCAGATAACATACCAGGTATCTGGCTGGAAAGCACATCCCAAAAGATGGCAACAAACTCAACAGCATCCCTGCAGCAGCAGTGCATCTCTCCTAGCCAGCTGGCACCACTTCAGCGCTGCAGCAGCTCCCCAGGTCTTGGGGAGCTGGCTCACATAGCCTCTCTGGGCACAGCATCCTCCCCCAGCCAGAAGCTCACTGCAGGACAACCCCTTCCTCTGGCTTCTTAGCTCCAGTGTTGCCAGAGGAGTTTTTGTCCCACTGGGTCAAAAATATACATCTGCCTTATTTCAAACTGAAAGGTACCTAACCCCACCTCCTCCTCCAGATCTTAAGGAAAACTGTATTTAAATTTTCTAACTCCCTTCCAAAAGCTTTTTGAAAAACAACACATCAGTGACAACAAAAGCTGTCATCAATCCCATATCAGGACAAAACCAGGGGCAGACTATCACAAGAGCAGGACACCTTCCCATGCCAGGAAGCTCCCAGCAGAAGCTTTGCTCCAGAAAGCATGGCAAACCAAAGCACAGAGCCCCTTCTCCCTCCAAACCATTTCCAATGCAAGGCTGTTGCCCCTGGCAAAACCCAGACATAGGCACCGAAAGCAGCGGGTTCCCAGCCTGCCTTGAGGCCAAGCAGGAGGCACCAGCATGGGCTACTGTGCATCAAGCAATGCTGCCAAAGGAAAAATATAAATGAAGAATCAATCAGCAGCAAACATTGCTGAGAATATTAAGTAGCACAGGGATTTCACAGGGAGTTTTGGTCTAAGATGCCTGTGGAGCCCCTCCACTAGCAGGGACTAGGGTGCATGTCCTGTCCTGGCAAAGCACAAGCTGTGGCTGAAGCTTTACAAGAGCTCGGCCATGCTCTGTAGAGCAATGCCACGGGGATGTGCCAGCACATCGTGGGGAGCAAAGCAGCACTAGGCTGGGTGTCTTGACAGCCAGGCCGAGGGCAGCATTGCCAATACTGTGGAGAAGGCTTTGCATGGAAGTGCCCAACCCAGCCACCCTTCCCAGCCCTGCTGGCAGTGAGACAGAAGATGGAACCCTCCCAGAGGGAATGACCTGCATCCCCAGGGCACCACAAACCTCCTGTGGTGCAAAGGCAGGGGTGTGAGCTGGAGGAGCTGGAGGTTCATGCCAGGGCAGAGGATGAAGTGCAGAAAGCAGCTAAACCCATAAGCAGCCATCCAGGAGCAGTGGGGCACATGGAACATGGGCAGCATAGCCGCAGCATAGCCACAGCTTTCAGCTCTGCTGTATCCCGAAGGCTAAATGTTGGAAATTGCAGCTTGCAGCACCACAGACCAGAGGATGCCAGCGATCCCAGCAGCTAGAGGCAGGGAGAAAAGCAAATACCCACCTGCTATCCCTCAAGCACTACCAGCAGCAGGAGGCAGTGCCCAGGTAGCATGATTGCCTCATCCTTTCCAGGCAAACCCATGCACAGTCCCTGCTCACATCCCTGCCTCTAACCACCGGAGAGGACAGCCCCATCCCTACAGAGCCTGGGAAGTTATGCCAAGGCACGTCGTCACCTTCTCACCAAGGCTGGCATCCCCACTGGTATCTACCCTGCTCCCTGGATGGCTGCAGAAGAGGAGGGTCTCCACATAAGCCACCATTTACATGAAAAATGAGCAAGCACACAATTTCTTGCAAGGGATTTACATCTGCAGTGGAAATGTGCGAGTCCCAGGGTACCTGCAAGCTAGTTTGGGAACCCCATGGATCCAGGGTGGGTAAACAGGCACCACTCCCAATTTCTTTCTTGGCTGAGAATTGGTTTTTGCTCCCATAAGAGAAGGACTAGCAGGATATGAAGGGGGGAAGGTAGGGAAACTGCAAAGATTTAGTGCACCTTAAAATGAAAGGACATCTAACCTGCCCTTAGATCTCAGTCCAAGTCAGAAAAGAGCTATGGCATCTTCTACACTCACAACTACTCCAAACACACCCAGATGCATGCAAAACATCCTGCTTTCCCTCAACTGCAGAAAAACTCTGTGGGTAGCAGCAACAGCCAGTGCCAGGCTCCAGCTCAGCACCGAGGCCCTCCCACCCAGTCCCAAAGGGCACGATGAGGAGTGGGTTACCAATCCAAAATGCATAGCTATAGACACCATGGGACACCCGCACCCCAGGGGGAAGGGTCACCACAGGACCCTCTGCATCCAGTAGGCACCGTCTCCCCTTCTACCTCCAGCTGGATGGAAAGCAGCATTTGCCACAGGCACGGTTCAATCACACTCATGCTCCTTACATTGCCCTGCAAGGAAAGACAAGTCATTTCAGTCAGACAGCCTCTTTGTCAGCCACAAGCCTCCAGAAGTATTTGATTCTGCTTCCTGGGAAATCCTCCAGATCAGCGATCTCTCTTTCACATCCCTGCACCAGCCAGGTTCACTCTCTGACTAAAGAGGAGAGCATTCCCAACCCCAGCTATAAAGACAGGAGAACCCAAGAGGTCTGCTTTGGCTCAGAAACCCTGTTTGCCTGCAGCAGGCTGGCAGCACTCAGGTCCTCACGCACACACCTTGGCGCTGCTTTACTTGGGAGGTATCACAACTATTGGCTGGCCTCGCTTGGGTCTCCACATGAGGACTTGGGCATCGTTGGCATTGGGTTTCACTAGTGCATTTGGTGGGATGGGCTCCATCCTGCTGAGGATCCGGGGCTGCTCCTGCTGAGTCCTTCCCACCAGCCGTGCCCGCTGCCCCAGCAGCTGCATGGGATCAACCTCAATCTCCACTCGCATTCTCCACTTTATAGTCTGCAAGATGATCTTTTCCTTGGTGGTGGTGTTCATGGCCACCAGCCATGTGGTAAAGCTCTGGTCCCTTTTAATCCTGGTCAGCAGCGGCACATTACTGTTGCTCACAGGGACAGCCCACGTCACACTGGGGTAGAAATTGTCATTCATGCTCACTGAGAACCTGGAGATCTTGTTAGTGGGCCCAACCAAGGTCACAGTTTCTGTGGTGTTTCCATACCAGGGGTAGCTCACTCCATCCGAATCACTGATGGCTTTTACTCTTCCTTCTCGCAGGTCAGGCAGCTCCCAGCTTGACCTGGTGAATGGGAAGAGATAGGCCAGGTTAGCAAGAAAATAGTGGTGACAGTACCAGTGAGAGACGGGGGAGCAAGCAGCACGGAGACTCTCTCCCTGTCTGCAGCAAGCTCTCACAGACCTTCTGTAATGGTTTCGATCCGAGTCACGGCACCAAAAAAAAACCTGTAATGGTTTGGATCCGACCCCTCTGCCGAATGCTCAAACCTAACAGCCTGCAGCCCCTTCCTCCCTCCCACCCCCTCCAGTCTCACAAGGGAAAGGGAGAANTCCGCTTCTCAAGGTCTCACTGGGCCTCACTCCTCCACACGAGCAGAGCCGATAGCAGAGAACATGCTCCCAGAGCACAGGAAAGGAAGAGAGACAAGAGGCATCTCCCCCTTCTTATTTATTCCCTGGTTTACGTAGAAAACTGCATGGAATACTGGGAGGTTGAGTACTTCCTCAGTTACAACCTGGTTTCTAAAATCAAAACCATGACACCTTCTTTAAATATAGATTTGGCTTCAGTTCCTTCACTGAGACTCTCACAGCAGCTGAAGCCTTTGCTCTGCCAGCATAACACTATTTTAATTAACCTGCAATCCAACCAACTGGACCAAAAGACATTGCTGAGTCTTTCTGGGGCCACCCTCTCCTTCATCAGCTCCTGTGCTGGAGGAGAACAGCCTTCCCTATCCATAGCACCAGCCAAGCCCTTCAGCAGCCCCCTCCTGCAATAAAAGTCTGCAATTTTTATGCCTCTAAACACACACAGCTGCACAGGGTCACAAGACTTCAACACCACAATCCTGCAATTAAATCCTTGCAACATGGCTAGGGGGGAAATTCCAGCCCAAATCTCAGCCACCGACCACATTAGTGAAAAATTCCAGCCCAAATCTTGGCCACTAACAAAAAATTCCGCCCAAATCTCAGATGTGAACCACAGCAGCTGAAAATTCCAGCCTAAATCTTGGCAGCTGACCACACTAGCAAAAAACTCCAGCCCAGATCTCAGAAGCAGACCATGTTAGTGAAAAATTCCAGCCCAAATCCCAGCTCTGGTCAATGTTAGCAAAAAATTCCAGCTGAAATCTTGGCCGCTGACTGCATTACCAAAAAAATTCTGGATGAAATCTCAGCCTCCAACCACGTTACTGAAAAATTCCAGCCCAAATCTCAGGCACCAACCACACTAGCAAAAAATTCCAGCCCAAATACCAGATGTCAACTACATTAGCTAAAAATTCCAGCCTAAATCTTGGCAGCAGACTGCATTAATGAAAAACACCAGCCCAAATCTTGACCACTGACTGCATTAGCAAAAAAATCCAGCCTAAATCTCAGCCACCAACCATATTAGGGAAAAATTCCCACAGAAATCTCAGCCTCCGACCACACTACCAAAATATGCCAGTCCAAATCTCAGCTGTCAACCATGTTTGCCAAAAATTCCAGCCTAGTCCTGGGCAACTGACAACTTCCAGCTGAAATCTTGGCCACAGACCATGCTAGTGAAAAATTCAGGCCCAAATCTCTGCCACCAACTACATCAGCATCCTCGTGCAACTGTGGCAGAGCCCACACTGAGCTCCAGCTCTGGCGGCACTGGGACTCAGAATTGAGCCTGCGAGCAGCTCCAGAGGTGCGGCTGCCATCTCTCATCACCAAGCCCAACCTATGCTCAAGCCGGGGCTGGGACAGGAGGCTGTGCATGGGCAGCATGGGACCCGCTGCCACAGCTCTGGCCCTGCCTGCTGCCAGCAGTGTGATGCCAGTGCAGGTCACATCCCAGTGTGTGTCACATCCCAGTGCAGGTTCCATCCCCACATCCTGGTGCGGATCCCATCCCCTCACCCCAGTGCGGGTCCCATCCCCATCCCAGTGCTGGTCCCATTCCCGCATCCCAGTGCCAGTCCTATCCCCACATCCTGGTGCAGGTCCTGTCCCCACATCCCGGTGCCTGTCCCATCCTCGCATCCTGGCGCCGGTCCCATCTCGGTGCCGATCCTATTCTGGTGCAGACCACATCCCGGCATCCCAGTGCGGGTTGCATCCCAGTGCCGGTCCCATCCCAGTGCCAGTCTCATCCCCGCATCCCGGTCCCATTTCCGCATCCCGGTCCCATCCCAGTGCCAGTCTCATCCCCGCATCCCGGTCCCATTTCCGCATCCCGGTCCCATCGCCGCCCCGCGGTCCCACGCCGGCGCGGCTCACACGCCGAGGTCGCTGTAGGTGTTGTAGAACTCCATGTGGTTGCAGGCCTGGATCCAGCCCACCACCCAGGTGTGGCGGCGGGCGATGGGCGGCATGAGGACGCGGGCGGAGGCGCGGAAGTAGGGCGTGCGGTACCGCAGCACCACGGGCGAGCTCTCCTCGATGGCGGTGGCCGCCGGCTCGATGGTGGCCGACACGTCCGACACCACGATCTGCTCCCGCCGCACCCGCGCCTTGCAGGCCACGCTCTGCAGGCACCCCATGGCCGCCGGGCCGCCTTCACCCGCCGCCGCC
>WAAB01019177.1:0-29722 GCA_013389865.1 Piaya cayana
TTGAGCCTACAAAGAGCTATCCAATGTCCCTGAAATAGTCCTGGGTTCCAAGCAGAGTAATGGATCTGACTTTACTCTGTGGATGCCAACTGTGATGGCAACTGTTGTCTACAGCATCCATTCCACAGCAAAAGCCGGACCCCTCATGCAACCCAAGACACCCACCTGGGGCAAAGAGGACCATTACTAGAAAACCAGCCGACTCTAATTCATCCAGAGCCAGCTGTAACAGTGACTATTTATTTTGCAAACCTTCCTATCGAGAAGATAACAGCAAGAACAGAGGCAAAGTTTTAAACACCAACTGCTTTTCTAACCACAGAACCCACTGGGTTGTGAGGTGTGGCTGGCTGCCCACAGGACGCCAACCAACTGAAGCTCAGGGGCACGATGCAGTTGTACCAACAGAGCCCATGTTCCAACATCTGTTACTTTTCTAAGTCCTGAAACTCCAGTGTCTTTTATGGTAACAGGACTCGCGGCTGCGGAAGTCCCCACTATGCCAAAACTCCTGGCTTGGTACCTGCCAGGTGCCATTAGGAAACCAGAGCTCCCACTGCCACAAAGGCACCAGAGCCACACCAGAAACCAGCAGATCTGGGGAGCGAGGACACTGGGTGCACATTCCACGCCGTGGCAAAGCGCCACTGGGGTTTCTCTGCTCAGATACGCCAGGTAGGGGCATGCACCTGAGCAAAAGCGAGAACTCAGAGCCCAGAAATTCACCAACGGGCTCTCCAGCCATTACAAACTAACACTTCTATGGAAAATGGAGATGGTGCCAAGTCCCAACAGTCTCTGCAAAGTCCTAATTAACATAAATAACACAGCTGGATATTTTATGTATCAGCCTCCTAAGTCCCTCCTTCCTGCCACTTAGGAGTAAAAATAGTCGAATGTTTTATGGAGGTTAATTCATGGCTGCCTAGGTGTGATTCCACTTTAAGAGAAGGCAGAATTGCCAGCCCGGTGCAATCATCCATATGGGAGGCATACGGGTAGTCTGCCTCAGCGGTGGCTGCTGGAGGAAGCTACAGAACAGCAGGTTTGTCAGGAAAATGAGGATGCTTGGCAGAATATCAATGGAATTACCTTTGCTTCCCTTCCAGACTCGGATTTCAAGGTAGATGAGCCGATATCATCACCTGGCAGGTTACAAGATAATCATAACAGAAATGGAAATAATGATGACAAGGTAAAAAGGAGAACACAAAAATTCTGAAAGGCAAACAGCGCCATTTACCATGAGATCAGACAGTTGTTTTATCACCCTGATGGCACTTCAGTTCCCAGTGTACCTTGGCATGCTTCTCCGCAACCACACAGCACCTGAATTAATGCGAGGAGGCGGCAGCTCCTGGAATTAAAGCAGTTTCTTTTGGGTCCTGCAGCAGGAAAGCTGCTCCAGAGAAAAACCTCAGCCACCCAGCACCATGAGCTGCCCCCAGGGCTGCCCAGTCACCTCCACACCACCGACACGGGGCAGCAGGACCCACTGCAGGCTGGTACTCGGCCACGCTGGGCATCTCTGCCCTGGAGTCTCCCCTCAGGCAGCACAGCGAAGCCAAGAGCCAGCCTGTGTCTGCAGGGGCTCACACGGCACTGAGCACAACCTGCTCCATGTCCACGAGTCTCCGCATCAACATCTTTGGCTTCCAGAGCAGATGCAAACAGCCTGCTTGGCCGCAGCGCTGCGACACGATGTACCCGGCCTCCCAGACCTCAGTGGGAGATCCCCACCTCCTCCTTCGTGGACCAGCTCCAGTTCAGCTCCTCTCGCCCGTCGGACAGCCAGTGACACCAGCAAAGGTCAAACCACAGCTTGCGTCCAAGAGAGACCCAGCCCGTTAGCACACTAGCTGCAAGAAGTGCTTCTACAAACCAATTTCCATTAAAAGGACAAATTATTTGCAACTAAAGCCACAAAAATTAAATTGTGATTCCAGAGTTTCGGCCGAGACGATCGCATAAACATTCTTGTCTCAGCTGTATAATGTCATTCCAACGCAGTGTACACCAAGAAACTAAACAAGCCCAGATCGGGGTTATCAAAATATCTGAAGTCACTGTACCGCTCGTGCTCCCAGGAACAGCACGGAAACACGGTCTGCAATGAGGTGTCACTGGGTTCATCTCACAGTCCTCATCTCCTCCACTAAATGCAGCAAGTTAGTAACTAATTGGGCATCCCTAATTATGAGAACACACACGTACAACGTGCACATCTCACCTTCACTCCAAGGAGTGAATTCTTCCTTTTGCTGAGTATCACACCCTCTGCTTTCAGCCTCCCCCACAGGGACCCTTCCCCTCGTGCTTCCACACGCTCACCTTTAACCTCTTTTGTCAGCTCTTGGAATAACAGACCCGGCTTACGAGAAGTTTTGTGCATGTGATTGATTTTTCTTCTAAATCAAACTAAGTTTTAGTAGAAATTCAAATGGATAATCAGGATTAAGAGGGTGATTTTCGATCTACCAGAAGGCTACAAAGCCCATTCACAGTAATGAAGAAAGACTGCATTAATCCCCCTAAAAGGATTCAAACGCCACAACTAGAGCAGTTCCATTCCTTAACAGGAACAAATTAAGACAACCTCCCTTGCAGAAATTTCCATAATTACTTGTAATTATCTTCTACTCTGAAATTCTCCAGCACAGCATTTACTGGAAGAAGTGGCCCTATCAAACACTCTATTTAGGAAATGGAGGAGGAATTGCTGCTTGGTGGATTCTACGTTGTGATCACACTGCTCTGCTCTGCCGGCAGCGCATCCATCGCTGACACTAACGAGAACCTCCACGTCCCTACCTGACGACCCCGTCGTTAGGGCATTGTGGAAGCCCAAGAGACGCAGACTTTGAAATTTCGCACAGAACACGAAGAACAAACCACCTCCAAGATCAAGGCAAAGGAAGATCAAGTTCTAACACCGTGTTGTCCTACTGGGTTCTTTTCCGCTGAGTAAATCAAAGGCTTGGGGGCAGCATTGATGCTCCTTCTTTTTTGGGCAGCGAGGACCCGCGTGGCAGCAGCTGCTGCAGTGTTTGTAAAAACTGTATAAACACAAACAGAATACCAGAGGTTACAATAAACTAAGCTTTGCCTCCATCCCTCTTGTGCACAAGGAAAACAATGTCAGTTATTCCCTTTTTTTTTTTTATAAGCAAGCAGTACAGCCTCACATATCTCACCACCAGTGGTGGCAACGGAGTCTTCTGGACCCCTGCTGCCACCACACTGCTCTGTTGTATCATATCCCCGTTTCTACTTCCCTCCTAATCCTCTACTGCCAGGGCATCTCCTCAGGGCTTTCTCCTCCAAAACCACCACCAAACCCCACAGCCTTTGGGAATCTGCGGCAAACAGTCCTGCGGTCACAGCTGGGAAAGGTCTGGAGGGAATGGTCACTCTGGCACATCCAGAAAGCCAGAGCCTAAGTCCCTTTCGACCGGACAGCTCTGGAAGAAGCTTCTTCGTTCCAGGTGGCTGTCAGAGGAAAGGAGGACAGAGCTCTATATCCGCAGGCTGCCAGCTCCGATCTCTCTGAATTCAGGCATCACATCATCCCAGAGCCAAGTACTCCATGGCCTTAAATGGAAAAGATCTACAATATTTAACAGGTCAGGAGTACTATCCATTTTTTGTTTATTTAAGCATACAAGAGGGTAGATTTCGATTTGAAAAGCCTCTTAAGAAATATGAGATAGGAAAGGCTACCCTGAGTGCTTCCAGTTTAAGTGCCCTCTGATACCTGCCAGTTATAAACCTGGGGGGAAGGAGTAGGGTTGGGGAAGAGAAGGAATAAATTAACCTGCTTATTTTCACCTGGTACGCGCAGAATTCTGCTGAACAGGTTTGATTTTCCACCGGAAAATCAGAGCACCTGCCACAATGGTAAATCTGGATGCAACCGCCCCCACCATTACCTGAAACCTGCTAAATCCAGAGAGAAAGGAAACTCGGGGTCAGCTGAGCTCCTGCTTCTCTGCAGAAATTGGCACTGTCAATATTTCTGAGTCCTTTCCCGTTGTGCAGCACAGCTCGTTTCACCACACCAAGGGAAAAGGTTACCTCTACTCGAGCAGCTCGCCCAGGAACCAACCCGCTCCGTTCCCCAGGGGGAAGAACTCTGCAACCTGTGACATTTTACAAGCAACACAACAGAGATTGCGTTCAGCACAGCCTCCCGACAGGGCTTCTGCGTAACGGGGCACGCGGGCACCGCTCCTGACAAGAGGGAGGTCACACAGAGCCACTCCACTGTTCCTAACGAAATTAATAGCAACCGTCTCATCTCACAGAGGTATTTGGGCTCAAACAGACCCCACTCCAGCTCTCGAGGGCATGGGGAGTAAACAGTTCCCCCTCCATCCATGCAGAAGTGGACGTGTTCGCTCAGATCAAGGCGCATCACAGATAGTCGGAGCCATAAACTGTGGTGTGATCGCATGCTAAAAGGAAAAAAGGCTGAGCTCTTGGATCCTGCTGTCACGCTTTTCAAACCCAACAGTGACCAAGATGAAATGCGCTGTTACAGTCTGGAGCCGCTACTTAAAATCCTAATGGAGCCCTCGGACTTATCATAATACTGTAGATTCAGACTTCAAAAAACTAATATAGAGCTCAAAGAGAACGCGTTATGGCAGAAATAAAGAGATTTGCATGAATTTACTAAAGGCATATTGTTTTCTGTACTGCAGGAAAACCAGGAAAGCTATTTCTTTATAAAGGAGCTGGTAAATGTGAATGAATCTGCTCACCAAAACCCTCTTGGTAAACACACAAAACTTCTGCTCGTAACAAAGGGAGATTGCAGTTCATCACAGCGCTATGATTAATGATTTTCTAATCCCTCATGAAATCTGCACCTGGCCCAGTCAGTGATTTCAGGTTTGGTCCAACAGGCAGTTATCAAAACTGAGCAGTGAATAAGTCTGATGGGGTTTTTTTAAGATATAAACCAGTTTCTGTCACCAGCCTTCTTCACCACACGCAATTTACCCCTTTGCTCCTCATTAACAGCCAGGTTACTTTCAACAAACTTAAAGGAACACTTTATTCAACTTGACGCCTTGAATAATTCTGAAAGGCGTGATCTCACTTGAACTCCACTATCCTGTTACGCGATCACAAGTAAAACAGATTTTATTATCATTTTTATTCACAGATAAAGGAAGCTGCACTAGCAAACAACCATCAGCCATTCTCCTCCTCCCTCAGCCAAGAGGCTGCAGCAAATCCAGCGAGCTGGAGCAGCCTGAGGTGAGCCCGGGGTGATGAGATCCAGCAAAAAACACTGCAGCTCAGAGTGCTTCATCCCCTGGGAGCCAGCATCCCTGGGAGAACGCACACGGCACACGCATCCTTCCAGCAAACCATGCCCCGAAGCCAAAGGAAGCTGCAAAATGAGGTTGTGATACAGGACGGGCTGGAAAGAAAGATGTAATTCCTGAGCCACTCGACAAATTAACATGGCTAATTTTATGCTTCTCAAAGAAGATAATCAGTACAATGCGCCAGCCGTGTGCTTCCAGATCAGGTATAATTCAATTACCGGCCTCCTGAGAGTGTGGCAGGGCAGTTGCGCTCACCCTAGCACGCTGGACATCTCACGCTTGAGTTTCAGCCTGGCCTCCCAAGGCTTCCGATCACTGACCAGGGACACATCCCAGTGGCAGCCACCCCCAGGCCATCAACACAAACCCTGCTCCGTGCGAGGAACCCGAGAGTGAACAGAGTCCGAGGCAAGGCAGCGAAGTCCTGAGGAACAACATCTTTCCTAGTTCTGGTGCTTGCGGAAAATATGAGTAAACGATCCTATTTTTCTAAGTTTAGAAAATTACACGCTGATTATGACAGAAAGAAAATATTTCAGTCACGTGCAAACTCTTTTCTTCGTGAGCTGAACACAAGATAATGCCTTACACGCTACGAGCGAGCGTCACCAAACAAAGGAGCTTCCTCCAGGTTTACTCACAGGAGCGAAACCGCACACGATCCTACGCTGCACGTTCGAACAGCTGTGAAAGCAAAAATCCCACGATGAATTAAACACCCTAAACAGAATCACTAGGTTGGAAAAGACCCACATGATCATCGAGTCCGATAAACATTTAATAATAAAGAAAAGTGGGTAAAGCAAAAGAACATGAGTACAAATGTAATATGTCAAACAAGACTCCGGATGCAGGACACGTGTAGTTTCATACTGACAGCTCTCAGGGCTGGGGATTTCAGGGGGGAGCAGGCAGGCAAACCACTTCTCAGAAGTCCCTTTCCACAACCACCAAGAGCTATAAAGGACCCAGGGCTCCAGGAAGGCTGTAGCTCCGATCCCGTCCTCGTTCCGTGTCCTGGAGCAGCGGTGCCTTCCCGAGCAAGGAGTCTGCGTGAGTCACTGGCTTCAAACCGCTCTGCAAAGCACATGACTGCAACACCACAAAGGCACCGGGGCCAGGCCAGCAGAAATCCTGGCTGCCCTCACGTGAGCGTGCTGGCAACGCTGACAAAATAACCTCTGCTGAGATTTTACTGGTGCTACAGTCGAGAACAGAGCCTATTCCAACCGGCATAGTTTCCATCACATCATAGCGGGAGCAGGAATCGCTTTTCGCTCGGACCAGCGAGAGGCTTGACAGCTCAGACGGATTCCGCCGTCTCCTGCGCCCTCTACGCAATCAAACTCAGTTGCCCAAAATCAACTTTATTTGGACACAGACAATAGAGCGAAGGAAAGAAATAACTGTCTGACATCGTGATTTAAGCACAAGCGGGCGAGCCAGCACTGCCGAGTGAATCCTGACACTCGACATGGAATCTTCCAGAGCCGAGGAGTCCAGCCAGCAGCCAAGAAAAATATTTCAGTGGTTCAGTCGATACTGCTGTAACCATGGCCTGGAGGGGTTTCCACAGCCATAACCACAGGAGAGACTGCACATTTGGTTGAAAATAGTAAAAACAGACACGTAGGAACCTATAGCTTGTAGAGATCTTAAAACCAGTCCCAAAGGAGGCAGGGACGGGTGTGAAAAACACCCAGATGCTCGCATCAAACTCACCCTCCTTCTACTCACCCTGCCAAAGGTGCAATAATTTGAAATAAGAACCCCTCTCATTAAAAGCAATCACTGCTGGACTAAAGGAACTAGACTAAAGGCTAAAGGAACAGCTCCTGAAGGGCTGGGACGAGCGGAGGCACCAGCGGCACAAAGCCTGGAGCCCGGGGATGCTGTGCCGGTGCACACGGCTACCGGGACGCTCCGGAGCACCCTCTATTCCCATGTCTTGCACTCCAAGCAAGAGACACCCTCATGCATTTCACATATGATTCCTATTTCTTCCCTGATGTAAAACACAGCAGCGCACATCACGCCACAGAGAAAGCAGGAGCCCTGCTGGTTCCAGCAGGTTTTTTTTTTCCCCCCGAAAGAAAAAGGGGAAAAAAAAGAAAATAAGAAGTGTAAGAGCGCACAGTTGCCAAGAGATCGGGGTCACCGCTGGGGAGGGGCGCACGAAACACTCCGTTCGCTGCATTTTCCCTTAAAAGAATGTCAATAAAACGCAGAGCCAAGCGCACTGGAGGCTGCAGGCGCTGCCGGGGCTCGAACCCGCGGCCCCCGGGGCTCGAACCCGCGGCCCCCGGGGCTCGAACCCGCGGCCCCCGGGGCTCGAACCCGCGGCCCCCGGGGCTCGAACCCGCGGCCCCCGGGGCTCGAACCNGAGAGAAAAGAGGAGAAGAGGAATAGGGAGAGAAAAGGGGAGAAGAGGAAGAAGGGGAGAAAAGGAGAAGGGGAAAGGAGAGAAGAAGAGGAGAAAGGGGAGAAGAAGGAGGAGAGGGGGGAAGAAGGAGGAGGAGAGGGGAGAAGAAGAAGGGGGAAAGGGGAGAAGAAGAGGAGAAAGGGGAGAAGAAGAAACGAGGAAAGAGGAAAAGAAGAAGGGGAAGAGAGGAATACGGGGAGGAAAGGGAAAAGAAGAAGGGGAGAAAGGAAGGAAGAAGGAAAAGCGGAGAAAGGGAGGAAGAAGGGGGAGAAGCAGAAGGGGGAGAAGCAGAAGGGAAAGCAGAGAGACAAGAGGGGCGAGGAGAGGGAAGAAGGGGAGAGCGGCGCGGGGAGCAGGGGCTGCCCGGGAGCGGCGGCTGCGGGGGGACCCGGCCCGGGACGCGGTGCCGCCGCCCTCCCCCTCGCCACCCACCTTCTTCCGGGGCTGCCATTTCATCATATTTGTGGAGCGAGGCCGCGGGGCATCCGCGCGGCGGGGCCGCAGCCCGCACTCATGCTGCCCCGCGCCGCCCGGGCCCCGCCGCGCCGCACGGGCTCCCCGCGGCTCCCATCCCCGCGCCGCCCCGCCCCGGCACCGCCCCCAGCCGCCCCGCACAAAGGCGGCGGGACCGCCCCGCGCCGCGCGAGGGGGGATCCTCCGGGGGCTCCCACGCCTCCCGCCCCGCGGGACGCTCCGTTCCCACGGCCCCCGGGGCTCCTGCCCGGTCCCGGCTCCGGGGGAGGCGGGGGACGCTCTTGCCCCGCGATGCCCACGCGGCTGGAGAGGATGCTCCGTCCCCAGGGCTCCCGCCCAGCGCCAGGGGATACAGGGGGATGGTCCATTCTCGGGGCTCCCATCCAGCTCCAGGGGATACAGGCGGCTGCTCCATTCCCGGGGCTCCCACCCAGCTCCAGGGGATACAGGCGGCTGCTCCATTCCCGGGGCTCCCACCCAGCTCCAGGGGATACAGGCGGCTGCTCCATTCCCGGGGCTCCCACCCAGCTCCAGGGGATGCGCTGTCCCCACAGCTCCCACCCAGCGCCAGGTGATGCTCGTCCCCACGGCTCCCACCCAGCTCCAGGGGATGCTCTGTCCCCACAGCTCCCATCCAGCTCCAGGGGATACACGAGGATGCTCCATTCCCGGGGCTCCCACCCAGCTCCAGGGGATGTTCTGTCCCCACAGCTCCCACCCAGCTCCAGGGGATGCTCTGTCCTCACGGCTCCCATCCAGCTACAGGGGATACAGGGGAATGCTCCATTCTCGGGGCTCCCACTCAGCTCCAGGGGATGCGGGGGATGCTCCGTCCCCACGGCTCCCCCCCAGCTCCAGGGGATACAGGGGGATGCTCCATCCCCACAGCAAACACTCAGTTCCAGGGGATGCAGGAGGATGCTCCATCCCCACGGCTCCCACCCAGCGCCAGAGGATGCAGGGGGACGCTCCATCCCCACAACTCCCATCCAGCTCCAGGGGATGCTTCATCCCCAGGTCTCCCACCCAGCTCCAGGGGATGCAGGGGGATGCTCCGTCCCCACAGCTCCCACTCAACTCCAGGGGATGCAGGGGGATGCTGTCCCCACAGCTCCCACCCAGCTCCAAGGGATGCTCCATTCCCGGGACTCCCACCCAGCTCCATCGGATGCAGGTGGATGCTCCATCCCCACGGCTCCCACCCAGCCCCAAAGGTGCCACCTGGACAGAAAAGGGAGACCAAGAGTGGAACGGCTCCTTCCTGACAGAAGCGGTGCAGAGTCACAGTTTTCACTGCTATGATGAATGACCCTCACTGCAGCATCTCAGAAGAAAGCAATCAATTCAGTGACAAAATGTAATATCAGAACATAGAACAATGAATATCCAGTGCTCGGCCTCATAGGAATGGAACAGCCAGGGCCTTTCCCTGCAGTTCCCCAGTCCAGAAGGATGGAGGCTTGAAACTCACAGAGGCAAGAACAACCTACTCATAGGGGGAGTTCCAGTTCAAAGCCCCTCTAGTCAGAGGTTGCACCCCTTCCACAATGACTGCAGCAGTTCTGGAAGCAGTTCCAGAAGCCTGGCTCAGCCACAGAGCCACCTCTGGTCATCCCCATCCTGCCCTAAGCTCAAACACCGGCTCCAGGCTCTGCCCTGCCGCTCACACCCCTTAATGGGGGCTTCTCACAGTCCTTGTGGCACCACATGAATCGAATCGCCAAGGAGAGGCAGAGGGGGCAGAAGTGAGGAGGGGTGACAGTGCAGATGAGGAACCCCAGGTGGTTTTACTCATCAGAACTAGGGTAGGATGGAGTTAGACCCCTCATTGTACTGCCACGAGAGCCACTGCACCCTGAAACTCATGGTTTTCCATCAATTTAAAAATTAGCACTGACAATTCTCGAGAGTTCTGTAAATGACAGAGTTGGGATTCGAGGGAAGAAAATAAACGATCAGAATCAGACAATGCCACTTACCATGATGCTGTCAGAAAGAGGCTTGGATTTAATTCACAGACTGTATCCAAAATGTGTTGTTTTGACATGATCAACAGGAGGATTTTGAAATCCTTCCCGCGTAAAGATAATTAACAGGGAGCAAAGCAGGAGGTGAGCATGTTCACCTGTCACAAAAGGGGGTGAGCTGTCTCACTCCTCATCTTAATTCCTACTCCGGTGACTGGCATTTCTGCTATATTTAAACATTTTTATTTCTGCTGATGAAAAAAAAAAATTACATTGGCACTATTGTCAAAGCCATAGAAGACACCCAGAATAAAGGCGGGATAAATTTCCATAAGAAACAGCATCATTAATCCATTCTGAGTGAACGGCTCAGACTTGGGGACACTGGGACAGGAGCTCTCAGAGAACAGAGTTTGCTCTTCCCAAACATGCATCCATAAGCAATAAACATTTTATTTCTTCCAATATTTATGGGTGAGTAAGGGTCAGCATTTGGGCTGGCTGGCACAAGCCATGCAGCAAAAGCTGCCCACACCAATACCTTTTTTTTTAATCTCCCTTTCCCCCCGATTTACTGGTATTTTTTAAATTTAGATTGTGGATCTGACAGTCCAGAGTATTGTGCCAAACCCCCATCTCCTTTCTCCTTAAGATGTTCACTAACGTAGAAGCAAGCTGTGTGTTATTAAGACATATCTGATAGTAGACCTCAACCTTACAACTCAATGAAAAAACAAACCTTTTCAAGTGCCTTTTTCAAATTAATCTTTGCCAAGAACCTAGAACTATTTGATGTGCTATCTCCTTTCTTGTATAACCTTTCATTTTTAATAACATTTAAGTTCTAATACCTTGAAAGTCCCTCCGCTCAGCCCAAGTACATCCCCTAGAAGCAATCGTGTACACCGCAAGTAGAAACCAGTCCTGTTGGAGATAATAGTTAGATGAGCAGGCTGCAATTTAGGCTGGAAGAGTGGGAGAATTCAGTTTATGGTGTCATTCTACAGTTCAGCAAGCAGCTAAATTGGACAGGATTCAGCAGGTACATAATGATTTGGAGTAACAACCTGATCTTACGCCGTACGCTCTTCTGTGAGCTCACTGGGCTGGCACTCTGAAAGGTGCCAGCACTTTAACAGTTAACAATACCCTAACACAGCCAGAGGGATGCAGATCAAGCTCATAATAGCCAAGTCCCTTGGCAAATTCATGAAGCATAATAAAATCAAATTATTTTATTTCTGAGTTTATTAAAGCAGCTTTCAATTCATTGCATTGCTCTGTGTCTGTTGCTTCGGCTGCCTCAAACCAGCACTCTGAGCACAAACACAGCACCTTGCAGCTGGTTAAAGATCAGATAGCGCACGCTTGAGCCGAGCTACTGCAGCTGCTAAGGGGCTGAGGGAAAGCAGTTCAGAGACTTCCCCCAGGCTGGGAGAAGGGAACTCCCTGGAAGTGCAGTAATTGGTGTACAGGAGTTCACTGAATTCAAGAATCACCGATCTTCCCACAATCACACTTCTCTACGTTACTAGATATCACCAAAAGCCAACTCATCTCTAGCTGTTAGTTTATGGCAAGTTCTTCTGCAACCTACAGCCACAATTTACCTCCAACCTCCACACTATCGGTGCTTTGAGCACGCAACCTGCCGTTCTTTTCATATGTAGGAAGACAGAAGCTTAAAGTTCAACTAAAGGAGCTCAGGTCACAGAATTCCAGGACAGTCTGAGCTGGAAGGACCCTCTGGAGCTCCTCCAGTCCAAGTCTCCTGCTAAAGCAGGGTCACCTCCAGCAGGGACACATCCAGGTGGGTCCCTTCGCATCATCCTGGTAATTGCATCAGAGACAGTGCATAGTAAAGAGCAAGGATATAGCAGGTAGAAAAGCCATTCAAAGTCCTACAAAGCATTAGTGCATGATGCTGGTCTTCTTGGTCCACCTGCCCTTTGCTCCTTTGCATTTTGCTGCCGGACTACAGCACTTGGCCCAGTTCTTTTGATAACAAAGATTGGTTGTTCCATGCCGCGGAGCAGTAGCGCGGATTATTTTCATTATTAGGTTACCTGGGGTTCACATCTCAGCAGCTGACTCTCTTCAAAAGACTGAAAATCACTTCAGAAAATGCTTTGTTTAGTCAAGCAGAAAAGGCGTTTCTCGCAGGGGTATAATCCAAGCTGAAAACCCAAAGAGAGGGCTTTGAAAAATAAGGATATACTTATCTGGAAAATACCGCTTCTGACAGGAGAAGTTGCTGAGAAAAACTGGTTGCTTAACACTAATTAGAGAGTTGTAGCACAGCTTAGTTCAAAGAGGCGCAGAATGAACTGAAGATAAGGAAAAAGGCTCCAGCATTTATTACCGGCAACTGGATTCGTGAAGCTGAAGGGGCAGGAGAAGGCGGTGGTCACGCAGGGCAAATTATCTGACGCCTGCAGGTGCCTGCTGCTAATTACAAATTATTCAGTGGTACCACGAAATGATCAAATTGGTTCATATAAGATTAGGGCTAATCTTGTTGCGATAGCGTCCCCCATCAAGTACTGATACCTGCGCTGGGTCTGAGAGAAGGGCCTCTCGCACACGCACCGATTCCACGCTGGCCCCAGGGCACGCAGGACACCACGCTGCACATCACAAATCCAAACCAAAGCACCACACGCTCTGCTAAGAAGAAAATCAACTCCAGCCCCCCACGCTCCACGTCCAACACTTCAACAAGCAAGATGCAAACAGAACACACAAATAATTTCCAGGTCTCCACACGAGGAACTAGAAAGGATCGTGCCCACGCAGGGTGGATCTGATATTAACAGAGCAACCATTCAAAGTTGTCAGTTTCATGTGAGCGGCTGTATTCATCGCGAAAAGCATTATTTAAATATTATGTTGTGCCTGTGAAATATTTATGTGATAATCCTTTGGCAAAATGTCTATTTCTTTGGTTTATTACATAGGAAGTATATTCAAAATTTTAACTGTACCTTACCAAGGAAGGTGTTGGCTTTCAAACCGCTGATTGCGACTCTGTTATTGGCTTAAGACACATCAGCTCTTTCATTACATGACTCCGAACAGAAAATATCGTGTTTGGGACCTGCTTCTTATTAGGACTTCCCCCTCCCTTTTTCCGTAGGAAGCACAATTACTGCTGCTATGGAGACACGTGTAATTCAGTCAAGATGTGGGTCAGAGCAATCCTTGCCTTGGGAGGCGAAGATTTACCAAAGAGTGTCCTTTCTGCTATCTCCCCTCTCCTGGAGGAGAGTCTTCCACCACTACCCGCTGTCTCAAGCAAGAAATTCAAAGAGCCCAATAAATCACCTACAATGATCTAACGCACATCAAAGCACGACTGTCAGGCAGCAGATGCGCCCCTCACAGGGCTAGTGGGATCTGGACCCTTCGTTACACACAGAGGGACCGGCATCCTCCCAAAAACAAGGTCTGTCACCTCCTACGCAACGATATTTGTGCAGATCCTAAAGGAATGGAGCATGAGGTCAAGGGAGGAAAAGCTCCTTCTACCTCAGAGCGCTGAAACTGTCCCTTATTTCTCAGCGTGTGTTATTTACTGTTCATTACTGGTAGAACTGTGCAACAGGCACCTTCCAAAGTTTGCCGAGTAGTGCTTTTCCCAAAGAATCCAGAAGACAACACAGAAAGCCAAGAAGAGACACTAAGGGAAGCATTAGAACCAATTCCTTCCCAATATGCCCAGATAACTGGTACAGGATGGCCCTCTGCATGCTCATAACAGAAGTGGAGAAGTCACTGCTGTAATTCCAGCCAAGCAGTTAAAACCAAAGGAGAAAATCTTGTGACTGAAGTGGTACGATTCAATTCCTTCAAGGTAAGGATAAAATCCAGGCAGCCCAGGCTGTACATCCATCCCCAGCAAAACCATCTCACTCCATCTTTTTCCTCACCAATCTTTATCCTGAGAATATAAGCCAGTGGAAATGTCTGTCACTATCCATTAAAGCAGAAACAACCGGTCTCCATGACCCTCTGGACTTCCTCACCTCTTGTTGTTATTTGCTGAGATGCTCTGAGGCTTGTAATCCATTTAGATTCCTCTTCCCCACAGTTCCTGAGGGCCCGTTTTCTAATGCTATGGATACACCAGTAATCTGATCACAGTGCAGGTAAAAGGAGCTACCCAGCCTTAAGAGCTTTTGTCTTTCTGCCTTTACAACAAGGATTCTTGTACACCTCTTGCTGACTTAAGGTTTCATCATTTTTCTCTCCAACACCCGGAGGTTCCACCGCTGTACTCCTAGCTGGGCAGGCTAAACAGACTGGCAAGTGGCTTTTAGCACAGAAAAGAATGAATAAAAGGAGGAGACTGGTAGTAAGAGGCAGCTGTCAAGGAAATATCTTGTTTCTCTGGGAACACTGCTAATTTGATCAAAAACCTTCACAAATTCAGCTTGACTTCACATGCAGGTGAGGCTTCTGATCACATCCACGCTGCCACTGCACAGTAGACACAGGCAGCAGGGCGCTCTGCACTGGAACAGCAGGAGCATCCAGTCCCTGCAGACTAAGTGAAGGGTAAAGGGCTGGAGAGAAAAAGCACACACCTGAGAGAAAAGAAGCTGTGCACAGCACGTGTGTGTTTGCGTGTGTCTGTCCCCACACCCGTGCCTCATCCCTCTCCACAACACTGATGGAGCCCAAAGAACAGGCAGCAATGTAGTGGAGCCACGAGCAAGGACTAGGGCAGGAACGCCCAGGGACTAATGTCAGTCGGAGAGGGAAAGGGGACCTCAGGAATGGGGAATTTAGAAATAAATATTTTTTACTCTAAGCAGCAGAATTCAAAGGCAACCGCAATTTCATTCCATGTTCCAATATTCCCTCGTGTCCTGGAGAAATGTTCCCAAGCACTGTAGGTCTTTGAGGAAGCTCTCCTGTTTCACATGCCAGTGATTTCAGAGGGGATACATACATTCAGAAGCTGCTCACTCTTCCTCACCTCCCTCCCTGCTCCTCCTTGTTGCCAAGCAACTCCAGCCATTCTGCAGGACCTGCCTCTTACCCACCAGCAGCTCAAACCATTACCCTTTACTGAAAAATACAAATTTAATGAAAACAGACACAGCTAACACGGAAAAGCATACTTTCCTTTTAGTTCTTGGAGGTTGCAGTTTGCCTGTAGGCAACAAACCGCACAGTCCCTGGATGGTTGAGGTGGGAAGGGACCTCTAGGGGTCACCTCGTGCAGCCCCCTGCCCAAGCAGGGCATGGCCAGGTGGCTTTTGACTGTCTCCACAGAGGGAGACTCCATCACCTCCCTGGGAGACCCCTGCCAGGGCTCCATCACCCTTCATGGTGACAAAGCATTCCCAGAAGTCCAGAAGGAATCTCCCGTGGTTTGGTTTGAGCCCATGGCCTCTGGTCCTGTTCCTGAGCACTGCTGAAAAGGGCCTGGCTCCATCCTCCGTGCCCCCTCACTTCGGGTATTTCTCTATTACCAAAACCAGCAAGGGTTAAGAGCACTTAAAGAAAAATTGCAAGGAAGTGTTTTGAAGTGCTAGAAAGCCTCAGGAGGTCACCCTGCTCTGTAAATGCACCTTAAAAATAACTCAAATGTGTCTGCTGCAGGCGCTTCTGCGGGCGGCAGGAGAGCCACCCATACACCACCCACAACAAACAGAGAAAATCAGTTACTCCAAGGAACGTCAGCTGATCCCACTGCTTCTTGCCCAGAAAACACTGAGAACGCATTTACAGATCGGGTCTGCATCCTATTATCAGGAAAACCCACAGTTCTGGATCACTTTAAGCACTGGTATTTCCAATAAACTCACAAGCGAGATCAATAGGACGTGCTTTGCACTGGAGTTTTTTGTCAGATGTCAGCAAGACCCCTCAGAGAACACACACAGTTCCCATAACCCAGTTCAGTCTGTTCTGTATTCTCCTGTACACACAAGAGTTTAACCTTCTCTCAGAGCAAGTTGTATGAGGTATTCACAACACGACTGAACCAGGTAGGTAAAATCACGCTCTCAGCGCTTCAGTAATAAAATAGAAACCAGATTACAAACCAAGCACACACAGCCCAGAAGACAAGCAGGAACCACTGATTATTCGGATATCTGGAAATGCTACAGAATTATCTGTTGAAACAGAAAAATACTGTGCTCACTTGTCAGTGTTTCAGAGCAGAGGAAGCTGTTAAAAAGCCTATGACGTATGAAAAGCCAGGAAAGACAGTGAAGGGGTAATTTAAAGAAATGAGTCACGAAAGGGAGGTGGGGGAGAAAGACAAGCTGCACACACTAATTTCGTGTAAGAACTGCAACCAGCTGCACAGGGAGCTGAAGCGTCTCATCTGCCAAGAGCCCAGGAAGCCAAAGCAAGCGGTGGTAAGTGGTGGTGATTCCTCCTGAAGACTCTGTCAGCAACCAACAGTACTGACCAACAAAGAAAAACACAAACTGCTTTGATAAACACCTTCTCTGGAGCTCACAGGTTTCTTTGGAAGAGGAAACGGGGGAAGGAAGGGAGTTTTGTGACATACTCCGCTTATTAGCTGTGTCCTGCTTTTCAGGATGCAGAACAGACTTTCTAGATTTAAAGAAATGAAAGGTTGAATTCAATTTTTTTTTTTTGTTCTCTCTGAAAGGGCTACACAGTAAAACCATTGTAATGTGAAAGATCTGTTTTGTCTATTCAAAATTTCTCTTCCGCACAGTGGAAATGTAGGTGTGTTACAGCAGCTATCCTGCTCCTGAGCCCCGAGATACTCAACAAGAGATCCTGTAACGGTCAGGACCAGCACTTATAACTCTCTGAAGAGTCTTCCCTTACTGATTTACAATGATAGGCAGTTCTGCTGCTGAACTTTTTCATGAAACGGGGAGCAGGAATCTCATTTGTGTCTGTTCCCACATTCAGTTGGGACTGTATGAATAAGAGATGTGACACAACTCATCCATACACAGCAGCATCTTCTCCCCAGACCACAGGATGCTGAAGCCATACGGCAGCTCCTTCAACTGCTACAGAATTACGGGAACAGAAAAAAGAAATAAACTGAATTTCTGTACAAGGACAAAGAGTCTGCAGCCAACAGCACACAAAGAAAAATCAGATACGTCATCTTCAGAGAGGTGTTCAAAGAGCCACTTGTTCTTTAGGCTACAGTTAATGTGCAGATGAATTTGTCAGAGATAAACATTTACAGAACCTCAGAATTGTTCCCCGCTATACAGCATCACTGAGATTATTGGAGCAGGGACAATCTGGGCTCTCAGAGAACTTGCATCAAAGATTCTTAAGACAGAATAGTTCCCCTTGGAATGCACCTGTAACAATCACCTAGTCTCACTTGCTGTTGGAGAAGCATATGCGGGTGGAGGCTGAACTTGAACTGTCCTCATTACTGACGCTGTCAGCCCAGACCTCACCACAACCTGCCCACAGCGAGCAATGTGCCTTGGCCCTTGGGGCACAGCACCCTCAATGCTCAGAGAGACTCCTCTTTCCAAAAAGGGGTGTCTCTTATTAGATACAGATATAGATGGAGTCCTGTACATTTCGTTTCCATCAAGTTTCTGATACAGTTTTATGTAGCTTTGCTGCTTTTGACAGTAAGCTTAGGAGAGCTCATCAAAACGCGATCTTGAGAACCTGCCAGTGACAAAGCCAAGACTCAGCCAGCTTGGTTTGACCAGTGCACTTGATCCATCACAAAACACTTATTCAGAACCTGACATGCGATGACATTTTTTAGCACAAAGTTGTGAGAGTATTTAGGAATAACTAGGACAGTTCTGGTCTCCAGCCATGGCTCCAGCTTAAAAATACAGGAGAACATAGCTGCTTCATTTAACTTTGCGTGTTCAACCATCCAACAGTGAAAGAACATAAGGCTAAGAGAGTTACTAAAATCCTTCTACATGGAGAAACAGAAGGAGCCAACCATGCAGCAATATCCATCTGAGCCTGACAGGAAAGGTGAGGGGTGAGCTCTTTGCAAGAGCTAAAAATAAGAAAATATTCAAGCTGCATCTACATAAGCGGACGCAGCTGGATGTGGGCTTTTCCAACCATGTCATTATAAGCAAAGCTCAGTCATTAGACTCGAAGGAATCAATAACTTGTTATATTTGCTAAGTTTACAGACTGACCTTTAAAATAAGCTTGGTCATTGAAAGTCGATCTGCTTTATGCTCCTGGACTTTATAAAACGATGACTAACTCGAGATAAAGATTTTTTTTCTTTTTGAAGACAGCAGGTCAGTGGTGGGAAATACAATCATATTTCCTTTCCAGAGTTAGCTCTGAGCAAGCATACCAAGGGTAAAATGCCTTACTCTGTTTCCTTTCTTTAATTCACATAATCATATAGCTAGAGAGAGGTAACTATTTCCATGACTAGCAGTTCCAGGCTTCTAGGACTTCAGCATCAGCATGCACAGACACCAAGGCTTTGTCCCACTCCAACTGCTGAACACAGACAGTAGGAAAAGTGAAAAAGGAATAAAGAAATCAAAACGGAAATAATAAATGTCACTAAACCTTGACATTCGGTGGCAGAACCAACTGCAGAGCAACTCGAACTTCATCAGCAAATTATTGATAACCCAGAAGCAGCACAGAAAATGCGCTTAGAACTGAAAACTTAATGAAGGAATTATATATGCTAAAGAGATGTTGGCAATATCTTTAACCTGATACGCAACAGCTCTGACAGCAGGTGTTCAATGTGCGTCAGGAACATTAGAAGAGCAACCACAGAAAGGAATTACTTGACAGGCAAAAACAAAGAAAAGGAGGAAAAGGAACTAAAACCTCGGTGAACTATGAAGATCTAGGAGAGATGGAAAAGGCCCTGTAGATCTTGAATTTCACTGCTACATATGATGTGTTCTTTATGGGCTGCATAAACAAGAGATGACAGACAAATCAGTTTGATCTATTCTCTCCGCCTGGTCACAGTCGTTTACTCTGTTCTGCGTGACAAGGCAGCAGCTTTCAGGAGTGGAGAGACTGTCAGTTTTCCACATCACTGCCCCAACGCCATTCTATCAGCACCATCATTAGGGGAAAGTGAGCCATAAACTCATATTTACACTTAGAAGATTATTATTATCCTTCTGGTTAAAAATCCCTTCTAATTCACCTGTGTAAAGACCTAACAAGCATAATTTTAAAGTCCTAAAACTAAAACAGCTTTATAATGGTTCATTCCATTTAACAAATAAATGAGTTCTTGTTGCTAGACTGAACTGAGCAGCTACAGGGACCACACACCGGACAGACCAGTTGTTCCCTAAAGCCAACAGCCAAAATGGCAAATTGTGTTTCATGTGTACGAGGAAAACAACTCCTTTCTGATGCCACTTGATTAAGTTTATGCCTTGGAGTGCGAAGTTTGGGAGCATTTCTCCTGTCTGTCACAGGGATATTTAAAGGACTGTGCCCTTCCTTTATAAATAACACAGAACATCACTTGTCCCTTCAGTTATCGAGCTCGAGAGGCGCTGGTTGGGACTGCTGACACGGTCTCTGTCTGCTGCCTGTTCCAAACTGCCTGGCAGAAACGCTTACGTATCCCAAAGAGACGGGAACGGATCCCTTCTGTGGTGCACAATTTCAAAACTCAGCAGAACAATTTCTACCGAGTGAATATAAAATGAACCTCCCGGCAAGTCACCGGTTTCCCATTCCTCTGAGGCAATGATCACAGCACATCTCAAACCTTTCGAAATCAGCACAGGTCCAGAGATCCCAGAGTGGCAATTTATCTGTGTAACTATTACAGGAGGCTTGTTTGGAGTCTTTTATAGATTACAATACCATTAGTTAGCAATAACCCTTCTAGAAGGCAAAATCACAAGTAAACATAAAAAAAGAGCACAACTATACAAAACAGAAAAAAATCCCTCAAGTTTGAAACACTGTCCCACTCGGATAAGGAATTCCTGACTTTCTGTAGGCGTTCTCCTGCTGCTGCCTTCCAGCAGTTCCCCTCCTCCCTTTAATCTCTCAGAGCCTGTGCAAAAGGAAGAAGCAGCAAAGCTGAATTTAACTCTCAGCAGACCAGCGACCAGGTAACACAGACTGTTCTGAACACAAAGANCTGTGGTGCCCAATTTCAAAACTCAGCAGAACAATTTCTACTGAGTGAATATAAAATGAACCTCTCGGCAAGTCACCGATTTCCCATTCCTCTGAGGCAATGATCACAGTACATCTCAAACCTTTTGAAATCAGCACAGGTCCAGAGATCCCAGAGTGGCAATTTATCTGTTTAACTATTATAGGAGGCTTGTTTGGAGACTGGTATACAGACCAGCCAGATTACAATACGATTAGTTAGCAATAACCCTTTTAGAAGGCAAAATCACCAGTAAACATAAAAAAGAGCACAACTATACAAAACAGAAAAAAATCCCTCAAGTTTGAAACACTGTCCCACTCGGATAAGGAATTCCTGACTTTCTGTAGGCGTTCTCCTGCTGCTGCCTTCCAGCAGTTCCCCTCCTCCCTTTAATCTCTCAGAGCCTGTGCAAAAGGAAGAAGCAGCAAAGCTGAATTTAACTCTCAGCAGACCAGCGACCAGGTAACACAGACTGTTCTGAACACAAAGATTCTTGGTTGACCATGAATTTTAGAATGAAATTGTCTTTTCACTCTAAAGTACAGAAAAACGTAAACCCACCTTTGGTTTTATTGCATGTGAAGCACTGTTGAGCCAGAGATTCAACTAATCCCTGGAAGCAGGATAGTCTGCAGAGAGAGCTGTGCGTCAGGAAGGAGAACAGGCACCAGAAGCCTCTGCGGTGACAGTGGTGGGACCATTCAAAAGAGGAAGCAAATGAAAAGCGAGTGAATGGATTCCTTTGATTCTCATCTGCTCCAAATAATTCATACTGAGAAGCTCTAGAGCAGTTTCCTGGGTAGAACAGGAGCTCATCTCTGAGCAACTGAAAAAAGCTAAAAAAGGCCTTCTCTCCAGACTGCTCAGGAGAGCTGAAACGTGGAGTTTAGGAGTGAGACCCCACAGAGCATGTTTGTACTCGGCAGACACTGTGGCTGAGGACAGGCTCGGGACGGACATTCTTGTATCATTTCCGAGTATCTCTATAAAGATGGGTTTTCCATTGCTCCAAGCGCGTTCCAGCACACACATCTGGCAACATGCTGCAGTGTGAACAGCATTTACTAGCTCGCCGTGCATATGTTATGCATCCAATGACATCATGCGCTCTTCAGCCTGCCAAAGCTTGGTCTCCATTGTACAGACCACCAAAACCGAGCCCCAGAGTCCCCACGGGGAAAAAGGGGAGAACTTCCAGCCCAAAAGGTTCCCCCCTTGCGAAACCTTATTTAAGGCTCCAGCTGCTGGGCCGTGTTCTCTCCTCCTCACACCCATCTTACCTCCCATCTTCTCGAAAACAGTTATCAAATCAGTACTAAATCGCTGATATGTTACCCTGCCTGTAAACATTTTCTCTCTGCACAAAGCTGTAACTTCTCTGAACAGAATGTGCCTTCTCCCTTGTATTCACAGGGAGGTTTTAACTCTTTAACAACTTGAGAACTGGAAAGTTTGTATTTCCCCTAAGACCCTCAATTTGTTTTTCTTTTCTAGAGGCAATAGTAAGCGATGCAGTACAGACGTGTTGCTCTTTGGAGAAGAGATCCTCTGATACTCATTACTTATCATTGACTCAGCAGCAAGGAAGCTTTATAGGACATTTTAAAGAGGTTTTACCTTGCAAGGCAAATCAGAAGAAAAATAACTCTATTCTCTTAGAAATGCTTGTGTTCAGTCACAACCAAAACTTTGCAAACTTTTTAAAGAAAGGCAGAGATACAAGATCAAAGGACCCATGGCTGACGTACTCACCCGTGATATGAAAAGCTCTGAATTTAAGAACTGCTGCATGGTTAGACTGAGGTCTGTCCATGGCAGGAGTTCATCCCTGACAGTGGTGCCTGAAGATGCCTCCGACACACAGCAGGTGCACAGCAGCCCTCAGCCAGCTCCTGGCAACCTAATTTTGAGACTTCCTAACATCCACTTGGATAATTCTGCATCCTGACCTTCAATAGTCTTCTCATCTATCAATTTATCTAATTTACAGCAGAACCCAAAGACTTCCAGAGGTTTCTACAACATCCTAAGATGGCACATCCCACCAGGCAAATAATTGTGCGGAAGAAACACTGTGTTTGCCACACGACCAACCTAAAAGCTCATTACAGCACTGAGATTCAGCCACCAGATCACTCACTCTGTGCAGGTAATTGAGAGACCTTTTCTTTCAAAGCCACTTGAGCTGTTCTGAGCTCTCACTGCCTGCTCCCTCCAACCAGCTGCCCTCCAGCCTCTGACTTTGAACAGGTTATCAGAAGAACACCCAGAACGCTATGATAGAATTAGATTCAATCTGTTTTAACCTATTGATTAATCATTTCATTAGGTGCCCTATTCTTCCTGCATTATGAAAAACTCTACATAATTGGGTTTTTATTCTGTACACGTTTACAGACTCCTGACAGAGTCCTTCTAGAAGGTTTAGAGAAAAGGTACCCTGAGATCTTAGAGATGGAGCACTAATGTATTTAATCAGGATGCAGCGCAGCAACCCTAGATTGAGACACAGCCTAACGTGATTAATATCCCTGTTGGAACGGCTACAGCAAAACCAGGGGGGCTGACCAGGCCCTCACAGAATACCTGTGTCCCCCACTTCTCTCCCCATCCCTGAAGGTCTTCTCCTTCACCATATGCTTGGCTGTCACCGCAACAGCTGTAGACGGCATAGGTACCAGCTCAATCAAAGTTAATCTTAATTAATCATCCTCTGTATTAGCAATTACCCTTGTTCATTTCGAAATCAAGGTCAGTTTTATGTAGCGTATTTATCTTTCAGAACAGCGTCAATGTTCCAAGTGCTTCTGGTTATTCAGCATCAACTATTTAGTTACATAAAAACTGGAATCTTCGCAGGATTCTTATTTCCCAGCTAAGTGTATAATCATGTCCAAACTAATTCAAAAATTATCCCGATTAATTCTTTGAAATGCATCAGCCAGTTCTTCCAGTTCAATCATGGTTATAACAAAAGATTCAAGCTGAAAATGTGTTTTCTTGATTTTTGCTTTCCAGCACATCTTGAGGAGCTCTTTCACTCTAGGAGATATCCGAAGCACGCTTGGGGAGCAGACTGCAGGTTAGCGTACAGCTGCCTGGAGTTATTGGCAATATCTTGAAAGCTGTCACTTGCTGTAATTTTAAGATGCCCCTAATGAGGGTTTGGCCACAGAACGCCAGACAGCAGAACGCACCATCCATATGCTCCTCAGTCACTACAGCCAGCAAACTGCGCGCTGAACGCACGGGGCTCGGCCCGCTTCCCAGTCAGGCACCGAAATTAAACATTTTCAGTCATAAAGTCCCCTCCGTATCTCAGGCAGACCGGCTGGTTCCAAGAACTGCAGGCCTCATGCAGACACACAGCACCTACCACACAAGCATTTTTGGTAACACGTGCTTGGACTCAAGGGTCTTTAGAGGCCCCTGTCAGCTCAGACCCGGTTCTGTGATTCTACAATAAGCACAGAATATAGACCTGGAGCTCACAGAGGACTGAGTTTTGTACTGGTGTGAATGACAGAAATTCCCTAACAGTCTTCCAATGGATTTCAGTCTTCGACATGACTGCAACATGTGGTCGAGGCCTCCTCACTGGCTATTAAACTCGCTCTGCGTGCAGTGTAGGCATTGCTGGAATGTAAATAGTTCTCACATGGGTCTGTTCTCTCTGATACAGGCCTGTCTCTACCACTTACTGTTACTGAAAAGTACTACTAAACCCCACTTACGTCTCTCAGCATCTGCCAAAAAGCTGCGAGCCACACCAGCTCCGTTTCGCCGCTTCCATTTGTAACGCAGCTAATGAGCAGATGGTTAATTTTTGTGAGGCAAGAATCAAAAACAAACCAACTTTTGTTGGTGGAAATGACTAGGGGTGCTTTGGGTTTTAAAAGAGAGTTGTTTTGGACATCTGCTCAAATTTTTGACTGCAAATTTAGTTTTTTCTGCATTACTAGAGAAATATTCATATCCTGTATTTGTCTTCAAGTAAAACAAAAACCTGTTAGCTATGAATCAAATGTCTTTAGATGGTTAGCAGTTGGGAAATACACCAAGACTACCAGAATTTTCTTCAGCCTAGTTCCTGTGTATTGTCAGCAATAAGTCCTCGTACCTCTGGATCACAAGGGATGTGTGATTTCCCACCTTTACTACTGCTGCCTCATTCCAAGACAGTAGATGAAGTTCCCATACAACTGTGAGCACCTCGTCTTCAGAGCAAGTTTCTCAAACACCATCTTAGACCAAACCTGAAATCCACACAATAATTTGAAGCGTGAGTATTTCAATAGCGCTGGTGTTTCTTCGTGATGAGGGTGGGGAGGCCCTGGCGCAGGTTGCCCAGAGCAGTGGTGGCTGCCCCATTCCTGGAGGAGTTCAAGGTCAGGCTGGATGGGGCTTGGAGCCCCTGATCCAGTGGGAGGTGTCCCTGCACACAGGAGGGGGCTTGGAGCTGGGTTATCTTTAAGGTCCCTTTTAACCTAAAACATTCTCTGATTCATTTCTGCAGGAACCAGCCCTAACAAGGACACTCATTCCCAGTAGTCAGTTCAGCTGAAGGGGCTGAGGCTTCAATGAGACATCGAGGGGCTGGAGTTCACCAAAGGAAGAGAACAAATAGGTAATGAACTTTGTGTGTTGTACTGTTGGGAGTTTGGGGGGTTGTAGCAATACGCAGAAACCCTTAGAGGCACCCAAAGAAAAATGTAAACTTTACTGTGATGAGATGCTACAGATTAAGCTAAAAGAACACAAAAATGCCCCTTTCTAAGAGGCTTCATTATATAACAGACCAGCTAGTCACCACTTACCTTACTGGAAAAACTGGCTTCATTTTTCAGATTAACCGAATGAAGATTTGTAGATTGGCTACATCCAAATTGCTTCTTTCTGTTCTACAATGTGATTTTACAAAACACGAACTCACAGAAGCCACAGCAATTTTTTAATTCAAATAGTGACGGTTATTTTCATACAAATTTAAGTAACCCTATGTTATTAAGCATCAAAACCAACACAATGTACAACATGTTTACAAATACCTAGAAGTATTTATAGCTCCAGCAATTATTTATCACTGTACTTAACAGCCCTGAGCACTCTAGATTGCCAACAATAAAAACTAAATTTCAGGGAGGTGTTTGTTTAGCTTAAGCACAGTTTTGTGTGAGGAGGAAGGAGGAAAAAGAGAAAAAACAAAAGCAGAAGTATTTCAGAGGAGAAATTGTGTGAGAGCAGAAGAGACAATAGCTGCTTCTGAGCCAGCACGGAGCTGCTGGTTTGGATCCTTAACCAACAGCTTCGACACTCACTCCTCCTCCCTGTACAGATTTCAGGATCAGCATCGTTCCTCAGTGTAGCCCAAGTGTGAGACAAAGCAGAACAAATGTGGGAGGGCATGAAATCATACAGGCAACCGATTTCTTTTTTGCTCTCTGGAACATTAACTCAGGCTCTTTAAAAAGCTGTGTTTACTACACACACTCCTCTTATTCACATTCCTTCTCTGCTGCGTTCCCAAATCTGTTACAGTTTTCCAAAGCCTTAATGACTGCGCACTGCAATACCCAACGTTTCTCTCTGTAGTTAAGTGCACATATTTTCTGCTTTTAAACCTACGAGTTCAGTGCTACGTTTGTCCTTTCCCAGTCCCAGAATCCATTATTTCTAGGCACACTTTTATAGTGCAACTGAACCCAAGAAGCTGACATTTTTTATTTAGTACCCATGGGCTATAATCATGAAAAATTCACTCCCTGAAATACAGTTGCATGCATTTCATATCCACCATGCTCGGGATAACAAGTGATTTCCTTGAGCACACTGGCAACAATGGGAACTTAACGAAATGTATCAACATCAAATAAACATGAGTGCGTAGCACGTTGGAATTCTCCAGAGTGAAATGACTAGTCCACGTTCCGAGCGAAGACTTAAATGAGTAAGAGGCCTTGAAACCTGACACGTATCTTTAAAGGCATGGAGAGGTTTCAGAGAAACTGTCATAAAAATCATAGAATCACAGGGTCATGGAATGGTTTGCGTCACAAAGGACCTTAAAGCCCACCCAGTGCCACCCCTGCCCTGGGCAGAGACACCTCCCACTGGATCAGAGGCTCCAAGCCCCATCCGACCTGGCCTGGAACCCCTCCAGGGATGGGGCAGCCACCCCTGCTCTGGGCAACCTGTTCCAGGGCCTCCTCACCCTCACAGCTAAACATTTCTCCCTAAAATCTCATCTCCATCTCCCTTCTTTCAGCTGAAAACCGTTCTCCCTCATCCTGTCCCTGCCCTCCCTGATCCAGAGCCCCTCCCCAGCTTTCTTGGAGCCCCTTTCAGTACTGGAAGCTGCTCTAAGGTATAATACATATATATTATATTATATAAATATCAATAATACAGCAATAGCAATAAATTGTTATCACCAACTGCCATCCTCCAACAACACTAGAGCTACTGGAGGCACAACCGAGATGCCCAAGCAATGAAAAACAAAAGACAGTCCAGAAGCTCACATGCATTATGAGTGATAACTGAGGGAGGCTAAAGGTTACGCTTAGAATACAATCTAATATTGGCTTGTTTGTAGGAGCTGGAAAACCCAGCTGGTAGAAGAAAAGCAAAAGAGAACCACTGTTTTTCATTTTAGGCCAACAAAGATGGAATTATGATTCGAGAAACAACAGCAAGAAAAAGAAGAGAACCTGTGTAGCAGCCCTGCCTCGCGTTACCCCAGGAGCTGGAGCGAGGGTCAGGGTGGGACCCCGCGTGCTCCCAGTGCCCAGGGGAGCTGTGCGGCAACGCTCCCCTCAACAGCCCCGCAAGAACAGCCCCGCGCCGCTTGCTGTCTTCACACTACGCCTCAACAGCGATGGAACCAAATTGTACCAAGTGTCATGGTTCTACAGGACAAAAAGGCACAGAAATGGTTACGTTCTTGAGAAGTTCATCGGTGATAATGAAAACACAACCATTCAGATGCAACCTTGAATTCAGAAGCCCCCAAATCTCTTTGGCAGCTACCAGGCAGAAATTATCTATTATTTCTACAGGCTGGCTGCTCAATGAATGAAATAAAGCAATGCAGGAATTTGCATCCCAGCGCCAGCTTCTGGAAGAGTCATCAGAGATTATAAAAACAACCACACTGAAGAGCTTACAAACCTTGTATCTCGTGTTTGTGATCTCATGCTAAACTTGTAATAACTTCTAGAGAAATTCAGTTCGTTGACTCCCAGGAGGTAAACTTGATATTCCAAAGTGAAGGGAAGAACAGAAGAGTTCAAAACTAACTTAAATCCAGGAAATAAAACCAAAACTAGCATGTCCTTTCGTTACATGACAGAAGCGACAGTGTTGTTCAACTTTTTTTTAATTCCAGGGGTAAATTCTCTGTTAGTGGATAACAGACAAAGTGTAAGTAATTGATTTCTGTTGTTTCATATCTTTATAACACACTTTCCAGAACAAGCAGAAATCATGTACAAAGACGCTTGTGGCAAAAAGGAGACGTCGCCTGCTTTGTCTGAAAGTCCAGACAAGATGCTGAGACTTCAGTACCTGGAAAGAAATGGGAGAGCAGGGACTTGGAGAGAACAATGGATTTACAGAAATAATAAGAATTGCTACAAACTCCTTCCCTGCTTTCATTCAACTGTCATCATGCTTTTGACTCAGAAGATGTCTATGCGTAATGCAGCAATTATCCCAGTGCTGCATTCCTACCTTTACATCACCACATGCACTTCACACCCTACCTGGCAACAGGGAATGAGATGGTAAGAATAAAGCTACCTGAATAAAACCCTGGTGACTGCTGGAAGGCCAGGAAGGCAACACTGCCAGGCCACGCACATACCTTAATGGTTACAAAGCTCTCAGCCAGACCAACCCCTACTTGGCTGGGTTTTCTCCCACCCTGGCACAGCCCAGCACACTGTGTAAGCGGGATACTCCAGTATTTCCTATTGAGTCATTAGTCAAGGTGATTTTCCGCTTTTTCCAGTTTTAGTGTTTCCTCTTCTCTACTCGTTCTCCCAAACTCTCCATTTCATTTCATTTCCTCCGAGCCTGGTTGAGGTTGGAGGTCTGTGATGAGGATCCACCAGACGTGCTCTGATGCATTTGACTGCATAACAAAACACGAAATGCAGGTCTTTAAGGGCATTCTTGTCTATTACAGAGGAATCCGGGTCCAGCATCCTAGAATCCCCTCCAGTTCTTTATCACCATACAGCCACCTATTGGTAGTTCCCAAAGAATAGGAAGTCACGCTGCAATCTCCTTAATCCACACTCTCGAAAACACTCTCCCTTGTGCTGCTCAGATTCTAATCCCTGGGCAGCCAGAACTACCTCACAAATGCAGAGAGTTGGTATAAATCCAGGATGCTAAACCCCAACAAAAAAAAAGGACTATTTGCTGCAGAACAAAATGAAACCAATCTCAGAGACAGTTGTTTGTGATTTGATTAACCAAAGCAGCAAGTAACATAAATGGGAGCAATAAATATGTGGTTTACAGACACTACGTTAAGAAAAGATAGAGTAAATGGTTAAAAAAGGAAAGAAAACTCTAGGTTTTAAAGCAAACCATTCTAGAAAGCAGGTATAAGACACAGCAGCTCTGTTTCCACAGCTCTCTATCAGTGTACACATTACAAGCTGATTTATCAGCACTCTCATGCCAGCCGTATCCAGTTTGATGTCAAATAAAAGAAAAAAGCACTATGAGGAGTATGGACTTTGAAAAAATACTAATAAAGTATCTCTTAGAAATAGCAAAACGATGCAAATCTAGGACTTCAAGTAGATCCCAGTCTCTCCTGAAATACCCAGGCACTGAGCGCCCTCTCATGTGTGCTTTGGTGATTGGAATTCCTCGCGATTGCTCGGCTTCAGCCTGTGAGTCACTGTTATGATGATATTAAGGAAGAAATTAATCTCCAAGATGAGGAAACTCAACCCTTGTATGGATGCAACAACACTGCTTGGCACAAACACAAGGTATCACTGGACTACAGGACAAATTCTCTATTCCCAACAGGTAAAGAACAGAACTACCCCACTCACTTCACAGATGGTAAGGATCTTATAGGAAATGCAGGGGGAAAATTACATAAATATCCTACTCTGAAGGGTACACAAACATGCTGTTATGGTGAAGAGCATTAGCAGAAAGCAGCACTAAGAAAGAGGGAGGGTGCAGGCAGTTGGAACAACTGCAGCTCCTTTTAACCACAATAAACACCACACTCCGTTAATCTGGAGACCGACCCCAGCAAGGACCAAAAGGGAAGAAAAAAAAAAGAAAAAAAATTACTCAAAGAGAAAAAAAAAAAAAAAAAGAAAAGAAAGCACAGAAAACAACAACAACAAAAACCCACCTTAAATCT
>WAAB01019177.1:31530-42689 GCA_013389865.1 Piaya cayana
CACCACAAACTTATAATCTGAAGAACAACACCAAAAAAGAAAAAAAGGGAAGAAAGAAAAAAAAGTAAAAAAATTACTCAAAGAGAAGAAAAGGGAGAAGATGATAAGAAGGCACAGAAAACAACAGCAACAAAAACCCAAGTTAAATCTATATATAATGAGAACAAAATCCTATCTGGAACACAATGACCAGCTCTGGGCTCCCCAGTACGAAAGCGAAGGAGCAACTGAAGGACCAAGTCACACAGATGATGAAGGGATTGGTGCATCAGTCACACGAGCAGAGGCTGAGACACCTCCAGTTGTTTAATCTGGAGAAGTGAAGACTTAGGGGTGTGGAGGTCTCATGGATGTGTATGTCCTGGATAATCTGCTCTGGTTGACCCTGCTTGCCACGCTACGGGGGCCACACTACGTCATCTCCAGAAGCTCCATCCAACTTCAACAACGCTGCAACTCTGTGAGATTAAAAGACTGAAACAAATGCAGGAACCTCAGGATAACGTAACACAGCAATTTCCAGCAAAGCCAAAAAAAATCCGCTGAACAGCTTTATGCCTGAAAAACTGGATTGCATCTTTCTGCAAATTAAAGACAGATTGTAAGCCAGAGGACAGGACTGGAAAGTTCCTTGCTCATCAAATTAAAAACAAGAGGCCTATTCATGAAAAAAAGTTATGTGGTCAAGTCACATTCCTCATTCAAATGTTTTACGTGTGACGGAGGGTGGGCACTCTACTCGCAGTTCATTCAGAAACACTGAGGTTGCTGTGGATCGGGGCAGCACAGGGAGGTACGTTTACAAAGTTCAACAGGCCATCAACAACAGCACGAGAGGATGAGGAAACGTCTAACCAAACACCAGTGCGAGCTCCCCTCCAGTTACACAACAACCTCCAAAACCCTCCTGCATTTCACATACCCAAGGACTCGTGGCTCAGAAATCACCCCCACTTCTTTCTGTTCTTTCAGATTTCTTCGCCATCTACACATTCAAAACCACATTGCTAAATGAAGAGGAGACAAAGATCACAAGAGAAATGTGCATCCAAGGAAAAGTGGTAGCAACTCGTCCTACTCATCCTGGTTACCTTTAGATTATGTAAGCACAGGACATTCATAGAATCATAGAATCACCAGGCTGGAAGAGACCCAACAGATCATTGAGTCCAGCCATTCCTGTCAAACACTAAACCATGTCCCTCACCAAACTACTTCTCACTACTCACCTTTCCTCTAAAAGTTGTTGCAACTTAAAACCATTTTAATAGGAAAAAGCAACCCTGTTTTAAGAAATAATAATTTTACCTGCTCTGTCACCTAAACAAGTGCACATAAATCACAGACCTTCGGTGAAACCCTGGGCTTCAAATCCATTACCCAGCCTGGCTCCCTCTCACTCAGCAACCTCCTGTGCTCCCTGGGAATGCGGCTACCTGAACACCAGCACTGGGGCTTCAAATAGCCAAACTGTCTGGTCATCACCCTTCTACTCACGTGGAGCAAAGAAATGCAACAAAATCAAGGTACCCCCCTCACAGATCTGAGAATATTTGTCTTTGTGGTTCTGGCTTCCACACTGGACTTCAGCCGTTAATGTCCTACTCACCAAATGAATTTGAGTCTGACAAAGTCGTTTCATCTCCCATTAACGAACAACTTTTCTGCTAGGAGATTAAGACCATAAATCAATGCCAAAACCCAATTAATTATTCTCATTCAAATACTGTTTGCTCTTCCCCAAAGACTAAATCTTTGATTCTGTGTCACAACCCAGCGGACCAAACAAGCAACTCATCCCTCAAACTGCGACTTGCTGATAACCCTGAACTAACATGCCCTCTGTACTTATTGTCCCAGAAAATAATCTACATAGCAAGCTCAATTACTCCAGTCTTGCAGTACTGAAGAGTTCACATGTTAACACAGTAAAGAGAGAATAAGTATCTTAAATTACTTTTTTTCCCTGTGTAAAGTTTTAGAAACAAAACCTTTCCTTGCTTCTGAAGAACTTGAAGTCACAGAAGGAGATCAATTGGTAGCAGAAGTTAGAAGCGTAATCTTTCCCCAGTATTACATGCACTGGTATCATTAAAACCTCCTTCTGTTCCCCCCAATTAGGTATAAAGGCACATACAAATTTATTCTTATTCTGCCACATGTTCGTAATTTTTCCCAGTAGCCTGAGAACTGGAATGATGCAAATGCTCAGACATTCATTTTAAATAAAGCCAGCTTTTTTCCTGCTAGGCACTTTGAAAACCAAAGGAAAAAATACTCTCACCACTGCGTGTGTTACCCCTGTGCTGACATCAAGACCCAGGTTATCTTAATGAAATCCCCACAAACGCTTCCAGGGCTGCTACTTCCCTGTTACAGAAGGATTTTGAAAATCTCCTCTCTCAGCTGGTCAAAAGCAAAAACCACTTCTGTAGATAGAAAATCCCACAATGCTTACAGTGCTACCATAGCATTTCCTATTAAACTCTACACGTGCCACAGTCTCCTGCTGTCGGTGGCTTCGTTTTAAAGTTACTTTACAGAATGATCCTTTTGGTATGAAAACCTCTGAGCCTGTGCACATCTGGACGCTCACAAAGCACATGCTAGACAAACAAGTTGTTCGGTAAGTTTGGCTTAATATCATCAAGAGAGAAAGTGAGCAGAAAGTTAAACATGACAAATTCTCTGACTCAGGCTGTGGAAATCAAGCGCTGCCCAAGCAGAGGGTCAGGAAATCCCTGTGCTGAGGGCTGAAGCCGAGTGCTTGAACTTGCAGCAAATACCTGCGAGATGCAGGCAAAGGTCACCTCGGCCACCACATTGCAATATAACAAACGAAGTGTTGGCTCCTCGGCTTACAAATATTCAACGTTTTCATCCTAGCACAGCTTGAAACACACCACGAGGAGTTCAAGTCCTGGGTGAGACCAGTGCTCCACCCAGGCTGGTCCCTGCCATGATCCATCTGCAGTAGAAGCTTCCCAGGACGACACCAGAGAGAGAAATCCTCAGACAGAAGTCAGCTTTCTCCCTCCTCCTCCAAAAAATCTGCATTAATGAGCGACTCATATCCCCAGAAATTAACGCTTGTCTCTAATCCATCTACTCCACCCTGAATTCTTTTGTAATCCTCATCATCTGGAGGTTTCCAGACCTTCTGCAGCACGACCACACTAATAGTTTCAGTAACGCACTGTGATAATCGGCTCCCAGCCACCAAGGATGCATTATTTGAGAAGAATATTTCCTCGCATCAATTTTAAATACGGCATCTTTCCATTTGTTCAGATACCTCTTTATTATTGTGGTCCAAGAACAAGCTCTTCTGTACAATTTAGGTTGTCGTGGACAGGCTGCTCTGCCCCATCCACCTCCAGAGGCCCCTTGCAGCCTCAGCAATGCTGTGACCCTGTAACACTAGAAAGTTGTTTTCTCCAAGACACTGTCACTCCCCATCCCCCAAAGAAACTCGGAAAATGCTTTGTAAAATTGCAGAGAATGCGGAGATTGGAACCAGCCTCCCACAGGGGTTATTAGAAACAGCAGCAGGGAAAGGAAGATTGTCGGGGGGTAATGAAAAATCCCCCCCCCCTTTTTTTTTAAAAAGATGAAGACATAAACATCAAACAGTTGCTCTGCCAAACTAAAACTGCAGTATTTAATGTATCTATTTGATATTATAATGATTCAGGTAGAGATATCTGAGAAGTACAGCAGGTGTGGACCCAGACGTTTGGAGTGCAACTGAACTGAAAAAGAGGATTTCCAAACCCTTTATGTCCGTTTCAAACCCAGAACACTGATCTTTGCTGATAAAGGGTCTCTTTATCATACAGAACATTGTCACCAAGAATACCAGAAACAAATTTGTCATTCAAGCTTTTCTTTACTTTGGAAAAAATATTTTGAGCGCTCCCGTTGCGCCCGCTCCGTGTTTCTTCAGTATTTACAGAAGATTCAGAACAGCACGGTTCTCAACAGCAGGATCCTTCCAAAGAGGCACACGGGATCACTCACGACACGCTTCATGTGTTTTTACAGGAGCATTCACACTGCTGTTTCTGACGATTCCCCTACCACAAAAGTTTATGGACAGCAGAGATCCACAGGCCACCGAGAGCCAGGTAGCCCATCGGCTGCACTTTAATTTGACAACAGAGATGAAAACTACAGGTTGCGCTAAAGCCAAGTGGGAGATATCGGCTAATTCTGTAACAATCAATCAGCTCAAACTCAAAGAATTTGAGACACGGCATATTTTTTCTGTAGTGTAAGGATTAGAAGTCTCTTATCTCAAAATCAGCAAGAACTAAGAAAAGACTGTTCAGGTGTCAGTGTCACCAAAGATAACATTGCTCCATTTTTATTTCCCATGCCCGAGTTCCTTAGGCTGCACATCTGGGAAGAGAAATGAACACAAACTTTCTACAGCCTGATCGACAGCAAAAGAAAGGTAATTGCTTGATGGGGAAAAAAATAAAGAAAACTTGGATCCAAATTAGTTTTTCAGCTTCCCAAGTGAAAGGAATCTGGATTCTGTATTTGAAACTCTTTTCAGGTTTTTCAAACAAAACAGCAGCTCTACCTGCTAAGCTCCCTCTTCTGGCTAATTAACAGCATTGCTTAGATTTCAATTTTCCCAGATATGTTCCAACAATAAAAATGAAATAATTATGTTTTTAAAAATCTATAAAGCAGCTTTAATGTCAAAATATTAAACCGAGCCTGACCAGCAACTGCTCAGCAGGACCAATAATGTGTGTATAAACACCACTGCATGTTTTCTGACATCAGATCCACTCTGAGGCGAGCAGCAACCCTATTTATCCATCAGTAAAATGAGAAGAGGGATAAAAACCACCTGACAGCAGCACCTGACTTTGCCCCTGCCTCATCTGACCAAAAGTTGTTTTCCAGTTCAATTAGAAAACTCACTTCTATTTGTGCCCTTCAACTCAATAAAAAAGAAACAAAGACTCTTCTGTGCTTCTGCCATAAAGGAATAAGAGCAACCTGTGAGTTCCAGCTATGTCGAGCACAAGCTTTGGAAAACACTTTCAACACTGTTTTTCTGAAACAGTTTTCTGGTCTCACTAAAGAGAGAAACTTAAAGTGAGAAAGCTTGTGCAAACTGGTAGTTTCTTGAGTCCAGAAATTCCAGAGTCAAGATACCAAGAAAAGTCAGGCTCTTTTCCTCCAGAAAGACACATTAAATTAAAATACCTGCAGGATGCGCTCTCCCCTGGTGTGAGAATGAGGGAAGACGTGCCTTGTACTGCGGTCGACGGCCAAAAAAGTGACACTGTGCACACACACTGTACTGATGATGAGGCACCACCAGTCTTTTGCCTTCCAACATCCTCAAATGTTGCAACCCCTGCCATTCCCTCTGAGCAGGAACGAGCAAACACGTACCTCTGTTAGCAAGATGATGTCTCAGGAGCTGCAGAAACAGCAGCAGCTTTCACGGCACTGAATCCTCAAATTATATACATGTATGTAGGGACAATATCCTGTGTTCCGAGTGGAAAGGACACTATTTTACATCTATTTTCTATACAACAGTTTCCACCTTCCATATGGAAATATATATACAGGCATGAAAAGAGTGTACGCAGTTACCACAGCAATGAAATGATGGGTAGTTTGGAAACACAACTGCTAAGCAGCTGGCTGCTAGACTAATACTAACTTTTTCAGTCAACAGACTCCTAAATAACCAGACAAGACACTGACAATGACCAATGAGAAAAGTGAGAACAGGCAATGCTGATTGAAAGGCACACAACACAATCTCAACAGATGGAGCTGATAACAAGCAGAGTTTGGATTTGTGCTTAGAGAATGGGTAATTAATAAAGTCTTAAGCATTTGATAAGGCTTTTCTAGAAAGCAATAAACAACTGAAATACAGAATATGAGACCTACAGCTTTGAAATTAAAGAAGACAACTTCAATAGCCTGGAGTCCAGTTGATGGAGAGGATTAAACTTCCTACCTGCTGTAACTTCCAAGAATCGGGGTGACGAACCCACTCTTAAATTGCAACTTTATAAGTAAAGTGGCTCATAAGACTGTGTGAGAGACCGACAGGAGCAATGGAACCTGGAGCAGACGCTGTTAAAACTGACAAACATGTAAAGGGCTGGCCCTGGGCTAGCTGGCTCCTGGAGCAATCGGTCGCAGTCAGTGGGAGGCAGCCTCAAAAGAAGAGGCAACCAACAACATTTAATCTGTACAGAATGTTCCCTGCACATCTCCAAATGTTTATCCAAAATGCTCTACACATCGTAACCACTTCTTCAGCACTATTTCAAAAGGCCTTATTGCTTCAGTACTAAGGAGGATCTCCATGCTACCTCTCAAGGAGGTTTGCAACGAGATGTCGGGTCTTCACAGCTCAGAAACCTTGCTGCTTTCAAATAGTGAAATAGTATCATAGCGCTATCGGGAAAAGCATTTTTACAGAGAAAACAGTTTAATACCCAACAGCAAACAACTTTTAGAGACAAAGGATATCATTATCAGGAGCTCTTAACACAACTAGACTGCAGCACAGAAATACAGGTTCTTGTTTACATTAGGTGTTATGTATGTGAATAATAATCCCCAGAGTTGCTCCTTCCCCAGAAGACAAACCCGTGGCCTTACCTTCGGCCATTTGGGATTTAGGAGTCGTGCTTTGATTGCATCGTCCAGGGCCTTGTCGTACTGCTGGATTTTCATGTAGGCCGCCGAGCGGTTGCTGTAGAGGATGCAGTTCTGCGGGTCGACTCCCAGCGCCTCGTTGTACAGCACGATGGCCGTGTGGAAATCGCCGTCATGGCAAGCCTGGTTGCTCTGGCGAACCTTCTCCACAAACTCAGCTTTGCTCAACATGGGACTGTCAGGACTTCTTCCAAGAGATTTGGATCCAAATAAAGAAATCTGAGGGGGGAAGGAGAAATTGTGGCAGTGTTAAGAAATACTACTCAACAAGGGGGAAAAAAAACAAGCTATTAGACGCTGTGCAGCAAAAAATAAAGCCACTAGCATTGCTGCAGAACAAATAACAAAAGCAAAATCAGGTTCTTAAATAAGTGAATTTATTGATTTTCTGGGGGGGACAGAAGTAACATCATTGGCAGAGCCACCTTCTCAGATTGGCAACTTCAGGCAATAGAGAATAAAAGATAAACAGTTTCAAGCCTTTGAATTATCAAGATTGTTATTTAAAGTGAGCTGTGTGAAGTCCCAACTCCACTGATTCTAGCACACTCTTTCTTCTCATTTAACTTTCTCTGTTCCCTATTTTCCTGAGCAGCCACCTGCAGTCAGGAACTGGTTTTGCTGCGTGTACCCTGCTCTCTCCCAGGAACCCTCAGAAACTCAGCCAGAATATCCTTGTGCTGCTCTGATGACATGAGAGTTGTGGATTTTGCAGTAATTGTACTTGGCGACAGGCAATGTGTACATAGGGTAACAGAGAAAGGCCTTGGAAATACTCAGTAAGGGTTTAGACAGCTATAATTGAGGTTGGTGTCACCCATTTTTAGTCCTGCAGACCGAAAAAGGTTAAGAATATCACATATTGTTACCACGACGAGGCAGCTGCGGGGCTTAAATACATTCCCAGAGTGAGCAGAAGCGTATTTTTAGGTGGAAAGGGAAGCAGGCTGCGAATGGACATCCTGTTGCAAGCATCAGAATGGTCTAGAGGCTTGGCTTTTTTTTTTTTTCCTAAGTCAAACAACAACAATAGAAAGGCAAAACATTAGAAGCCACCAATCTCTTCTCTTCCCCATGATTACACTCAATTTTTTTCTGACAAATGTTTGTCCAGTCTGTTTCTAAACTTCTCTGCTGAAGGAGACTCCAGAAGTACCAGAACCATTCACGGAGAAGGCACAAGTGGAACAAAGACCGTCTTCTCTGTCCGTTATCAATGAACAAATGAAGACACAAAGCTGCTCATGACCTCCCAAAAATCCTACTGTGGCTCTGTAACAACGAGGAGAATCCAGGAGGAGACATCCCCACCATCCAAGCAAAGCAGTTTCTCCTTGTAATATCCTGTGAAGCTGGATAATCTCGTGGAAGAAAATAAAGGTATTTTACAGGAAAGCTGTGATGGTAATTTCTGGATCACTTTACTGTTCAATCCCTGCTATCATGAGAACGACGCGAGGCAGCGAGACTTGTTAGCTAAAAGAGCCACAGCACAAAACTGAGTCACCCTGGCGCTCAAACCACAAATAAAAAGATTATTATGACAGTACCAACGCACAAAAAGTACTCATTAAAAAGCCATCCCTGCTTTCCAGTCATGATTGCTCTTCTCCTCTAATACAGCGGGAGGCGACGACAGGGCACAGAGTTAGGCTGCCTAACCCTGTTACAGGAGGTGTGGGGAGGTCCTGAACCAACGCTGAAGAAGCAGCAGAAGTTCCTTGGGGCAGGGGAACAAAAAGGGTTCTAATGAAGAGCAGAAAAGGATCCAGCAGAGACAATTTCAGACAGGAGTTCATATACTTCTAATAAGAAAGAGCATTTAGCAATTAAACACCTACACGTTCACCCCCGCTGGAAGACCCGACTTTCTGAACAGCACATCACTACCCAGAAAACCATAAAATCGAAGTTCCAAATTTTGAAATAAAATTTTAGAGGGGATTTTTAGATGTCCACGGCATCTATTTTTATAACAACAATCTATAATCTATCTAAAAGCATTAATAAATCCAAATTAATAAATACCTTGAACATAAAGCCATAACTTACAGCACTGTTCTATCAAAAAGCCCAACCATGTCTTAGTCAATTTCCTAATGGAATATACATCTGGGCTTCTGGAGCATATTGGTTTGATAAAACTTTACTACTTTGGTTTTCCATTGTAATTAGAGACAAAAAAATATTTAAAATACAAACTTATCAACAGGAATGAACTTTTTATCCAAGCTCTCCAGCCTAATGAGATATTTGCTCCCACTGCCATCCAAGAGATCTACCGGGAATGTAAAAGAAAGATCTGGGGATCCAAGGGGAGCTCAAAATCTTGAATTTAGTTATTGTGAATAATCAATAAATTATAAATTGCCAATGAGGAACCCGACTTTTTCCTGTGAATCATCCGTTAGCAACAGGCAGCGCACAGTAACAATGGATTGATGAACCGGGGGTACCACAGAAGCCAAGTCTGAGCAGGACAGTCACGTCAGGCAGCAGGCGCACATTCTCCCTGGATTTTCTTGTCTGCAACAAAACCACTCAGCCCCTGTAGCCCAAGCGCTGTCTCTGCAGGGAAGCGAGCCAGGAGGCAGCACAGCTCTGCCAGCGCCGCAGCAGAACCAGCAGTCACTGATCCCCGGGCGGGCAGCGCTTCCCCTGCAATCCCTCATCACAACGTTTGCAAGCGACCTGCCCGGTTGGAATGGAAATAACTGGTATCCAGGCAAGGGGGAAAGCACACACAGTGGACAAGGAGAAGTTTTTCAGCTTCAGTCAAAAGGGGGATAATGGGATACAGCAAAGCAGCCAGAACAAGACTGGATCAACACCCAGAGAAGCACAAACACCGACTGATGCTGCTCAGCAGGGGACTTCACCTCTTCCAAAGTAAGAATTGGATATAGGTGATACTCATTAATGATGTTACCACTGAGAATAACCAGTAGTTTTATACACTAGTATGCCCTGGGACTTTGAAAAACACATGCCTGTTTGTTTATATCCACCCCCTCTCATTAGAGGGAACATTTCCAACCCAACCGCTGACAAAACCCTTTCCTATCCAAGGCACTCCCACCCATCCCTGCCTCAAAAAACTCTCTTCAAACAGCCTCCAAACCCAGCACTGGACAAACCCTCACCCAACACCAGAAGAAAACAGAAAAGAGGTGATAGAGTCTAAGGTTGTGCAAACCTCCACAGAGCAGGAAAGACACCAAGACCTAACAGAGAATCAGAGAATCAGAATCAGAGAATCACCAGGTTGGAAGAGACCCACCGGCTCATCGAGTCCAACCATTCCTATCAAACACTAACCCATGTCCCTCAGCACCTCGTCCACCCATCCCTTAAGCCCCTCCAGGGAAGGTGACTCCTAACCCTTGTTCTGCAGCCCCTTCCCCAGCTTCGTTGCTCTTCTCTGCACTCGCTCCAGAGCCTCAACATCCTCCTTGTGGTGAGGGGCCCAGAACTGACCCCAACATGAGCAACTCCAAGGAGAGGAGGAAAGATGGGAAGATGCAAACACCCAGCCTGGAGACAAGAAGGCTCTGAGGAGACCTTAGAGCAGCTTCCAGTACCTGGAGGGGCTACGAGAAAGCTGGAGAGGGACTGTTCCTAAAGGGTTGTGGGGATAGGATGAGGGGCAATGGGGATAAACTGGAGAGGGGCAGATTTAGACTGGACACAAGGAGGAATTTCTTCATTATGAGGGTGCGGAGGCCCTGAAACAGGCTGCTCAGAGCAGGGGTGGCTGCCCCATCCCTGGAGGGGTTCAAGGCCAGGCTGGATGGGGCTGGAGGCCTTGATCCAGCGGGAGGTGTCCCTGCCCTTGGGAGGGGAGGGATGGATGGGCTGTGAGGTCCTTTCCAACCCAAACCATTCCATGATTCCGTGATTCCATGATTCCTCCTCCATTTACTGGGGACCCCGGGGGCATCCGCACGGCTCCGGCCAGCGACACCGCCTCCCACCCCTCCTCGACGAGCGGCCCCGGCGAACGATCACGACGTTCGCTGCGGTCCCAGGTGGGAACAAAGCTCGGGCTCGAGTCTCCGCGCTCCCCTCGCTGGCGGCGCCCGCGCGGCGGGGAGGGCGAACGGCCCCGCTGAAACTCCGCGGCGAACTTCGGAGGCGCTGACGAAACAAACTCGGCTCCCGGAGCCCGGAGAGCGCCGCTTCCCCCTTGGAAACCACTCGGGGACGGCGGTGGCTTCGCTCCCAGCCCGCGGCCCCGCGGCGACGCCTCCTCCTCCTCCATCTCCCCCTCAGAGCCGCAGCGCCCCCTCCGCGTCCCCCTCGGAGCCGCCGCGCTCCCTCCGCGCCCCCCTCGGAGCCGCAGCGCCCCCCTCCGCGCCGGGGCAGCGGCTCCCCGGCTCCACTCACCCCGCGGGGCTCCTCGCCGCGCTCCCTCCTCCGCCGCGCCCGGCCCCCCGCCGCGGCCCCCG
>WAAB01019177.1:42729-61887 GCA_013389865.1 Piaya cayana
GCCACGTTCCGGGCGCGGCGCGGAGGGGGCCCCGCCCCGGGGGCCGGGCTCGCGCCGACCCCGCGCGCCCCCGACGGCCGGGAGGGACCCGCGGGCCGTGAGGGAACGAGCCCGCTCCGAGACCCCTTAGCGGAGATGGAGAGAGCGAGCGGCCTCGGGGGGGGGGGAGGACAGAACTCCCCCTTGGCACGGGCCGTGAGGGAAAAACGCCTCCGTCTGAGGGAAGTTCTCTCAAACTTTGAAAAAATACACTCACTGGGATGAAAACTGAGAAAAAACACACTAACTGGGATGAAAACTTCCAAAAAACTCTCTAACTGGGATGAAAACTGCGAAAAAATACACTCAATGGGATGAAAACTGCAAAAAAATGCACTCACTGGGATGAAAACTGAGAAAAAACTCACTAACTGGGATGAAAACTTCCAAAAAACTCACTAACTGGGATGAAAACTGCGAAAAAATACACTCAATGGGATGAAAACTGCAAAAAACTCACTAACTGGGATGAAAACTGCGAAAAAAATACACTCAAATACACTAACTGGGATGAAAACTGAGAAAAAACTAACTGAGATGAAAATTTCCAAAAAACTCACTAACTGGGATGAAAACTTCCAAAAAACTAACTGGGATAAAAACTTACAAAAAATATAGTGACTCACGTGGAAACGTTGAGAAAATCCAGTGACTGCAATGAAATCTTCACTCTAGCTTAAACCAAGATATTCCGCTTCTTGTAATTGTAGCTACTGGCTTTTTGCAGTAGTAAGTACCTCTTTGTGTCAGATATTCAACTTTTTTCCTAATAATGACTACTTTTTCTGTCAGATATTTCATTTTTTTTGTCTAATATTAGCTACTTCTTGTGTCAGATATTCCACTTTTTGTAATAGAAGCTAATTTTTGTGTCAGATATTCCACTTTTTGTAATAGAAGCTAATTTTTGTGTCAGATATTCCACTTTTTGTAATAGAAACTCATTTTTGTGTCAGATATTCCACTTTTTCTAACAGTAACTACTTAACTTTCTGTAGTAGTAACTACTTTTTGTGTCAAGTATCCTATTTTGGGGCTGAGGGACATGGGTTCGTGACCCATAGGGGTGGTTGGACTCCATGATTGGTGGGTCCTTTCCAACCTGGTGATTCTGTGATTATTGTTTTTCTAATAGTAACTACTTCGTGTCACATATTCCGCTTTTTGTAACTACTTCTTGTGTCAGATATTCCGCTTTTTGTAATAGTAACTGCTCTTGTGTCAGATATTCCATTCCTTGTAAGAGAAGCTACTTTTTGGTGTCAGATATTCCAACTTTTTCTTTTTAGGTCAGTGGGTCCCTCTGGGAGCCGTCGTCCTGCCGTGGCAGCCAGAGTCCAAGCACTCAGTGGCTGAAAATGCCTCCAAATAAATTCTCTGTAGACTGATTTTGGAGTTTTAGAAAGCAGGCACCCTTTATCAGGGCCGGGCAACGCGAGGAGCGATCTCCATCAACCGTGTGCACCAAGACAAGAGCCGGGACAGAACATATTTCCCACTTATATGCATTTTTTTAGTCATAAAACCATGTTTTCAAAGGGATCTTCTGTCTAACTTTGAAAAAATACAGTGACTTGGATGAAAATGTCACTCTACTCAAGCTTCAATCAAGATATTCCACTTCTGGTAATAGTAGCTGCTTACTTTTTGTAGCAGTAACTACCTTTTTGTGTCAGCTATTCCATTTTTTCTAATAGTAACTAATTTTTTGTGTCAGATATTCCACTTTTTGTAATGGTACCTACTTGTTAGTAACTACTGGCACTCAGTCACGATACCAAAAAAGCCTCCACACCGCACCTGGGGTTCCACAGAGCACCACAAGGCTCCGCTGGCACCCGGGGTTCCACTTGGCACCTGCGATTCCACTTGGCATCCGTGTTCCGCAAGCAATGACACCGTTCGTACCAGCCCAGCGAGTGGGACAGCTGGATAAAATGGAACACAACAACTCTGTGGGGACTCGCACGCTTACACAGCAGTCGCTTCAGTCTTACAAAGGTATTTTTATTTAGCAATTGCACCTTCAACAGTTATTAAGATTTCAACAAACTATTAAGATTTTTCTTAAATAAAAAAAAATCTGCTTTCCATAAAAAATTCCCCGTGATTAACAAAAGCAACATTCTCCTTTTTTTTTCACCCTATCTNCTCGCTTCAGTCTTACAAAGTTATTTTTATTTAGCGATTGCACCTTCAATGATTAAGATTTCAACAAACTATTAAGATTTTTCTTAAATAAAAAAAAATCTGCTTTCCATAAAAAATTCCCCGTGATTAACAAAAGCAACATTCTCCTTTTTTTTTCACCCTATCTTCTGAGAAGATGTAGAAGGGACAGCACGCTTAGAAGAGCCGGATTCTTCCTCCTTTTCATGGACACGCTTTCTGATTGTCGTTGGCTAAAAGAAAGATATGTCAGAATGACCGCAGGACATCAGGTAAGACACAGCTCAACTGTTTTTCTTGCTGTAGAATCATAAATATGGGGTAGAGTCTCCTTTCTGTGACCAGAAAAGCAGCATAACTAACAGATTTTTTTCTACTGAGATCTATCTAATTACACTTGATCACTCTCACACAAGACGCTGCCCCAGCTTTATCTTCTACTACTGTTTAAAATTCTCCTAAGTGGCATCTGCGACTAAATGTCACAACACCATTTCTGAACTTTCAATAACATAAGAATTCTTCCTTGAATACTAAACATTTGTGACTCAAACCCATCAAAACATGTCATTTCAAATATATGTGTAATCCTTTAAAGCCTAGGAGGCTGTTCTATAGCTCAAAGTGTCTTACCGAAGCACTAATGTCCACCACTTCTATCCAGAAAGCAGAGATAATTAGCAGACTACTACCTACAGCCAAAAAATATATTTTGCCAAGTTCTCAAAATGAATCGATTTTCTTAAAGATTCCTTTGAAATTTAGTTTTTCTATGCATCAAGTACTAATGTTCAAACAACCTGTCGCACGTACCACTGTTGATGTTTGTGGTGGATTCATACTGGCACGTGTCTGAGCAAGCAGTCGTTGAAACGTGCTCTTCATGTCCTCATCCTGCGAAAAAAAGCAGTAGCTCAAAGCATTTCATGCAATATTTAAGGGCAAAGCTTGCATTTTGGCTAACGAAACGGATCAGCCATTAAGGAATGGTTGGACACGATGATTGTGGAGGTCTTCTCCAACCTAGTGATCCTGTGATTCTGTGAATGAATAAAGGAGAAAAGGAGGTTCCCCCACTTCCACTCAAACAGTTTCATGTACTGCGAAAGAATTGGACTCAACAGCCTGGCTGCAGGGGCATGAAGAGGAGGGAAGGGCAGCAGAGACCCTTGGTGAAGGGAAGCCACTTTCTGCTAAAGTCAGGAGTGCTTCAAGAGATAAAACTAGCAGGTAACCTCACTCTGGTCCAGCTGCCAGTGACTGGGGCACTCCTGGAACATGCTGGGCAACCTCAGGGAACAGGAAACCAGCACAAACAAGATGTTTAGTTAACATTGTACACTCTCTGCTAGAAAGAAAATCTCATTCTCTAGTTTCAGCCATTACTCCTGCAGGAATTTTACTAGATGGGCTCGCTATGGATTACCTGCAAACCCTCAATCAGACTTCCAAACCTGACATCAGGTCTTTAAATCGTGCCCAGGACTACATGAAGTGTGCTGCTCGTTATCATTTAATACAGGTCATTTCCTTTGGCTGAGATTGGAACAGCGACTGTGTGTTCAGCAGCTGAACAACTCGCCTAGAACGCAAACCAGACGTTCGTTCTAAACAACTGACCAGAGCTACAGGGTTCACAGAATCACAGAATCACAAGGTCCAACCATTCCTATCAACCACTAAACCCTGCGCCTGAGCACCTCATCCACCCCACTCTTAAAAACCTCCAGGGAAGGTGACTCAACCCCCTCTCTGGGCAGCCTCTGCCAGTGCCCAATGACCCTTTCTGTGAAAAATTTTTTTCTGATGTCCAGGTTGAGTAGTTTTGTTCCACTGTCAAAGCAAAGAGTGGAAAACTCAGAGAAGTGGATGGGACCATTCAATATGCAAGACAATTAGAAATAAGGATCACCTTGCTCCTAAGGATTTCAAATGTTGTAACTGTTTTCTTTGGGTGAAGGCAGGATTCTTTTTCTAAGTGATGGAGTACTGCAGTATCTCCTTTTTTGGTTTAAATATGTTCTTAAGCGCTACAGAAGGGCTTTGATATGAACATCCAGTTTATTTTATATAGAATCGAGACTCGTCTTTCTTTTCCAGCGTCACCTGTTTGGACTGTGGCTCCATTTGAATGGATGGGTAAGATAAAACAATTATTTTTCCATTTATATAACAAACCCCTGAGTTTTTTTTCCAGCAGACACCTAAACTTATCATGTCCCATTCAGAAGATCCCAGTGAAGTTTTCAGAGGCAGAAACAGCAATTAATTGTTATACGCCATTGAAAAATGTTTTATTAAGTCCCTGGAAAAATAAAGCAAACACATCTCCACTAAGCAGTACTTAGGTTTAAGCAGCCCACTAAGTTCTAAAGTTTTAGTTTTAAGCACAGGCTGTAGTAAGCAGCGCAGGTATTGACTACACTAATGTGAAAGCACTACTGCTTTAAATAAAGCTGTAGAAGGTAAGTTTTCCTTGGGAAAGATGCTTGCTTTTAATAGCTGAAAAGTTCCCCAATAGCCCCAAAATCACTAGAGAGGGCAGGGAGGCATCAACTGTAAGCACAGAGTACGTGTCTGGTGTGGTTCTTTCATATTAACTCTTAGACAATACTGACAGACAACACCAGAGGGAGTGGGAGCCAGTAACTCCCCCTCACCGCTCACAGGAACTGGACTCGGGGAGCTCTTGTGCTGGTATTGTTGATCGTGTGTGATATCTAGAATTGAACATACTGGATGTGGCCTTCCAAGCAGGCAGGGTACATCACCTATCAATAACTGACACTCTTAGGAACAACCCATGAAGGGAAACTTTAAGGCATCTGAGTGCTAGATGATGTTTGGATTTGGGTGTATGATGTTTTCTCAAACTATTTGTCCCGTCTTCAGAATTAAACGTTAGAGTAAGATGTGTCCCTAAAGGAAATATATAAACAAGATGCTCACAACTTCAGTTTACACACTGAAATATCTCAAATTCTGAGCTTCTCTAAATCACTGTCACATATTTCCCATTATGCACGACAGGGGTTCTTTTAACCGGTGTAGCATAGTTGATCAAAAACATTTCCTGCTCAGAATTAAAATCCAAATGAAAGAATCTATAGCTGATTATGTCAGAAATTACACACAAAACTATAGGAGGAAACGCCAGGAATGCCAGGAAGAATTTGATGATGCCCAGCAGTACAATTAGGACAAGTTCATGACCTAAAAGCAGTCACCCAAATGCATTTTAGGTCTCAGGAAGCTGCCAGCTGTTAAGCACTGAGCAGTAGATACTCCCTTGCTTCCACCCTGTTTCTTATGCTCGTTAGCCAAGCATCCGAAACCGGACACTGCTCACACATAGGAATATGACTAGCAGCACGCTCGGCGTGAGTAAACAGAACCCGCTGCGTGGCTCTGAGGTAGACTGGGGGCCCTCCTGCAGCCTCCTCAGGAAAAAAATATCCAGAAAAGCTCATTGGCTCAGTAGCCATCTCTGCAGAGCCAGAATTAAGCGTGTCCCCCTGCTCCTTCCCAGAAGCAAGTTAGACTGTGCCAGCCCAACCTCCTAACTTTCAGACTATTGAAACACCTTCAAATTCACATCAACGAGTCACCTCAGAACAACCCCCCTTTGCTGTTCTTGAGGAAACACTCAATTCCTACCTGAAGCCACGGATGCTCTAAGGCTTCTTCTGTCGTAAGACGCTTGCTTGGATCCACTACTAACAGCTTCTTCACCAGGTCCAGAGCTAAGATAATGAAAAAGAGTTGTCTGGTGTGTGACCAACAAATCCATTACCTGAAAATAAGATCTGCAATACACCAACACCAATGCTCAGAATCACTAGCTGGGCAATCACGTTGCTATTTTCCTNTTCTGCAATACACCAACACCAAAGCTGCGTACAACAACGTCTCTTACAACACTCCAGAACAAGGCTCAGAATCACTAGCCGGGCAATCACGTTGCTATTTTCCTCGCCCAGGGAAGGCTGCAGGCTGTGATTATTTCTCACGTGCACACAATTCAGCATGTTCCATATACCAGAATTACCAGCAGCTGCACTGAGCATGCACAGAAGCTCAGCACTTCCCTAAAAGTTTCATTACTACTCTGGACAAGCAAAGGCAGCTTCACTCAGTCTCCTGGTTTACAGGGTCTTGTAAAGCAGATGATCCATCCAGAGAGATGGGAAAGAAGAGACAAGATATACACTGATACGTTCATTGTAATCACAGAAACTGACAGGCGCTGTGAAAAATATGGCATTTACACCACATTTTATGACTCCGAATCTCCCATAATGGAATTTCAGCAACATTTACTTTTTATTGTATCTGATTATTCTGTGATACAGACCATTAGGGCTATGTATAACCTTAACATCATTTCCATTCTCATATATGTCTGAGTTATTATTGAATAAGCTTCAAATAATTCAGGAAGGAGTTAGATTTGATAAGTTTACTAGAAAAAGAATGATCACAGCGTTTATTAAAAACTCCTCTGCACATACAAAGGAGTATCCAGGGCAAATACGACCATTATTTTGTGCATATAGAATGTCCTGAAGAAGAAAAGCATGTAAACATTAACTGTAATTCCAGTTTCATACATAAAAACTCAATAATTTTTTGCAGACTACTTAGCTTAGAGGGGCCCACACTTAACAGCTGATTCCACAAACGTGGCTGATATTTTAAGCTCAAAGATTAGCACCAGAATTTGCTCTTAACATTTCTCTCCTGGATTTTTAACTCGTATCCCTTAAATTCCTGGTGGTTTTGGTCCAACACCGGAACCAAAGCAGGGCAGAGTTTGTAGACTTTATCAAGCCAGAAGAAAAAGCGAAAAGAGGAAAAATAGATGCACGTGCCCAGGAATTTTACTTCTGTAGTTAGTAGAACTAAATATTACTAAGAAATCTCTTCAATGAAAATGTATCTGTGCTTTCTAACACTTCAGCTTTGAGTTTAAAAGAAACAACAAAGCAAACCCATTTGTAAGATACTACCTTAAAAACTAAACATATAGCTGAAAGGCAGCTAAAGGAAAACAAAACTAGCAGAAAAGAGCCAGAAATTCTGCTGCTCAGGGCAACGGCGTCATACCCAAGTCCGATACGTGCTTCCACTCTTTTGGAATGAAGGTGTATTCTCCACGAGTGATCTGATCTCTCAGAGACAGCTGAGTATTTTGCTCATTGAACGGTGGATAGCCACACAAGCTGTATAAGAGAAGGAAACAAGTTAAATAACAGGTTTTGTCACAGCAAACGAAAGACTAAAATCGATCGTTTTAAAGCGTCTGCTATCACAGCATCTTTTACATGTCCATGGCTTTGTATGTGGTTTTAAACACACTTTCGCTTCCTAATAACGCTACTGAAATCACCGATCTCAAGCCACGTCTATCAACGACTACCCAGCGAAGGCGGCAGCTACACAATATCTTACCATACAAAAAGAATTACTCCTAAACTCCAGCAGTCCACAGCCCGGCTGTATCCAGTGGTCCCAAGTGAATTTAGAACCTCAGGAGCAAGATACGTGGGAGTACCACATAATGTTTTCATAAGAGAAGTTTCTCCAAGAATCTTGGATTGTCCAAAATCTGTAATCTTATATTTAAAAATGGTGACACCGCATTACATACTAGAATTAGTTGTACCAGAATATATCACATTGTCAACATAGAGCAGGAGGTAACATTCACTTTCTGCCTTCCAAGTCAGTTCTAGTACAAGACTATGAATAAAATTCACCCCAAACATTGTTAAATAGTCAGTAAAAAACAACTGAGAATGGGAGAGGAGAAGGAGGAGGAATACGACAGTTACTTTAAAGAAAAGTAACTTTACACTAACAAAGTTATTCTCAGATTTGGATGTAAATGAACAGTCATAGAATACGGGAATTGTGATTTATCAGAAGAGCTTACTTGAAAAATATGCAGCTTAGCATGCAAATCTATACGATGCTTTATCTGGGGAAAAGCAAAACAAAATGACCCACCCACAAAAGACACAAAAAACCCCAATCCTACCCGCCCTCAAATAAAATCCCGACCCAAAACAACAAAGCTTGACCCCATACAGCCTGGATAGTTGTGGAAATGCTGTCTGCAATTCAAGAATTCATATTTTATTGAAAAAAAAAAGTGTATTAGCATTTCAAGCTAAGCGCTGTACAACACAGCATTTCTCAGCTGTTCTTACTAAAATGTATGCATGGAAAGATCCACAAGAGTGAAATTAAAATAATGAAAAAACCCTCAATTCATGTAATTACAATGTTTAATAGCTTGTATGACTCATTCCATAACACTTTTTCACTATGTTTAGCTAAATATTGAGAAGAATGGGAAGGAATGCTCCCAAATTTCTAAATGAACAAGAAGAAAGGCAAGTTTCCTTACCTTGATAAGACATGTCTCTTCAGAAGAGGAAAGCAGCACGTTCTCTGGTTTTAGATCTCGGTGTATAATTCCATTGTCGTGAAGATACTAGACATATACACACAATCAAAAAAACCCAGGCTTAACTTTTTCTTAACTGTAAGCTTTCCATTTATTCATATAGCAAGGGAACTGAAGCGAGCACGTGTGCATTTAAAGCTACGCAACTGATAACTCTCTTTTTGTAAAAGCAAATGTTCACGTGCATAATCATATTTTTCTTGTTAGAATCCATGATTTTGTACCTTTACAGCCAGCAGCATCTGATAAAAATACAACTTGCAAGTAGCTTCTTTCATCTTGATTGGCCTCGACACTCTGTCATACAATTCGCCTCCCTCCATCCTAAACCAAATGCAGGTAACGGGTCAGTATGTTACTTCCAGAAGATTCATCTCATTAGACAAGACTGAGAGCAAAACATTCGGCTCTTCTGCCTTCAGAGAAGGAATATATTTCTAAAAATGAGTGAGCAACTTCCTAAAGACTGCACACAATCCTCTGTGTTAGACCTCATCTCCTGCACCTTCACTGGGAGTTGTTAACAAGATTTTTGATCAGCCTCCTCTTAGCTCTAAATCAAAAACACAGCAGCAATCCCCAACAGCAGCACAGTGAGCAACCCCCTCAGCAGTAAGTTCCTTCAAACCAGGATTACTCTCCTGGATATCCCAATTCCTACTTTTACAGAGGTTTCAGAGAACAGTGGGAGCCGGCAGAAGAAAAATAAAACAAAACAAACAAACAAGAAACCCAACCCAGGTTCAGAACTGCCCACGTTCCTCATGGCTATGAAAAAACGTTCATTTTATGCATTTGCTTTCAAGCGAGTTACTTACAGCTCCAAAACAATGTAGTAATCCTCTGCCTCGAAGAAGTTTTTGATCTTGATTAAGCAAGGCTGATAAAAAAGGGAACACAAATAGACACACACAGAGAAGTAGAAACATTTGTAAAAACTAATATTTTCAATAATTCATCATCCTAAAGTTTCTATTTCAGTACAATTTCACCTGTGCCAGTTAAACTAGTACTTAACACACCTGACTAGTGCCAAGGCTTTGGCAAATGCTTAATATTTAATATTCAAGCCTGTTGTCTTCTCCCCGGTACCTCCACACAATAAAAAATCAACTCCTGCACTGACAACAGCTCAATAAGAACCTTTTTTCCAGTTGTGAGTCACCGTAGCCTCAATATCTTCTTTATATGCAAGAGTACGTTGTGAAGCAAGGGAAAGTTCTGTGAACTCTGCAGACTTTCTACTTAAGGAGAGTAAAAGAAACGCCTTTTGTGGGCAGGGGAGGATAGAAATTAAAAAAAAAAAGCCAGTGGAATCAAATCTTTAATAATCTAACAGCATTTACAAAAAAACACACATCATGGAGAGGTTTCTGCAACAGGGTTTCTGGCTGAAACTTCTCCCCTGAAGTTTCTTATCAAATTTCCATCTCAGTTATTCAAGCTTTTAAATGCTCAAAGCTGAACTTCTAATATGTAGAGGTATTAAAAAAGATGTGTTCAATACAATATACTTATTTACAAGAAAAATTGTGCGCACTCTTTAACGTATTTTCTAAACAGTTAAAACTGATCTTTAATTACTACACTAAGGTCAGTGAGCTACAGAGCTACAATAGGCAGCAAAAAGGAATAAAAACGTACAGTAACACTCACATGATCTATTTTCTTCAGAATTTCGATTTCTGTATTGATATTAAAAGCTGGGTTCTATGAAAAGAATCAGATGATATATTGGGTAAGACAGCGGTGTTCTGGAATCAGACACATCAGAAATAAGAGACAGTGCCAGAAAAGCCCTCCTTTCACATCCTTCACCACTTTAAGTGACCACAGAACACAATCGTTTTCCCCCAAATGGATCAGGTGCCTTCAGTCAGTTAAATGAACAGTCTGCTCTCTGTCTCTAGCGAGGTATCGATCCAGACATGTCATTTCACTGCAGGTTAGAGATCTCCATCTGATTTCTAAACAACAAACCCAGGAATCCTGGCACGTATGTATCGGTCCTGTCCTTTAAGCAGCTTTCCTCCCTCCAAGATGCTTCCCACATGAGCTAACCCTAGAATTGAATGCTACTCTCTCCTAGCCTTTGTTTTGCAAGACAACATAAACAGATTTTTTAACGCACAACTTAGGCTGAACTCATGACACCAGCCCAGCAAGTTGGTTTTGTTCTTGTTCCAAACCAAATCGTCTTTGAACCCGCAGGATCAAACCTGCATATAGTGTTCCAGACGCAATCCTACGTCTCTTCAGCGGCATTTCTCAATAATTGTAATCCAGAATTATAATTCTAATCACTATTAGAAATGTTCCGAAATTGCTTTGTGCAATTTTAAATCACATTAATGTCGTGTCATCGATTTGATAGGAATGGTTGGATTCAATGATCCAGTGGGTCTCTTCCACCCTGGTTATTATTCTATGATTGTGCGTATTCATCTGCAATAACATATCTACCTCCTCCTCTGAACTAGGAAATGCGTAGGTTACAGCAGAAACTGTTGCTGATCTTGAAGCAGACAATCTTGCACCATTAACCATTATCTAACTTCTATTACTCCAGCATACAAAAGTATCTTCATACATGATTCTGCAAATCTTCCTTTCTGTCAACAGAGACTTTAGGTCAGTGCCAAAGAGTAGAATTAGTATATTCCCACTTTCTGTGCTTTACACGTACAGAAGACAAATCTCAAGACAAACTTCCACTAGTGGCTAATTCTGCTCCCTCCGAAGCCTCCTGGCATCATTTATCTTAACAAAACTGTTTTCCAGATCAAGCAGCACTTTCCTGTTCATCACCCAATTAGACAGCTTGTCAGTTTGAGCAGATTCTCTATATTGTATCTGTGCTCTGAAGTACATTTTCTCATAAAAACATTTAGTAAGGTTAATCCAACTGGATTTAACTTCAGTAAATCCAGAGCGGCACAATTTAACTAACTCCTCCCTCCACACTATTGCCTCTAACTCTATATATTTCTATATATTATATCCTATACCCTTCCGTCAAATTCAAATAGATAAGAAGTTCCTAGGATCTTTCTCATGTTGGAGTAAAGCCACTCGGCTTGTTCTTCAAACACAGGCTTCTGCTACAAGGCTAGATACATGAAAAGCCCTTCCCAAAAAGCTGCATATGATTTTTTTTAAAGTATTTTGATGGAGACTAATAGAAAATTAGCAGTTTGTAAATGTTTTGTCAGACTCTGCTGGTCACGATGTGCCAACCTGATGCTTTGTAGGATATAAACCCCACAAGGCTCCCCAGCACCCTCTGGATCTACCGCATTAACAATCATTAATTAACTGTGAACATAAGGAAACGTGGTCAAAGAATAAAAGCAAGCGCTTTCTACAGAATCCTAGAGATCCTCTAGGACCAAAGGGTGTTTTCAAATTAGAGACAGAAAACTAAGTGAGAAAATTAAGTGAGAAATTAAGTGACAAGAGCTGGGGAGTCAGAGGTGACCAAACATTGTGGGACCTCTGCCAGACGGCCAGAAGACAGACAGACAGACAGAAATACTTACGGCCTCTGGAAGCCCACTGGCCACAAACCTCCGCTTATTGATTATCTTTACCGCAACCTTGTTACAAGTGCTCTTCTCAAAGGCCAGTTTGACTTCTCCGCAGGCACCGCTGACATAAAAACACAGCAACGTGAACGCTCACAAACGCTTCTCAGGGACCCACATACCAAGTCCAGGCTCATGAAAACACGGGACTGCACACAGCCTGGGCTGTTGCTCTCTAACCAAAAGCAATCACAGCTAGAAAGTCTGTTTAAATGAGAAGTGACTGCAAAGGCCACCCCTTCAAAAATGTGGGAGTAAATATTTAAAGCAACCAATGTGTTTGTGCACAGGGGATCAGTGAATATCAAGGACGAGCTCTGTCGGCATCCACCACACACAGGAATTTAAGAGAAGCTCGTGAAGAGTCCTCTCAACAGATCCTCACAGACCTGAGGAACAGGCATGACAATAATTTTAGTTTTACTACAGAGCTGTTATATCCCAGTAAGAAATCCTTGCATTTTGCACTCAGGATTTGTTTCCATTTAACCATTATCCTCCAAATTCTTCACTGACCATCTTTTTCCAAAAGGTAAAAAAAATAGCCTCTGCTTAAAACAGCCTCTCTCCTCGTCTCAGTTAATGCTGGTAATAATTCCAGCACAAAGGTACAGAAAACAGCAACAAAATTAGACTCAGTACTGCGGAAAGAAGGGCTCTTACCTTCCCAGAGTCTTTGACATGATGTATTTCTCTCTGAATTCTCTAGGGAACATCATCTGGTCATCCACCGTGAGATCAGAAAACACAAACACTAGGAAGAGGAGTGGAGATCATTTTAACTTTAAAATGTTGTTGTAATAAGCAATTATGCTTCCTGAGCTTTTATACTCAACACTATAACTAACTGCCAGCTAAAAGAAAAGCAGAAATACGTAAAATAATAAATACAAATCAATTTCAAAGTAATTGACGCTGTTACATCAGCTAAGGCTTAGTGAGGTGAACTTTCACTGAAAACTGACACCTTTGGTATTACGTGACAACAGAGCTTAATTAACAGCATGTTTAAGGACAAAACAGGTGTGAATTTCAATGTCACAGCAGGGAACAAAGGAAAATGACAGTCAGGAAGACAGCATCTTAGTGGAAAAGCACAGACAATGAAATACCCCCCCCCCCCCACTGCTAATTTTTAAGAGGATTTTTTACTTATTCTGCAGCAGCCAGTAGGTACCCAGGTTTTTTTCAGCTTGCCTTGAACAGGTTCCCCTGTTCACCACGCACACAGCTACTGAAGCACAAAAGCATTTCAAAAGTAGGAAAATCACTTTAAAAGCTTTTTCGTACTCTTCTAGGGTGGATACGGGAGATTTTTGCGCGAGTACTAAAACATCGATTCCTAGCCAGACTTTAACAGCACTCGTGAAGAAGCTCAGTTCGCAAGAAACAATGAAATTGCTCCAGAAAAGACGTGTTGGTCAAAGGAGGAAGAAGCTACTGAAGTTCTAGCATATTTTACCCTTATTGGTCTGTACAGACAGTGCGATTTCAGAGTTGTGTGTCAGCGGAAGCCTCCTCCCTTTTCCAACGAGCTCTCTATTAACAAAGGTTCCGTTTGCACTGTGGTCTTCAATGTAGGCAACGTAGGAGTTTTTTGGACCCGTTTCCTCAAAGAGAAAAAAGGGGGAAAGATAACAGTACAGTTAAGTATTTTTTTCCTCTAAAGATGTGGTAAACTATAGAAATTTACTGTTGTTGACTCAGGAAATAATCTAGTGAGTTTATTTCATAAACAGGGGTAATGGAGTATTGCCAAGAATGTGGTTAAAGGAGTCAGTACTGAAAGTCCTTGAACTTTGATTTCTTTAGGACCCACCTCCAACTCAGGATATTCTATGAGAGCCAATCTCTTTAATTATGCCTGGACACTAAAAAAAAAAAGGCAGTTTAGCACCTACCCTGAAAATTCGGAAATGCTTCTTGCTGTAGTTTTGGTAGAAACCAGTCTCAGACAATCCTAGCTTAGAAAAACTGTAATCGCAGCTTTTGTCTCTTCCGAACCAGTATTCATCGTTTACACAGTCTGTAGAGGGAAAAGCAAAGTGGAGAGAACAGAGAATTGCAGAATTAATAATTCTATCCTTACTGGTGACTGTGGAGTTTCCAGCTCGCCCGCAGCAAAGCCAAGAGAACCGTGATACAGGAACAAAGCAAATTATCAAATGGAAAAGTGAAGCAAGTAACAAATAACGTGAACATCCCAGAAATTCTCTCAGTCTGCAGCAGCTGTGTAGCGGGGTACTTGGTACAAACACTGGGAAGCAGGATGGAATAAGGCGTTACTGCAAAAGTTGTGAGCCTGTACTTAAATCTGCTTGTGCTTGACTTGAAAATGAAGAGATGCTGCTCTCTGCTGAGCTGCTCAAAGCATCTCAGAGGTCCAATAAATGGACCGAGAGCCTGGGTAGAGAATGCACGTACCACAATTGCTGAAGCCTTTTCCAAGTGCAAAGAGTCGACCCCACGGCTGAGGAACAAGCTCTTCGGGTTCCTGGTCCTCAGGGATGGACGGGAGTTCCTGAGTGGGAACAGTGTCCAAAGAACTGAGGGTTCCAGAGCTGGAGGAAGACTGACTTGCACTCTGCGACCCACTGGAAGAGGATCCGGTTCCACTCTGGGACTGCTGGGCGCCTTGCGACTGCTGCGCTTCGCTGCCAGTCTCCCTGGACATGGTGGCTTTAAGAGAGCATTTAAAAAAACAATTACTACAGCAAATGAAACCTGAGAGACATTCACAGCGCCGCTACTGATACCCAAGGCTGTTCTCGGTCTTAAAATGGGTTAAACCTTCAACTGAAGAAGGCACGTGGGGATCACATGCGAATCCCTAGTAAGTTTTCAAACCATAGAATAGTTTGGGTTGGAAGGGGCCTTAAAGCCCATCCAAGGGCAGGGACACCCCCATGGATCAGGGGCTCCAAGCCCCATCCAGCCTGGCCTTGAGCCCCTCCAGGGATGGAGCAGCCTGTTCCAGGGCCTCCCCACCCTCACGGTGAAGAAATTCCTCCTTGTGTCCAGTCTAAACCGGCCCCTCTCCAGTTTATCCCCATTTCCCCTTCTCCTATCCCCACAACCCTTTGTGAACAGCCCCTCGCAGCTTTCTTGGAGCCCCTCCAGGTACTGGAAAGTCGCTATAAGGTCTCAGAGCCTTCTCTTCTCCAGGCAGAACTATCTCAGCTCCCTCAGCCTGTCCTTGCACAGGGGGCTCTCCAGCCCTCGCATCATCCCTGTCTCCTCCTCTGGCCCCGTTCCAGCAGCTCCGTCTCCTTCTTACACTGAGGATTCCAGCCCCGGACACGGTACCCGCGATGGGGGCTCACAGGAGAGGATGGGAGGGGGAGAAACACACACGTACACCCCTCCCCGCTGCTCTTTGGGGTTACGACCCCCCCTGCCCCCAGTACGACCGCGCCCCCCGTCCCGGTACCGGCGTGTGAGCGCGGGGCGGGGGGATCGGGGATCGGGACCCGCGGGTGGCAGAGCACGCGCCGCTCGTGCCGCGCTCGCGCTCCCCGCCGCCAGCGGAGCCAATGGGAGCGGCCGGCGCGGGACCATGGGAGCTGTAGGCCGGGGGCCAGGAACGGGGCCCTGCGGGTAAACCGGAACGCTCGGGGCCGGGCCGAGAGAGCCGGGAGCGGAGAGAGAGGAGGGACAGGGTTGGGGCCTGGAGAGCGAGGGGAGCGTTTGCAGCTGAAGGAGAGAAGAGGGAACGTTTGGCTGTGAGGGTGTGGGGGTGACTTCCAGCAAAGTGCGGCTGCCCCATCCCTGGAGGGGCCCGAGGCCAGGCTGGACGCGGCTGGAGCCCCTGGTGCGGCGGGAGGTGTCCCCGCCCAGGCCTGAGGGGCTGGACGGACCGCGAGGTCCCTTCCGACCCAAACCCTTCTAGGACGCTCTGGTTCGATGCGGGCAGCGCTGCCGCGGGGGGCGCCGGGAGTTGTAGTCCAAGGCGCCATAACTACTAGGACTTTATAGACCGTGACGCGGGGGCTGCCGGGAGTTGTAGTCCAAGGCGCCGTGGCTACTAGGACTTTGTAGACCGTGACGCGAGGGATGCCGGGAGTTGTAGTCCGCGGGGCTGAGGCCACCTCCAGTTCGTAGGTCGCGGCGCGGGGGCTGCCGGGAGTTGTAGTCCGCGCGTTGGGCCCTGCGGGATCCGCAAGCGGAGATGCAGGCGGCGCTGCGGCGGGGCCTGTCCCGGCCCCGGTGGGGTCCCGTTGCGGTCCCGGCCGCCCCCCGGCCAAGCTGCCTGGGCCCGGGCTGCCCCCCGGCGCCGCGGTGCTGGAGCTGCGGGCGGGGGCTGCCCGGTGCCGAGGCCGGGCCGCGGTTCTGCCCGGAGTGCCGCGCGCTGCAGCCGCCGCCGCCGCGGCCCGACCTGTTCCGGCTGCTGCAGTGGTGAGTGCGGGCGGGGCGGGGCAACCGGGGCCGGCCGGGGGCTCACGCCGCGCTCTCCCCGCAGCGACCGCGCCTTCCGCATCGACACCGACCTCCTGCGCCGCCGCTTCCGCAGCCTGCAGCGAGCCCTGCACCCCGACCGCTTCGGCCGGCGGCCCCCGGTGAGCACACGGGGTCCCCGCTGCCCGGTCACCCGGGGGGCCTGGTACCAGTGTCCCCGAGCGTCCCGTGTTCCCCAAACAGGGCTGTCCCCTGTGACCCCAGTGTCCCCAGTATCCGCTTCCCCACGCAGGACTGGTGCGGCTGTCCCCAAATCTCCAGTGTCCCCAGTATACATTTCCCCGTGCAGGACTGGTGCTGCTGTTCCCAAGTCTCCAGTGTCCCCAGTGTCTGGTGCCCCGGGCAGGGCTGTCCCCAGTACCCCAGTGTCCCCAGTATCCATTTCCTCACGTGGGACTGGTGGTGCTGTCCCCAAGTCTCCAGTGTCCCCAGTATACATTTCCCCGTGCAGGACTGGTGCCGCGGTACCCCCATCTCCGGTGTCCCCCAGTGCCCCCGGGTAGGACTGGTGCTGGTGTCCCCAGTGCCCAGTCCCCAGTCAAGACTGGCACCAGCGTCCCCAGTGCACAGGTCCCCAGGCAGGTGAGGCTGGAGCTGGTGTCCCCAACCCTTTTTGGTGTCCAGCTCGGGGTCGTAGGGCCTCCCTGGTTCTTGGTGCTGGGCTGGTGGCCAGAGAGGAGATGAGGGGCTGCTGGGCTCCCAGCCCCTCTCTGGGCCAGGTGATGGGGTTCATAAGCCCAGGCAGCCTCATCCCCATCCTTCCCATCTGCTAAAAATCAGCGTTCAGGATTCTACCTGAGTTGGGAACGCGATTTCTCGGTAGTTAACATGTTCTGTCCCTTGTTACCCTGCCCCTTGTCTCTCCCGCTGGCAGGAAGAGCAGCGCTACTCGGAGCAGCACTCCTCCCTCATCAACAAGGCCTACCAGACCCTGCTGCACCCCCTCAGCCGCGGCCTTTACCTGGTGAGGCGCCCGCTGCGGGGTTTATCCGCATTCCCATAACCGATCCGTACTCTAACCATCACGGGTGGTAACGTAGCCAAGTCCAACCCTTGACTCCATCGTTACTGTGCTAATTGGTGTTCCTCTGATTACTGGGGGTTGAAGAGAGACCGACAACAAGCTTGTCTGAAAATTAATCGGCTTTTTCACTGTTTTCTTTAGCATTTCACTGATTATTGCAGTCTCGTTCTCTCTTCGTGTTACGCTCATTTGCTTCCTGCATCACACGTTGTGCTGTTCCTTCGACTCAGCTGGCCCTCAGCAGCCTGTGTTACGTTCGTTTGCTTTGGTTAATTGCTGTTTCTTTCTGCTCTGCTGTGGAGTTAATTTTCAGGCCGACTCTATGCACATTTCACGGAATAAACTGTAAAGCTTTTCAGATCCAAGTCTGAGTGAGCCCTAACCTTCAAGAGAATAATTCATGTTGAAATCGATGTGAGAACGTGGATTCCCAAACTCCCCGTTTCTTTGCCAGCTGGAGGTGAACGGAGTGGAGCCGGCGCAGGAGACGGACTGTGATGCAGACTCCGAGTTTCTCATGGAAATCATGGAAATTAATGAGAAATTAGCAGAGCCTAAAAATGAGGCCGTCCTGGAAGAAATCGAAACGTTAATTAAAGGTAGGTTGCGATGTGAGGGGTTTGTACAGAACCAATTCACTGCATCTTGTGTAACATTGAGAATCGTTCTGAAGACTCAGGTTTTGGTTTGTATTTATTTAAGTATCTCTAACTTGTGGTTGTCTGGAATTTACCCACTGCAAGAGCTTCACCCCCCAAAAACCCGTTACCTTTACCAGTTTGTGCTACCTAAACATCAAATTTGGATTCAGAAAATCAGTACAGCGGCACCTACCTGAGAGCAAAGTCACTTTATATATTGATTATAAAAATGAATTTGATTTGCCTTGAGCCAGTTGGGGCAAGCAGAACGTTATGAAAGAAAGAACCACTCCAAATGAAGTTTAATAAAATGCCTGACTGACCACATGAAATCATTTAATTCATAGAGATATCACATTTCTTTCAGCTTTTTCAACTCAGCAACCCTTATTTTAAGTGATTATTATCGTTATATAAGCAACATGCTAGTTTATACTGTTGGTGATATCCAGAACTGTTAGTGATTGATGGGAATGGTTGGACTCGATGATCCGGTGGGTCTCTTCCAACCTGGTTGTTCTTTGATTCTATGAAAACTGTGAGTTTATACATTGAGGTATATTTAATTCTTTGTAATAACAGTAGTGTGCCCAAAACCAATCAGAATAACTAGAATAAAAACTACGAAGAATAGAAGAAAATTAACTGTAGCAATTAAACTGTTACATCAAGCACACGTTAGCTTGCTGGGCCCGTTGATCTGCGTTGGAATTGCTGCCTCTAAACCTCTTTACCCAAAGAAATATTTCTGTTTGGAATTATAATTAACAAAAA
>WAAB01019177.1:63178-88227 GCA_013389865.1 Piaya cayana
TGTGTAACATTGAGAATCGTTCTGAAGACTCAGGTTTTGGTTTGTATTTATTTAAGTATCTCTAACTTGTGGTTGTCTGGAATTTACCCACTGCAAGAGCTTCACCCCCCAAAAACCCGTTACCTTTACCAGTTTGTGCTACCTAAACATCAAATTTGGATTCAGAAAATCAGTACAGCGGCACCTACCTGAGAGCAAAGTCACTTTATATATTGATTATAAAAATGAATTTGATTTGCCTTGAGCCAGTTGGGGCAAGCAGAACGTTATGAAAGAAAGAACCACTCCAAATGAAGTTTAATAAAATGCCTGACTGACCACATGAAATCATTTAATTCATAGAGATATCACATTTCTTTCAGCTTTTTCAACTCAGCAACCCTTATTTTAAGTGATTATTATCGTTATATAAGCAACATGCTAGTTTATACTGTTGGTGATATCCAGAACTGTTAGTGATTGATGGGAATGGTTGGACTCGATGATCCGGTGGGTCTCTTCCAACCTGGTTGTTCTTTGATTCTATGAAAACTGTGAGTTTATACATTGAGGTATATTTAATTCTTTGTAATAACAGTAGTGTGCCCAAAACCAATCAGAATAACTAGAATAAAAACTACGAAGAATAGAAGAAAATTAACTGTAGCAATTAAACTGTTACATCAAGCACACGTTAGCTTGCTGGGCCCGTTGATCTGTGTTGGAATTGCTGCCTCTAAACCTCTTTACCCAAAGAAATATTTCTGTTTGGAATTATAATTAACAAAAACCGACAGCAATCTGATGAAAAGCTCTCTCAGCCCCTGAAGACTCTGAGACTTATAAATCGGTTTCCCACCACGGACAATCAGAGTGCAGCGGTATTAAATATGCTAAATATGTAACAGAAAAATGAATGAAATAAATCATTTGTTTTACAGTTAAGCAAGAGGAACTGACCAAAGCGGTGGCTGCGGCTTTTGAAGGAGGTAGTTATTGCTATTCAGTATTCAGCTGCCATACAGATGGGTTATAAAGGCTTAAAGAACCCTCGGCCCTCGCTGACAAAGGTTTCCTGAACTACAGGACAGAAATACCCCACACACAAACGCTCTTTGTTCGGTGTTTAGAATTAAAGGCTTCTAAGCTGACCTTTCTGCTGATTCAGGAAATTCAGGACCTCACACTAAAAAAAAAATCGATGCAAACGTTGCAGTTAATTCAGTTTGCATCAAAACACTCCTGGCGAGGGGCAGTGCGGATCCTAAGGAATTGGGTTTGCTTGTTCCCAGGGGAAAATAATTCCCTGATGGCTGCACCCACTTCACAGAAAAGTCACTGCAGGGCGTTCACATCTCATTTCTTTTCTAAATTGTTCATTTTTTCATGTTTTGTAAACCTGAGGTGTTCTAAAGCCCCCCAAGATGAATATAGTAGGCAACACGGTTTTACCAGTGGTTGGGTCCACACAGCTTGCAGCTCTTTGTCCTGGAATGGGGGCGGTTGTTGAAATCTTGAGATTCAGGCTGAGAATTCAGCCCTTCCTCTGTCAGCTCGTGATGCTTTATTTCATTGCAGATGATCTTCAAGAAGCCAAGAAGCTTCTAGCCAAAATGAAATACTTTGCAAACTTAGAGGATAAACTAAAGGACAAGAAGATCCCTTGCTGACAATCCCTCCTCCACCGTGAATTATAGATATTTTTCAATTAAACAGCGGATTGAGCTACCAAAATCAGAAAAATTGTGTTTGTTGCCTATGTTTTCATTAAAAGCTTTATTTCTGAGAGAAGGAAGATAAAGCCAGTGCTTGCTGTAGTGCTTGTTAAGCCACAGAGGGAACTGGGGAATGTTTACAACCAGGGGAAGCTGTTAGGGGTAAGGCAGAGGTGCTGTCCTGGCAGTAACAGCTACAAGAAGGAGCAGCACAAGGGCTCATAACCACCCTGCTTAGATATGATTTCTTAATTTCTGACTAATAAAATACAAAGAATTTATTTTACGTTGAAGAAGAGGCCTGGATAAAATGTTGGAGAGGAGGCAGGAGGCTCATTCAGTGCATCCTCCAGGCTCTCACTGATCTCTGCAGGTTCTCTCAGGCCACCCTGGCAGAGCTTTCAAGGTGACGAGTGTTCCAGTCCTGTCACCTCCCCTCTCTGCTCCTTAGTGCCTCGTGTGATGTTGATCTCAGGCTGCTGGAACCAACTTTCAACACTAGAAGAGGTTTTACCCAGCTGCTAAGTTTAAAGTGTTAAGATGGCAGATGAAGGTGGAAAAATGAACCCAAACTCCCAGAAAATATTTTATTGGCACCCTTTGAGAAAACAAGTTTCTAATAAACAGGATCACAATTAATGGCAACTGAGATGGGTGCCAAATTGTTTTTGCACCATTACGCCAGTAGCAGGGAGTGAGGAGCGTCCTTAAATAGGTTGAAGAAGTTATTTAAGTGAAAAACAAAAAGTGAAAAACCACTAAACAGCCCAACTACAGATGAACTGAAGTAGCTCAAATACCCGTTTCACAGCAGATCTGTTCCCCTTTGGTGTTTGAGGCCTCAGAATAGTTTAGTCAGAAAAGCATCAAGATACTCTTGATGAATCTGAAGAAGGGGCTTGGAAGAGCTGCTGGATTAGCTGAAGGATTCTGCAGGGGAAGGAACTCCCTGATCCCCTTCCTGGCATTTCTGCATCCCTGCAACAGCCAAACTAACTAAACAAATCCTCTACGTACACTAGAATATGTCATGAATAGCACTTCAGCAATATATGTTGTGACAGCATTTCAGAAAGATTAACTTGCTTTTAATTAAGCTTCCTCTAAATATACAAGAAGATCTAATAAGCTCTTATCTGGCTGTTATTGGGAAAGGCTTCATCGTTCTCACTAAAGTTCTGCAGCTACACAGAATTCTTTTTAAACTCATCACGGAGTTGTCGTCGTTCGTACAGCTCGGTTTCCTTTTTTGGGGCGTTTCTCCCAAAATTCAGCTTGTGAAATTCCCTCTGGATTTCCAGAAAGGACTTGTTTTTTGTCTCGGGAATGACGAGGAAGATGAAAGCGGCGACCAAGGAGCACTCCAGTACGAAAACCAGGAAACAATACTGCTTCAGCCCGTTCTGAAAATGAAACACCACCGATTGCAACGTATTTCAAGCGTAACAGAAGGGGTTGGAGGAGAAAAAGCTTTTTGTTTCCATTCACACCCAACCTTGCTGCTCAGGTATTTTTAATAAACCTGCCACCTGTTAAATTGGGATTTTAGTTAGAAGTCTGCTCAGTGCTGGCCAACAGTCGCCTTTTGTTTAAAAATAAACCATTTAAACACACAGTAAACAATTCACAGGGTAATGAGAAGTCAGCATTTCCTATTTAGCTGCCACATACTTTATGGGATTTATCTTTTCTTGAATGTTAATATTTTTTCAATGCTATACATTAAAAAACCCAATGATCTTATTGAGAAGCAGAGTTCAACCCACAGTGCCCTGCTGCCTGCTGCTCCTGCACGCTTCGCTCTCAGGAGTAAGTGCTAACACTGAAAATACAAAGCTGCACGCGAAAGCCTGTGTTATTCATCCTGATAATCTCCCTGAGCACAGAATCCTCTGCAAGGTCAGTGAGCTCTCAGTGAGGGCAGGAGCCCCTGCCCCCAGGTACTTCTGCTTCACTTGAATGTAAAAGCACAAGGCACCGTTAAGAAATGTGTTCTCTGAATCTCAATATCTGACTCAGTTTTCCTAGTTCTGATCCCTTCTCCATTAAAAAAAAAATCTGAACGTGAAAATTACCCCCATGCACTCCTTTTGGGGACCATTTCTTCCAAAATTAAGCTTGTGAAAATCCTTTTGGATTTCCAGAAAAGATTTGTTTATCACGGGTTATTATTTTTTTGTCAATATCTAAAAATCCTTTGAAGAGGGACTGAATGTGGGTGTGCTGGGCTGAGGGGCAGCGCGCACCCCACGCTCAGGTGTGACTGTATGAGAACAAAGCAATTTGATGGAACCTGAGAGAAGGTTAAATGGGAGGTGAGGCAATAAGGAGCGCATCGTGCACACTTACCACAATGAAGGGAAAGAGCATTCCGATCGTGAAGAAGCTGATCCAGCTGATGGTCCCTGCTATCATGTAAGCAGCAGGACGTGAGGACTGTACGAATAACTCGGCTGTCAGGGTATTTGTGATGCCACCTGGGGAATGAGTTTCAGAAACAGAACAAGTTATTATGCTAATTGCTCATTTGCAGTACTTCCAAAGCCAGAAAAATGGAGTTGCTTTTGGACAAGCCGCTAGCTGAGCCGACTGTATTAAAAAAACTATTAACAGCGCATTTTTTAACCTACTGCCTGTGTGGCAAGTGTCCTAAGGAGTGGCCCTATTTCAGCAGCGCTGCTCAGGAGCCCCTGCAAAAGCATTAACAGCCCTTGTCTGTCTTCTTGTACGGCTCAGCTGAATTGAAGGCCAGAATTGAGACCCTGCACGCGTAGCTGGCCCTGAGAAACGTGTGTGGTGTGACAGGTGATGCTTTTCTGATGAGACAGGCTCACTTGTGCTCCTCACCTGGAGCAACACCAGCCCCGCAGTAAATACCACTGGCTCACCCAGCAGAGCCGCTGCCATCCCCAAACACACACTGAGCCACTTCAATCCTTCCTGTAATACCTGGTCCCAACCCGAAGCTCAGGATGAAGGCAAAGATAGCAGCCATGCTCACATAAGGCACCCACGAGTACAGCTCCTAGAAGAGAGGAGAACAAGGTTCAGTTCAGATTCTGAGAATCCAGTTTTAAAGTCAGACCAAACAGTTGTCTCCTTTTATTCTGTTATTGCAGCTGAGCCCAGCAGTCATTGCTGACTGTTCACAGCTCATTTATGTAACAGGACTGCCTCGGAGAAATTAAATATCGTTCATTTAATTAGCTTTACTAAATGGAGTCCAGTACTTCTGTTGAGATTTATAACTAGTCTTCCAAGGCTAAAAACGTGCCCCAGTCTAGAACATCACTGTTCAGTGCATCTGCAAGGCAGGCTGTTCTCTCCATGTGGTAAATATAAGGCCCTGTGAATCTCCCTAGGGAGTTTCCAATAGTTTGTGAATTTAAACTTCATGGACAAAGCGTCTTTTGAATTTCATCATTTTTGCAGTATTTTTTGTTTGATGTTTACCATTATGTGGCTGAAGTGGACTCTCATAATTTCTATCCTGTAATATTTCATCCTAAAATTACTTTAAAAGCTAGAATAAATGCTAATTTGTCATCATTTTGTTTTTTCAGCATTAAAGGCAGCTGGAGCTTTAAGATGAACACACAATCAAACCTTAGCTGAGAGCATTCTCTTATTTTAGGGAAATACGGCTGCAGAATTGATCAGATCTTTCAATTGCCGACATCCCTTACACAGCCGCTTAAATCTGCGTAGCCCTTATCTTTCAGTGTCACAGATTTCCGCTCCCTACAGCCGTATCGTCTAACATGAGTGAGTCCTTTACACCTGGTAAGTCAGAGAGAAGGTTAAAACAACGCTCCAAAGGGTCATAAGGAGGTAACCCCCAATGATGAGGCATCTTCTTCCCACGAAGTCAATCAGCAAACCCTGCGGAAGAGACATCATTGTTACTCTATTGATCTCATGTTTACTGATGTTCCTTTTTTACTCTAGGTGGTAGAATAAGCGGTTACTTACGCAGGTGAGGGCTGTGAGGCATTCGCAGCCACCAGTGCCAAGGGTCACGTACGGGATTTTTTCTGCTGAGATCCCAGCTTGTTTGAAAATGTAAGTTGCATAGAAATAAATCTACAACAACAAAAATAATGGGGCTTCCTGGGAATTAAGTCATCAGCTAGAAACGACACTAACTTCATACTAAACATAGAGCTCAACGTTTTATACTGTGAGTTATTCATTTGACTTGAACTGCAAGAAGAATCTGTTAAATTCATGTCTAGGTAAACATGTTGCTATGCACTTACTGAATGCCACACTTCACATTCTTAAACCAGACACAATAGGATAAACTGATCCACCTTTATTTATTGTTTCAGAAGAAGGGAAGCAGAAGCATTAAGTGATTCTTTAAAGAAATTTACACACTAGAAACACAGAAATGAAACAAAATGGGATAAAACCCCACAGAAATAATACATGGATACTCTTTCTGACTTATCCCATTTCTCTGAGCTTCTATATACACAGTGTGTTAATGAAAGGCTGAAAAACAAATGGACATTAACTAATTATTTAAATTGTTTGCACGTATGAAATCTTACCGCGTTTATCCCACTGAGCTGCTGGCCCATAGTCATCATGATCACGGTAACGAGCTGCCACCTCACGCCACGATCGGTGAACAACTGCCAGGGCTTCCTGGGTTTCTCCCCGTCTAAGGCGAAGCTTTCACGCTGAATGTCTTCCATCTCCCGGCGATACTCTGAGGAACCATGAAATCGCTTCAAAGCTACAAAAAAAAAAAAGAGGAAAATTAATTCTCTTACGTTTACCCATCGACCACAACTTCTGCAAAGTCATCTCTTCCCGTGATGACCTGGCTTTCCCTAGGAGATAAAAACTTTCTGATTTAAGAAGCTGGGAAAAATAATTTGCTTTGTGACTTGGTTTTTGCTTGCCTGTTTTCCAACGTTTTTTGCTGTGGTGAGTTTGGAGATTTCAGTGGTGTCACTTGGTTTTTTTTAGAGGAATAGCTGACTTGGAAATAGTCACCAACCAAAAGATTTTAAGTGTTTTATATCTGAACCTCCAAACAGGCTTCTCACCAAAGGACACTCCAACCAGTTTGAAGTCTTTTGCTTAAATTCTAGGCAGTATCAAGTCCTTTGTTACGTCCCTGTCTTTAGTTTCACCAGTGGAACACACTCAGCGAGCCGGAGCAAAGATGATCAGTAATTCTTCTAAAGCAAGTGTGATCAGAAGTCAACAGAATGTGAATATATATTTGAAACAAGATGAAGAAGTTCACAATCCATCCCAGACTCCCAGGTTCCACAATCCCTTTCTCTATATAAACTCACTGGGCGTAAAACATGGGTGAAGAAGCAGTAGGTGATGTAACCGTGTTGTGCAGATAAAGGTAATGGGAGAGCCTGAAACTTGACATAGGCAGCGAACCCTTCCGAGGGCACAGAGGAGGTACAAGCACTGTAACTCACCTCTGGCACAGCCCAGCTCATCCCCTCTGTCAATCAGGAGATACCTGGGACTCTCTGGAAACCACGGCAAGAACACGAGCTGGGCAAATGCTGGGAGGCAGCTGCTGGATAGCAACAGAGGCCAATATGCTTCTCCACCTAATAGTTCCCTGGGAGAGATGTGGGAAAAGAAGGAAAAAAATAAAGCAAGCGATTAGCTACTGGTGAGTATCCAGAAGGCTTTTAGGAGCAAGATGTTTGCCCTCCAAGAAACGTAGAAAATTGGAATTCTTTACGTAAAGCAAGAAAACAAATGCATTTCTAACCTCAAACCAATTATTTGTCCTGTCAGAATCCCCCCAGTCAGAAAGATGGAGCTTCCCATGGCCATGCTACCTCTGAGGTGTTTGGGGGCCACCTCCCCAATATAGAGAGGCTGGACACAGAGCCCAATACCTGCAAGGGAAAGGAAAAAACATCTTCCTATTAATAGATTTTGATTTGGAAAGAGTTATGAACCAAACCAGGTAGGAAATGGGATTTGAGGTTAATGAATTCAGATGCCTTCGGATTCCAGGTTAGACTACAGAACGTTGCTGTTATCATTTCTACAAACGCATTGTAATACCTAAAGAATCAGCAGGACCTATAATTTATCATTCACTGTAGCTTATTGAAAGTAGGAATAAGAAAATCATTCACCTGAATTTATGCCAATCAAAAACCTTCCGGCAATCAGTAACTCGAATGATCCTGTAGGAAAACTGATCCCCATTAAAATGGAGGCCAGTATCGCTATGACATTATTCATCAAAAGAGCTCCTTTCCTAGAGAGGAGGAAAACAAACCCCAAAAAGGGAACATTAAGGAAATCTGGTATTTTCTGCCCCTCTTTTTCATTAGTCTACTTTATATTCCAGCGAGGGCGCAGGAGAAGAAACCACAGTGCTGTACACCCGCCGCAGTGACTCACCTGCCCAGGCGGATCGCCATGCTGCCCCCCACAAGGGCTCCACACAGGCCTCCGAGGGAAAATATGGAAGCAATGACAGACCAGAGAAAGGTCAGCAGGTCTGGACTGAGATCCTTGTGGTAACGACTGGCCCAGGTTTCATTTAAGAACCTGTGTATGTGCTGCAGTAGGAAAGAAAGAGGAATGTGTGGCATTAAGTGAGGCCCTACAGCGCAGCATTAGCAGTAACTCACACCTCAATTGGAAAACCAGTTCTGAGAGCTAACAGAAGAGAGCTCCTAGTCACATTACACTTCTTCCCTCAACCACCATGCTGTTTCCCACTCCCCACACATCTCAGACTGCTGAGCAGCTTTTCTCTCACACCTCCAACTCTTTCCCATACCATTAAGAGTTAGCTTTGAGGTCGTTCTGAATGCAGTGAGGATGGGGAGACAGGCAGGTCCTACTGGTTTTCATGAACAGAAGCCTCACATAATCTAAATAATTTTACTCAGTCCTTCTAACACTTCATTTAAATCCTCCTGCCTCAGTGCAATCCAACAATTCATAGCAGAATTCTCTTCTGCCATTCTAATATTCTTCTGCCCATGTTACAGTGTTCATGTGTCACAACTTTGAAAGTGTTATTCTACATGGTTGGTTTCCTAAAATTTGGCTTCAGAAACTCTCGAGCTGACATGTATCTGTAACGAGAGGCGCCTGCTCTTAGCCAACAAACGAAGAGAACAAACGTCCTGGACTCCCTCTTTTCAGCAAATTACATGTTCTTTCACAAACAGCTTATCTAAACCTTCGTGAAAAATATACAATGTTGTTGAAAATTCAGTCTTGAGTGTTTCACAAGAAACTAAATCAGCTGACCCCATCGCTTTCAAAAGACTGTTCGCTCAGGCCCTGTTGAATCATGCGTAAAATATGCAGAATCCTCAAGGCGTGGCAGTGGAAGTAAAAGTAACAAGTATGTGAAAATACCTACAACCCTGGGAGCAAAACGTGGTGTTTTACCTGCGTGGGTGCGTTGATAATGGAAACGTTGTACCCGTACTGGAAGGTCCCTCCAATTCCAACAGCACAAACTGCCAGGAACAAGGTCCAGCTGGGGAGCTAGAGAACAGAAGAGAGTAACAGGCATGAAAACAGGCAGGGCTTGAACCCCCGTGGATGTAACATCTAGGAGAAAATCACAGTGAAATACAGCAAGTATTTAGTTTTGAACAGCAAAAGTATTCATTTAGAAAACTTTAAAAACTCTCAAACACCTGCAGCAGGAGAAGCATTTCACACTGTCTCCGGCCATGATCGCTAATGTCTTTTAGAGATGCAGCAATCACAAGGATCCGGATTAAGCACGGGCAACACAACCACCGCGCTGCGCTGCCGACAGCGTTTTACTGAGCTGTGTAAATGCTTTCTGCACGACCCACGCTGCTCACGGTGTCCGTTTTTCACGAATATTCACGTCTGGTTTTCTGCTTACCTTGCTGCGCACGCTAGACCCTCTCAGCAGGGGCCGGGACTCCATTCCTAGGGAGGGCTGACTCTGAGCTCCTTTGCAAAAGTTAGTAAACTACACTACAGGGACAAAAGGTGCCAAAGAAATGGAGTCATTATTGTATCAACCACAGACTTTCACCTTCCACCTCAAGACACTGGGATTCTCCTCAGGGGTTCACGGCTTTAATGGCAGGAAAGTCCGACTTCAACAAAGCCTCATGGCAGCCAGAGCACTTTCTCATGGGGAATGCTCCCTGGGGCTGAGAAAAAGCCCACCCGTTAGCCACTGGTTGGCCACCTGAGGAGAGAGCCAGCCCGCTATAGCCACCTGAGGAGAGAGTCAGCCTTCTAGCCACCTCGATAGCCAGCTGAGGAGAGAGCCAGCCCACTATCCACCTCGTTAGCCACCTGAGGAGAGCGCCAGCCCGCCAGCCACCTGGTTCGCCCCCTGAGGAGGGTGCCAGCCCCTTACCTTCTCGCCGGGTGCCATCCCTCCCGGCCGCTCTGGAGCCGCCGCGTCCCGCGCTCCTCATCTGACTGGGATTTGGCTGCGCCCCCGCCCGCCCCGAGCCCGGCCCCGCCCCGCGGACAAAAGCGGCTCTGTCCCGGCGCTCCCGGGCACCGGGGGCTCGGCCGCCGCCGGGAGGGCCGGCATCTCCGCGACCCCGGGGGACCGACGGCGCTGAGGGCTCCGTAAGGGGCGGGACTACAACTCCCATCGTGCCCCGCGCGCGGACCGGGACTACAGCCCTGAGGTCCTATTAGGACTATAGCTCCCATCATGCCCCGCGCGCGGACCGGGACTACAGCCCTGAGGTCCTATTAGGACTATAGCTCCCATCATGCCCCGCGCGCGGACCGGGACTACAGCCCTGAGGTCCTATTAGGACTACAGCTCCCGTCGTGCCCCGCGCGCAGACCGGGACTACAGCCCTGCTGTCCTATGGGGACTACCGCTCCCGTCGTGCCTCGCGTGCGGAGCGGAACCACCGCTCCCGTCATGCCCCGCGCCCTTCCCGGAGCGCGGCGAAAGGCCTGGAAGCGGCGGGCGGCTCGGTGTGAGGGCGGCGGGGGCGGCCCCGGGCGCTGCCCCCGTCCCCGCGGCTCTCGGCGCTGAGTCCTCTCTCTCTACCGCGGCACGAGATGGCGGCGCTGGGCAGGTCGTGCCCGGGCCTCCCCGCGGCCGCCGAGCGGCTGGGCCCGCAGCCGCCCGTCACGGGCAGCGATGGCGGCGGCGGTTCCGGGCTCTGCCTGCGCGGCACCTTCGACCTGGCCGCGCTGGCCGCGCTCGGCAGCCACAACCAGGGCCCGCCCGGAGCCCCCGTGGGCTCCGTCACCCCCGCGGCCGCCCCGCACGGACCGCGGCCGCCAATGGGACCCGGCCCGTGAGTGTCAGCCCCGCGCAGAGCCGCCCCGGCCCCCGCCACAGCCCCTTCCCTCCCTGCTCTGGTGCCGGGGGACCCGTCCCCTCCCTCCTCTGGCTCTGCAGCCCTTCCTTCCAGCTGTGTTTTGCTTCCCTGGGCTTAGAGTTCTCTTACACTCGCCTCACAGCCTTCAGGTTCATTAGTAAGGGTGAAGGGGCCATCTAAAAGGGTGAAATGGGGTTGAGTTTGCTAGTATCCTGACACACTCTTAAGCTTCTCTACTCTTTTACTCTTTAACTTGCTTTTTCGCACGTGTGAGCACAAAACCCTTAAATAATGTCATAAAATGTTTGCTCGCACTGAATTTGAGCGTGTCCCTGTGAGAGGAGGCATCGAGAGACTGAAGTTGGTTTGCACATTAATTCTTGAAGCATTTGAGTTTTAGCAGATATTGGGCTTGTTTTAAAAATAATGTAAAGAGGAGACGTTATCCCAGGCCGAGAACTCAGAAAACCAGCCTTTTTTAACTTTCTTTGGAAGAAAAAGGTCATATAGTGTCCAAAACTGCTCTCTTCACAGCTGGTGATGTACTATGAGAGGGGCTCTGGCTGCCAGGGGGATTTTAAGAGGAGGAGAATATAGTTTGAAATTCTCAGTGTGGATATAATTAGAAGCTAAGTAGCCGTTTGTTTTTCTTTTGCAGTGTCTCTGTTCGCTGTGGAAGGAAGCATAAGCTAGAAGAAGAAGCAGAAGGGTAAATTAAATTTGTCTTTTGTAGCCTGGAAAGTCTTAGTTTGCTTCGTTTTCTGTAAAGATTTGAACATCTCACCCACACTAGAAGGGAAATCCTGCCTTTGTTTCTGCTTGGAACTCTTCCCCGCAATCACACGTGCACCCAGATCCATTTTGGGTCCCTAACTGTGTAAAACAGGGTTTCTTGCAGGTTTCAGTAAGAGCAACTGGATTAATTTTCTTTGTGGAAGTTGTGTTTCCGTGTCGAATCTGTGAAATGCACCTGACTCTAACATTTCTTCTTGTAGAATGCTGCATTTCTCTATTGACAATTAAACTTGTTTTGTTTCCTAGTTGTCCTGTGAGGAAGAAGAGACTGACAGGAGCCAAAAATAGCCCTTTGATTCCCACCCCTGAGGAATGGAGTCTCTGTGCAGGTCAGCAGGCGGCTGGGGAGGTAGCAAGTCAGTATGGTGGCAGCGTTCCTGAAACTGCCACGTTAGAAATTCCCTGTGAAGAAATGGATCAGACAATGGGGGAACAGCAGTGCGAGGTTGCTCGCAGGAAGCTTCAGGAGATTGAGGACAGGTAAATGCAGGGATTGCCGAGCTTTCCCTTTTTGGGTGGGCGTTAAGGGTTAAATCTAGCACTGAGCAGGGGGGTGATGCTGCTGCCAGCCTGAGATGAACCTTCTCTAAAGGGATTTCTTTGTAGGCTACCCGGGAGTTTTGGGGCTGGTGCTGTGGTCTGAAATAAAGGGTGTTAGAGCAGGTGATGCTGAATAAATAGCCACCTTGTCGCAATCACTGTGCAGCATCAGTGCACCGTAATGGGGTTTTGTGTTCTTTATGTGATTCAGAGCTCAGATTTTAACTGATGGTCTCAGATCAGACTTGAGCTCAACCTTTTCCAACAAATCGCAGCTTATTCTGTGATTAATACTTCTAAATACGCACGAGGGATGTAAATTTGTAGAGAATAGCACGAAGTAGAGCAATCTCTCTGCACATACTCAATGAGACTGAGGTTCATCTTGCTCTTAAATACAGCTGGTTTGACCCTGGGGTAACACTGCGGTGGTGGGTGGCCTAGTACAATCATTTAATAAACAAACTGAATTCTTGTCTTTGCAAGAGTCATTTGGGGAATGTCGTGTGTCTCTAGCCGTTGCTTGCGGTCGAGCTAGGATTCCCACATACCTAAAATGACCACTGCAGACAGCTGTTGGGAAAAAACCAGAAGTTCTATCAATTATAAACCAAGGTTTTTTTCTAGATGGTTTCTCCATAGATGATGCGTGAAGGGGAGCAAGGTACTGTTAGATCGTTTTATTTTCTCCTGGGTGAATCGGAGCAATGCTCTGGTTTTTATTATCTGGCTGTATCTGCATCACAAATCTGCTTTGGACCTCTCTGGGGGTTGTCCCCATCCTTCCCAGCTACTGTGTTAAATTTATTTACCAAAACCAAAGGCGATACCTCAGTTTTTTTAATAAATGCATCAACTTCTTTGTACCATTTTAATCTCTGAGAAGTTGGCGCAACATCCTTGAAGGTTGAGAAACTAACCTTAAAGGTTGTGGTCAGTAGCTTTTTGATAATAATTAAAGTTAGGATGTGGGGAGTTGAGCTGGAGGTGCTCCTGCATCAATGAGATTCACTCTTGTGATGTGACTGAACCACCCACTTTTCTCTGAAGGGAGCGGGTGTGTTTTCTTTTGGTTTGTGCGCTGCTGGGCGATGGACGATAGCAAAGCCAGCTCAGGTACCAGAACTGGCACGGCGGCTGTGGTGACAGCCGTTCTTAGGGTGTATTGGCCTGAGAGAGACTGAGGTTAACATGGCCCCGCTGCTTCTGGTACCCAGAGAACCTCCCTGGGCAATGTGGCGCGCGTGGGGGTAACTAAATCTGCAGGGGATGTGCCTTTAACAGAATGCTCAATAGTGTTTATCTCCCTCTTCCCCCTCCGTTCCTAGGATAATTGATGAAGATGAGGAAGTTCATGCTGATGGAAGTGTTAGCAATCTGCCCACTCTTATCCTGTCAGATACCCTTAAAAAAGGGATGAAGAGGGATTTTGATGAAGTCCTGACAAAGAAAATAATAGAGTCTATGTAAGTTCTGGAGGAAATCACGGTGCAAATGAAAAGAGACCTAGTCTCTTGTTTGTGGAGATGTCCTTAATTACTGCATGATGCAGCCAGCGTTGTCTAACTGACCGTTCTCCTGGTCAAAACCAGAGAAAACGATCCTACTGTGAGAGAAAAGTGTCCCTGCAGTGGTCATCAGGCTGTCTGTTCTCTGCTCCTCATTTGTACGGAGCAAGATTTGTTAAATAAACCACTGTGTCTTGCTCTCTGTGAGCTTCCAAAGGAAGCAGGTCCTGAAGTGTGACTGGCACAGTGGTCATCAGGTTGGATGCAAAAGAAAAAGAAAAGAAAATTCAGTTTTAGAACTGGAACTGGTTAAGGAGGTTTAATGTGTGGGATGGGGAGGTGTGTGTAGTTCTAGGCTGGCGCAAAGGATGAACGTCTTCTGCATTCAATAGTCGTGATGGGAGAACTGAGATTTAACTGAGCCTCTGTCCCTCCTAGGAGCCGTCCTTCCATGGAGCTGGTGCTTTGGAAACCTCTTCCCGAGTTTCTCACAGATAAACTGAAGTCTGTTTCTGATAAGAACTTCAAGCAGCAGAGCACGGAACGGTGTCAAGCCGAGCAGTCGACGTCAAGCGCTGCTTTTGCCCCCCAGACTGAGACGTTCCCCCAATCACAACAGACTGCCATGTCTCCAGATCCGTACGCTGCTCTGGGAATCCCCGGCTGTGCAGAGGAAGAGATGGAGTTGTAGATCCCAGATTTTAGACTGGAAGCGGTGAGCTCCCGATGGGGTTTTTTGTTGCTGTTTTTCGATTCTCTCTTTCTGGTTTGATGTGTGAATTTGAAGTTTTATTATTTGTTTTTTTTTTTGGTTTTCCTGCTAACAGTTGTAAGAACATGGATTGGCCAAACGTGACTTAAGGCAACTGAAAAAAAAACCCCAAGATTTCTGTACTCTGGTCTGCTAAATGTTCTTGATTTTATTGAGCAGGTAGTACAGGGGCCTTTGGAATAAGAAAATAGCTTTCCATCTTGCTTAATGGGGAAATAGCCTCTTAATTGTCCTCGGTAAGGAAATGTCTGTGTGGCTTAAGCCACATCTTTCACTTCTGGAGCTGTTAAGAGGTCAGCGCATGTACCAGGCTTTGTCCGTTAGCTTCATTTGAATTACAAGGCGGCATGGAAAGGGAGGATAACTTTTGAGTCTATGCAGAGCTAGAAAAGCAATCCTTGTGGAAACAGCTCTTCACACTTGTTTATCTGTAGCTGGTTTATCCGTGGCTGGTTTGTGCTTGGTGTAAGCTCAAGTGTAGAACTACACATTCTGCAGTGTGATAGAGAAGGAGTGTTACAGCTGAGCATGAGCTGCTGGCTCTGCAGAAAGCAAAACCAAGAGATCTGCTAAATTCAGTCAGCTTTGGCCCATCAACTCCTCAGTGGTGGTGGTGGGTTTTTGATGTCCCCCTCCCCAAATGAGACAAAGTCTCAAAGTGGTTCTCAGCCAGTTGATTCACATGTTGTGTTGTGACTCTACGCTGAGTCGGAAAGGCAGTTGAAGAGAGTGTAACTTTTTATTCAATAGATGCCATCCTTTCATATTGATAAACATGGTAAGTAAATCAGAAAACAGGGAGCTGCTTTCTCGCATAATGAGGGTCAAATGCTGGTTGTCATCTCAAAGCAAATCCCAGATGTTGAGGCTGCTAGCACGGCTGCTGAAGTACAGAAGATGCTCATCATCTTTCTGAGGGAATGTAGAATTAAAATCTAAGCCAGAATATGTGCCATTTTTGTAACATCACACAGTTTATACCCATGTCTGCCAAAAGAATTCTGAACCCTGCTTAGGGTGTTAAGAAAAGGAATCCTCCCTGAGGTGCTGCTTGTACATTCCTTCAATGCACAACAGCTCTTCTGTGCTTAAAACCCTTCAGCAAGGCAGAGAATCCTCTTTTCTCTTCTGAAGTCCTTGAGCTTTCTGACAGAGATCTCTGGGTTGAGGCGTTTCATACTCATTTCATAAGAAGTATTTTTCAAGTAGTAGGTTCTGCTCTGAGTCTCAGTATCCTAGTCTGGGTTTGACATCCGTAAAGGAGCAAGTACGCAGTGAGGCAGCTCTTTGTGGTTTGCACAGCTAATTGATAATCGTTCGGATGGTATTTTTTACTGTCTAATAACCATAGTTGACAGTTTTAAGTCAAGCTACTCTTTTTACAGTCATCCTTTCTCCTCTTCTGGCTGACAGCAGCAGCTCAGTTCCAAAGACCCCCCCTGTTTGTGAAATCCTCTCACCTTGCTGCTCTTGTCAAAGGTGATGTGAAATTTGCTTTCTCTGGCTAAAACATTTCAGAGATTCACTAAAAGCTTTTCAGCAGCAGAATAGGAAACCACCGTGTAACTTCCACCATTCTGTAACTGATAAAATTGAAAATATGCAGCTTTATCTCGCCGTTAAGTCTAGTTTCCTTTCAGGGTCTGCTCTAAATCTCTTGCGTGTAGTGTGTTAAACTTCTCATATATTATGAAGCTGCTGAACGTGCTTAAAATCTCCGGCCTTTGACGTGCTGCACTGTGTGAGCGTGAAGCAAAGCAGTGAGGTTTGGAGAGGGCTGTAGTGCTGCAGGGGGGAGATGTGGGGCCTCCAAATAATTACCTGGGTTTGAGCTCGCAGGGTTATAGTGAAAGTGAAAGCGCAGGGTTGGAACTGTCGTAGCTGATAACTCGGAATCCTAAACAAACTGAAAGGAAAAGATAAAAAATTCAAAACTTTGAAACTGCCTCAACAACCCCAAAATGGTGACGGAGGATGGAGAAACCTGATGGCTGAAATGAAATCTAGACGCGGGTTTTTCTTCTTAAAAGCAACAAAGCACACCTCGTACTTGCAGAAGATGATGTTTTTATAGATGGCTTTTAAGCATTCTTCTTTGATGTTTTTACCAAAGGTTGACTTTCCGAGATGTATTTCCTCTTAATTAATTGATGTTAATATGGCATCACTGAGCCCTGTTTTCTGACACACAAATATGGTCGTGGGTCATTGACAAGGACTGTGAGATGGGTTAAAAAAACTAAGAAATTTGCTTTGGAAGAAAACATTGATTTTAATTTTTTCACAATTAATTTTTGCCCTTGTGATACGAGAGAAAAAGTTGAGTTTGTAAATTGACGGGGAGGAGAAGAGCAGGGTGGAGCGGGGATGGAGGAGGGTTGAGCAAGGTTCTTTCCGTAGGAATCGTTGGGAGAGGGTGAGAGAGAACAAGCGCTGGGGGGTGTTTCCAAATGTCTCTGTAACCGTTTTCAGTTGTTGTGGGTTTCCTTATGACTTTTATTGACACTGTTTACAAGAGGGGTGGCAAATGTGATGCAGTATTAGGAAAGACTTTATTTTGAAATATGGAAGATCTGATTCTGGTCTGCCTTCTCACGGGACCAAATCGCCCTTTGTACATCAGTTTTCAATAAATTTTCTAAAATATTTTTTAGAGGGCTGCGTTTCCTTCCTCATAAAATGAAAACCTCGAGAGCACATGTCCAGCCCTTCAGCGGGAGGGTCAAATGCTCTCCTGGCCTAAGATTTTGGAGTTAACTCCCTAGTCCTAAGGGCTTGTCCCTTCTTTCCTCCTGATGCTGAGCGGGGTGGGGGGGTGCAACACCAGAACAGTGTTTAAATTAGTTTTAAAACAAATTCAAATATTAATAACTTTTATTGAAAGGTAACACTTGGCTCTCTTGTTCAACATCTGTTCAAGAGGTTTTCAGGCAGCTGAAAGGTGAAGGGGTGTGCTGGACCTTTGCTTTCAAAATGAGGGAAAAGCAGCACTTTGGATTTTTATTAAGTAAAAATCCAGAACTCTGAGGTTTCTGGGATGAGTCAAGCATCGACTTGCTTCAAGTGTAGTGCAGACAAGATTTAAGTGCAGAGTGAGAGAGAGGAAGAGAATAGTGTAAAACCCAGCCCGGGGAGGATTGTGTAAGGCTGTCTTGGCTGGCTGAGGCTCCTTGGGCTGCGGCCAGGGAGAGGGGAGGAACATTGGTTACAGAGCCAGAAGCAGCTTGGGAAGAGGGACAGGATTTATCCTGGCATGGAATGGGAACTGGATGTGTAGCTCACGTCAGTGAGCAGATGTGTGGCTTCTATCACCGATTTATTTAATCTAATGTGTCTGTTCTTCCTTACATTATTTCTGCTGGAGATTAATTATTTCATTTCGTATGAGTCTCTGATAATACTGATGAAAGTCATGCAAAACTTCAGATGAAATTCTCACTTCATATGCTTTTGGGACTTGCAGGTATTACACACCAAGAGTCCTCTTACACTCATCCTTATTTTCCACCTTCAAAGTAAAACAACTTAAAAGTTTAGTGGGTTTAATCTAAGTTTCTGCTCTCCTGTGCTGCTCTAGTGTGAGCTGCTACCCAATAAGCAGACAGAAAGCTGTTACACACCAGGTTACTCAAGTTTGTAGCCCAAAGCAGCCCTGTCACCTTGACCAGCAGTGACCAACACCCTCCAGTCCCCTCCTCCCTGTCCTTCACTCCTTCACCTGAAGTTATTTTTGTCAAAGTTTCATGTCTTGCATGAGACAGGGCAAAACGCAAGAGCAGCTGTGCTAACACCTGCAACACTGCTCACACTTTCAGTATCGAATTTCAGTTTCCTCTCTGTGAGGTTAGAACAGCTGTTGTATGAACCCATCTCCCTTGATCAAAGCTTGTGCAATCACCTCCCTCCAGCATGGAAAGGGGGCATTAAGGCAAAAGGATAAGACAGAGACTTCATCTCTTTAAATTCTTATAGCTCCCCCTTCTTTAAGGCCCAGATGCGTCCCCCTTTCCCATCACAATGCAAGGCAAGAAAGGCTCAGTGAGCTGCATTGCACATTTAATTGCACCAGTACAGTTAAATATTAAATGGAGAAAGCAACTCTACAAAGCAAATGGAAAAACAAGCATTTACACAGTAAATCTGTAGAGCGTACAGACTATTCCATTTGAACCTGGTCATCTATACATGAATACCCCACTGTAAAAAATACTTTAAATGGAAAATAAAAGGACTGCTTCCAGATTTCTGGAGAACTGGCAAGTTGAGAAGCATGCTGCCTTCCCTCCTAAGCCAAGACTGATGGGAGTATTAATTACAGAGGGCAGGGCAGGACACCCCAGGCTGTTTGACAGCCAGAGAAAGGCCCTGGCCCTCCCTCCAGCTACCAGCACGGGTCAAAGTGATTCACACCTTCTGAACACATTTGATTGCCCCCCTGCCCCAGAAAGGCAGATCCTGTTATCCTGCCAGGATAGTCATCCAGGGGGAGTCAACACTACAGCAAGTTAGACACTGATCAGCTGGGGAAAGAGTTCATTGGCAAAACTATCCTCCCAAGCACAGTCAATGTCAAGTGGAGAGGGCAAGCTGCTGAAGGGCGATGGGGATCCTTCATATCCCGAGTCACTACAGGCATCCAAGAGATAGCTTGAGGCTGCAGGGCTACGAGGAGAGGAGAGCAAGTGAGAGATGCCCAGCTCGGGCATAAAGCTGTCTACAGGTTCCTCTTTCACAGATACTGGGACCTCGGGGATAGCTTTGTCTTCAGATGCAGAGAGAGAGACTTCCTCAATTTTCACTACCATATCGGTTTGATCGCCCCCTCTAACAGGAACCTCCAGTATCAGGGGCTTTGTGTACACGTGATCAAACCTTATCAGTTCATTAATGGCCTCCAGCTTTGCTGATGAGGACCCCAGAGAGGGAGAGGCGGAGGCTGGTATGGAATTTGTTTCTCCACAGATCTCTTCCTCCAGTTTTTCCAGGCACGTTGACTCTGAATCAGCGTATTTGAGAAACATCTCTGGGTCCAGACTGTCCAGAAAGCCCAAGAGGAGATCGGACTGCAGAATGAAACAGGGTGTTAGAAAGGCAGCCTCCTACTGGGACAGAAAATCATCAATTGTGGCATCGATTAACCCTCATTGGCAAGTTAAGATACACTCACATGATCACAGGGCCAGTTTCACCAAGACTGCTGCTATCCAGAGAGTTAAGGCAATCACCTCTTTGCTCCATTAACTCTTTTGTAAGGGTTCTAGCAATCCTCACAGAATTCTACATGCATTTAACATTCACAGTCTCTAAGAAACTCCGAGGTCTTGGACCCTTCAGGTACCCTTGGAGCCTTGCTCCAGAGAGCAAGTACCAGAACGTGGCTTACACAGACCAGCCTGTGACCAAAGCTGGGGACTTGAGAGTATTTTCTCGGGTTTTCCATTGTGGTTTTGTTTTTTCTTTTTTTCTGTTAAAGGTGAAAGATGCCTGTTCTCACATTTCATAACAGTCAGGCATGAAGTTCAAGTAGCTTTTGCTAAGAACCAGCACACAAACAAAACAATCAAGTGTGTTCTCCACAGCAGTGGGAGCACAGTTTGCTTTTAGCTTTTGCTTTAGAACTAAGAGACCACTTCAGGCAATATGCTCTAGGACTTTAAGAAAACTGAACTTGTTCAGTCACACAAGCTCCTGCGCTAACTGGATACAGCCCTACACAGCAAGACTTGGAAAACAAGCCAACTATGGGAAGTCATCAGGTGATTTTATTGCAACTCTAGTTTTAAATCCCCAGCAGCTTCAAATGTTATGGACATTCTGGACAGGAGGGGATGCTCACCTCAGCATCTGAAGAGCCACTGCCATCAGAATCCATGTGGAAGTGATCAGAAGTGGTGACAGCTGGGCCTGCACCTGCTGCAGAGGAACACGTAGTCTGAGTGCTGCGGACTCAGCGGACCCGGTCACCACTCTAATCTCATCCACTTGCAATTCCTTCGCAACCTGTGCCAAGGGAAAAAAAATGCAGTGAGTCCCCATAGGTGTCCTGGCACACAGCTCAGTGCATCATCCTGAAGAACACCCTCTTCCCGCAAAGGCTGCCAACAATAGATTCTCCGCGCATTTGTGTGGTAGGAACACAAGGCTAAGGCCACTTCCAAAGTTGTCTCAAACTTCCACACATTCACAGATTTATTTTGTTCACCACTTTTAAACCATAGAATCATTAAGTTAAAAAAGACCTCCAAGCTCATCCAGTGCAACCTTCAACCCAGCCCCACCACGTCTGCTAGACTATGTCACAAATTGCCACATTACACAGTTTTCAAACCCCTCCAGGGATGGGGACTCCACCACTGCCCTGGGCAGCCTCTGCCAGTGTTTCACCACTGTTTAGGGTAAAGAAATTTGTCCTGATATCCAGTCTAAACCTTCTCTGGTGCAACTTGAGGCTATTTCCTCTACTCTCACTTGTTATTTGAGAGAAGAACAAAACCCTGACCCCTTCCTCTACACCCCTGTTCTTTTGAGACAGGCAGCAGCTGTCACAGTCACATCACGTCGCTACCAGCAGCACCCGCTTCACACCTGGTACCATTGGGAACAGAGCAGGGTCAAGGGAGGGAGACACAGGGACACCAGCTAGAGCATATGCCTTACTTTGGACTCCTCCTCCTCCTCCATCTTCAGCGCATCCAACCCCAGGCGGCTGCGCAACTCCTGGTTCTCCACGTTGAGGTTACACGTCTGCTCCCGCAAGAGCCGGTTCTCCAGCAGAAGCTTCTGGTTCTGATACCAAAAAACAAATAAACTCTCCAAGACTCATTTTGGAGTTTTAGAAAGCGAGCACCCTTGATTACTGTGCTGTATGAGGGGAACAGTCCCACCAATCGTGTAGCAAGGCAGGAGCCGGTTACAGAATTTATTTCTCAATCGCCTTGCAAAACATTTCCCAGAAATCTCATGCATATTCTATTACTTCCCAGAACTAATTTTAACCTTATTATGAACTTCCCAACAGCCAAACCCCTGCTGACTCGTACTGGTTCCCTTGCCTATCTGGCCTCGCATTCTTTAGATAAGCAGAAACTATTAAACAAATGGAAGTGATTACAGGAGGAAACGGAGCATATCACATCTATTCAGCACAGATTATACCGAACACGAGGCATTATCATTTCTAACGAGAACAGGGTCTGAAAAACCTGCTGTCCGAAAGGCACGCTGCCTAAAATAGAGCGGTTAGCTTTCAGAAAATAGAGTTACTTAAGTGAGACTGAGCTGATTGTGAGAAAACTGATTCTGCTTCACCTCCAGAATGTTTCACTTCGGCAAGAGTGACTAATCTTTGCATCAGTGCTAGGGAAGAGACGTGGCAGGAGGGGCAGGGAGACCCTGCCAAGGAGTAGGGGGTCCTGTCGTGGGGCACAGAGGGGGGCAGGCAGAAGGGGGGGACAAAACTGGAGGGTCCTTACCAAGGGGAGAGAGCAGAAGGGAGGACAAAGCAGGAGGGTCCCTGCCAAAGGGGGTCAGAACGGGGGACAAGGAGGGCGTCTATGCAAGGGGGTGTCAGAAGGGGGATCCCCCCCCGCTCCTCACCTCCTCCTCCAGCTCCAGCACCTGCTGCTCCAGCTCGGCCATCCTCGCCTTCTTCCTGTCCCTGGCGCTCTGAGCCGCCACTCGGTTCTTGAGCTTCCTAAGGGGCGGCAGCGCCGGCTCAGGGCCTGGGAGGGCGCCCCGGCCCCGCGCCGCCTCCCCAACCCCCGCCTCCAGGCCCCCACTCACCTGCGCAGCGCCTTCTCCTCCGGGCTGAGGTGCGTGAGGCGCTGCCGCTTGCGGGCCGGCTGCGGCTCGGGGCCGGGCAGGACGGCCTCGCCGGGGATCAGCAGCAAGCGCGGCGCCGCCATGGCCGCGGGCTCCGCTCTGGGGCCGCGCGCCGCCCCCCCCGCCTTTACTACCAGCGTGGCCCGCGCTCATTGGCCCGCGGCTCGTGACGTCACGCGCGATCCGCGCCGCGATTGGCTGCGGCGGGAGGGGAGCGGCGCCGCGTGTTGCATCAGACCGCGGGGCTCGGCTGCGCTCGGCTCCGTTCGGCATCGCTCGGCTCCGTTCGGCCGCCTTCGGCCGCGTTCGACTCTGTTCAGCTCCGCTCGGCCCCGTTCAGCTCCACTCGGCCCCGTTCGGCTCCGCTCGGTCCCGTTCGGCTCCGCTCGGCCCAGTTCGGCACCTCTCGGCCGCTTTGGCCCCGCTCAGCCCTGTTCGGCACCATTGGGGTACAACTCGGCCCTGTTTGGCCCAGTTCAGCCCCGCTTATCAGGACTCGGCTCTGTTTGGCCCTGTTGGGCACTTCTTGGTGCTGTTCATCTGGGCTCGGGCCCAGTTCAGCCCCTGCTTGGCCCTGTGTGACTGAGCTGCATCCCAGCAGAGCTGAGGAAGGGATCTCAAAGCCCATCCAGTCCCACTCCTGCCACGGGCAGGGACACCTCCCATGGATCAGGGGCTCCAAACCCCAGTCAACCTGCCCTTGAACCCCTCCAGGGATGGGGCAGCCACCCCTGCTCTGGGCAACCTGTTCCAGGGCTTCCTCACCCTCATGGTAAAGAAATTCCTCCTTAGGTCTACTCTAAATCTTCCCCTCTCCAGTTTATCCCCATTCCCCCTTGTCCTATCACTCCAAGCCTTTGTCAACAGCCCCTCCCCCAGCTTTCCTGGAGCCCCTTTCAATCCTGGAAGCTGCTCTAAGGTCTCCTTGAAGCCTTCTTTTCTCCAGGCTGATCAACCCCAGCTCTCCCAGCGTGTCCTCTCATGGTTTGTGGGTGAAGGCCCCGTGGTGCTGTGCACTCAGAACACGGCTCTGCCCCAGCACACGTGGAACACGGCTCTTCCTCAGCGTGCCGGCTGTGGGGCACAGCCACCCAGAGCCAGGGCTCGCTCTGGAATGCCATCCGCAACTCCATGCTCAGACCTTCCCATGCTTTGCGCGGGGCAGTTGCCCCCGACCTGGGTAGTTACAAAATGTTGAAACTTGAGCCACTTATCGTTTCTTGCTAAAATCCATTTGTACATTGAATTTAAATCAGTTAAGATGTTAAACAGTAAAGGAAAAACACGACTCTAGGAGATCAAAGGCGCTGGGGTGCTGGCTTGGCGCTGCTCCAGCGCTCGAGCGCTGCCAGGCTCTCGTGATACGAAGAACAAACTCTGCGTTTGGGAGGCTGTGTTTGTTCTTCCCTTCCTGGCTGCACAGTGACGTTTAGTTAAGGCTGAGTTCACCTTTCTGCTTTGACACCTTTGTGAAAAATACCGCAACTTTTCGATAAGCCTTTTAGTGCGAGTGCAAAATGTGGTTTGTGCTGGTGCTGCTGAGCCCCTCAGGTCCCCGGCACCGAAACCAGCTGCTTCAACTTTTTATTCCTCTGCTGGGTTTGGGCTCATGTTTCTTCTGTAATTCTAACCCCCAATTAAAACCTTTACTGTCTTCTAATAAAATGCAGGTCCATTGTTAATATCTTTTTCTAATCTCAGCTATTCCTTTCAAGTAAATTTCCCTTTCTTATAACAAACAAAAAGTGTTGAACAGGCTGCCCCTGCTTGTGCTGCTTTGTGGTATTTATGGTTCCACTTGTGAGACCGGCCATGGTGTGATTTATTGTATAAATAAGTACTTATCGTACAGAGAGTGCTGAAAGGGGCTCCAGGAAAGCTGGGGAGGGGCTCTGGATCAGGGAGGGCAGGGACAGGATGAGGGGAACGGTTTTGAGCTGCAAGAGGGGAGATAGAGATGAGATCTTGGGAAGAAATGTTTTGCTGTGAGGGTGGGGAGGCCCTGGAACAGGCTGCCCAGAGCAGTGGTGGCTGCCCCATCCCTGGAGGGGTTCAAGGGCAGGTTGGATGGGGCTTGGAGCCCCTGATCCATGGGAGATGTCCCTGCCCAGGGCAGGGGTGGCACCCTTTTTACTTTTTTCTTTTGCAACAAACACTTGTGATCCCCAATAAGCTTTAACAGAACAGAGACTTCTTTCTTATAGTAGAAGATGAGCCACTTTCCAGTGAGATCATAGAATCACCAGGTTGGAAGAGACCCACCAGATCATCGAGTCCAACCAGGCACAAGACTGGGAGCTGCCCTTGCCCTCCCCACTCTCACTGAATACAGTAAATGCGGCCGCTGCCCTGCCTGGTGCTGGAGGGTAAGAGAAGGGCAGGACACCCTGCAGGCCAGTCCTAGCACTGATAAGATGAGCTGTGATGTCGTAATTGAGAAGACTCACAAATATTATGTTACAAAACCTCTTTTATTAAATGTATGTTTAATCACTGGCTGGAGGAGTGGCAAATAAAACTTCAGTAGAACTGGTCTTGCACTGAGACACCCTTTCAGAAATCTTTAATTAAAATACTTCAAGTTTAATTCTGATTTCTACCTTTTTTT
>WAAB01019179.1:0-36465 GCA_013389865.1 Piaya cayana
CCTTAACACAGGCACAGCGGAGCCCACCTTTTATACAGTAAGTTTTATTGATGGTTCGTCAATACAATCAAGTACTGCAGTTTTAGTTCTGAAGAGAAGGCCAGTTTCGGATCACAGAGAGTGCATTTTCAACCGTTAACCATGACAGTGCATGTAAATAAGTATTTACAAAACTAAACCCCCCTCGATATATATACTAGGTTAGAAATGGAAGATACTAGAGGCGAATCTTAACAAAAATAGTAAGAATTTGTATATTAAAAAAAAAAAAATGCACGTTGCAATGCGGTTTCCACCGTTTAAAAAATAGACATACCTCCTCCGACCCAACCTTTTCTTATTGCGGTTGAACCCGAAATCCCGCGCGCTCACGCGCACACGACGGAAAGCGACGCTCGGCGAACGTCACCTACTCGACTCTCCTTCCCGACAGCGTCCGGGTTAGCGAACGGCCTCCCTCGTGCATCGTTTTATTCTCTAGCCTAAAAAAAAAAATAAATCTATGCGCGGGTAATACCTCTGCCTTTCGATCGCCGGGTAAGTGGAACGGGTTATAGAGCTGCGGGAGGTTGGTTATGGGTTATTGCTCCGCACGCGAAGGGAAAGTGAAGTCGCGAAACGATTATCTACAGCTTCCAACGAGTTAGCGTCTCGGTGCGGTTATAGCCAGTTAAGTTTGTCATCGCGTTTCGCCAGCTAGAAGAAGGTTTCGACTTGAAACGGAACAAAAAAAAAAAAGAATGGGAACGTAGGTTAGAAGACAGTATAAATAAGTCGTTTTGTCGAGAAACAGGACGAAGCGTCTTCCGCCCCCGCGGGGCGTGAGGAGCTCCCGGTCCTGCTGCAGGTAGTGTGCACACACGGCGGGACGGACCCCGCTGCCGGCCCCGGCCCTGCCTGGCACCAGCTCCCCTTCACCGCTGTTCGCCACGAGAAAAAGCGCCTCCGGGAAGGAGACTCGAGGCCAGCCCAGCACCCCCAGGCTGGGGCCTGGAAGGAAAACATCTGAGCTTCCGCTCTTAAGATCAGGGAATCTCTCGTGTGGGTCCTGTTCCTGCTGGGAAATATCCCCTTTAAACCCAAACGGCCCTGACACCCCGCTGCTTGTAGGAGATAGAGTAGAATCATGGGATGGATTGGAAGAGACCTCAAAGCCCGTCCAGTTCCACGGGCAGGGACACCTCCCTCTGGATCAGGGGCTCCAAGCCCCATCCAACGTGGTCTTGAACACCTCCAGGGATGGAGAATCCGTGACTTCTCTGGGCAACCTGGACCGGGGCCTCCCCAATGGGCTCCACCGCTCGTTAAAAGCATCCAGCGGGGCTGGAAACACAGGGACAGCTTTTCAGCTTGGGGAAGTTCAATCTTCATATGAAACTCGCAGCTCCGTGTGGAGAAAATCCCTGGGAAGGGGGACAGCCCAGCTCCCCAGCCGGGCAGTAGCTGAAGCGCTCGCCTTCCAACCGTAAATTCTCTTTTTTTTGTGTGTGTGCTTCCTAATTTCAGGGATAGGTTTGTTTTTCAAAGGAAGCCTCGGATGGCAAGAGGCAGAAACACAAGCTTAAGGCGAAAACCAAACGGAAATGGCAAAAGAGAAGTTTCAGCATCTCGTACGCTCCATCTGGGGAACAATCCCAAGTCCCATTCCTGCTGCTTGGCTCTTCCTTGGCCACGGAACAGGCTCTAGGAAAATTCAAGGGTGCCAGTTGCTCAGCTGGTGACCAAACCGCTGCGGTTTCCTCGGGGATTTGCCTTCGCAGAGGGACGTGCAGCGCGACGCGTGGATTCCTTCGTCGCCGTGCTGCTGCTTGCCTGGGACGAGCCGAATTGCTTTACTCGGAGCGCGAAAACCTGCGCAGCAACAGGGTTCGAAGGGGCAGAGCAGCCGAGTGGTCGTTACCCTCTTCCTAGAACCTCGTAGCTCGTATCCAGGTCAATTAACGCTCCAAGCATTTAGTGAGATAAAGCGGCAGCAACAGCCAAATGGGTTATTTCTTAACCTAAGTCACACACCAGCACCCGGGACGGTGCTTTTTTTTTTTTTAACAGGTACATATTGCACTAGACTCGTAAATCCCATTGTTAAGTAGATGATAGCACCGATGCAAAAGGATTGAGTGGAAAGGTTAGAACGAACACTGGTTTTCATTAATTAAAAGGTCCCCAGAGGAAGGGGGAGCCCAGTTTACACACCCCGAACTAGAAAAAAGTGAGTGGTCCGTAAGCGGCACTTTGGGAGAGCACAACTACAGCGGGTGGGAAGCGCTGGGAGCCAGGCTTGCAGGGCCGTCCCCGTGCGGTCAAGGAATAACGTGCAGGGTTACAGACCAAAAAAACCAGGAGAGAACGAACCCTGCGACCCCAGAGAGAGAGAGAGGAGGGGTGTTCGTCCCGCTGCCCTCATCGGCTTGGGAACTATCCTCCCAGATCCTGGTGCCCGGCTGGTTTTATTCCGAAAGGTGCCAGGGGAGAAGGGTTAAAAAAAAAATAATATTTACTTCTTCTAAGAAGGTGCTTATGCAAAGTGTTCCAAGGTTTATGGTTCTCGATCCAACCGCGCTGAGTCCGGAGCAAATCCGAGAGAGACGGTTCAGCCCAGGCTGAACAAGCAGGTGCCAGCGAGGCTGGAACCTGCAGCACGTGATGGGCTGGGAAGGAAATTTCTCAATCCCTCACGGGTCTCTGCTGCCGTGCAGGTTTGCGTGAAGTGCCTGGGGGCCTGGTTAGCACGTACACCACCCATTCCGATAGCTCCGTTTATTTAACTAGGGCTCAAACGTGGGGAACGAGGGCGCTTGATGACAGACCAGAAGGGCCTGGTCTTCCAGAAGGGTCTAGTCACAGAATCACAGAATCACCGGGTTGGAAGAGACCCATCGGGTCATCGAGTCCAACCATTCCCACCAAACACTAACCCATGTCCCTCAGCACCTCGTCTACTCGTGACTTAAACACCTCCAGGGAAGGCGAATCAACCACCTCCCTGGGCAGCATATTCCAATGCCCAATGACCCTTTCCGTAAAAAACTTCCTCCTAATCTCTAGCCTAAATCTCCCCTGGCGGAGCTTGAGGCCGTTCCCTCTCGTCCTGTCCCCTGTCCCTTGGGAGAAGAGGCCAGAAGAGTCTTCCAGAAAGGTCTAGTCCTTCCAGAAAGGTCTAGTCCTTCCGCCGACCCTCTCGGGATCGCAGCGCAGTTCCCTCCAGAGCCAGCTCCTTGCCATCCCAAGCGCGTCCCCGCGTTTGATGGAGTCGCTAGGGTCAAATTTATTCCAAACACGCTTTTTTTTTTTGAGGAAGTTGCTCCCCTCCCTCCCCTAAAATAAAAGAAAAGAAAGAAAGATAGATAGACGTCTCCTTTCCAGTTACGCTCTTGACTCGCAGATCAAACAGCGTGAAGCAAGGTCCCGTGACAACGGCTTGCGCGTTCTTCCCAGTGATTTTTTCCTTTTTTGTATTAATTTTTTAAAAAAACCTTTTTTTTTAAAATCAAAAACAACAACAAAAAAAAAGACAGTTTATGGCTAAAGTGGGTGAAAAGGCAACGCGCCCCGACGGCTGTTATGTGGGGCAAAGCAGGAACCCGGAGAAGGAGGAGTGGATGTATTCCGTGGAGTAGAGCCCGTTGGCCTGGTCCGAGGGCATCTGGACCCAGACCTGGTCGTTCTCCTTGAGTTCCAGCACGGCGCTGCCCGAGGCCTGGTCCAGGTAGCCCTTTTTGTACTCGTCGTAGGTGTAGGTGGCCGGCACGTTGTTCTTATAAAGAGCCACCCAGACGTTGGTCCCTTTGACGTGCACGTGGTAGGCGAAGTAGTAGACGCCGGCGACGGGGCAGGTGAATATCCCGGTGACGGGGTTGTAGCCGTTGTGGCCGTTGTACAGAGTCCGGTCGAACTTGACCGGCATGCCGGAGGCCGGGAAGGGGGAGGTGAGGATGGCGGTGAAGGCGGGCGCCACGCGGGCGGCGAGCTCTCCTCGGCCGTACTGCGGCTTGCCCGCTTTGCCGTTGCCCAGCACGGCGCCCTCCACGCCCCCGTCGGGCAGGTGCAGCCCCGCGATGCCCGTCTCGTCGAACACCCCCGGCGCTCCCGGCGGGCCCGGCGGACCCGGCGGCCCCGGCGGCCCGTTCAGCCCCGGCGTTCCCGGCATTCCCGGGGGGCCGATGGGTCCGGCCATGCCGGGCTCGCCGGTCTTCCCCTCGCCTGGCACCCCCGGGAGCCCGGGCTCCCCCTTCAGCCCCGGTAACCCCTGAGGCCCCATGGGGCCGGCGGGTCCTTGCAAGCCAGGGATGCCGGAGGGGCCCCTCAGCCCCGGCTGCCCCGGGATCCCGCCGTCCCCTTTGGGCCCGGGGTTGCCCGTTGATCCCGGCACCCCCGGGAGGCCAATGAATCCCGGTTCTCCTTTGGGACCAGTCGGGCCGGGGGGTCCCTGTGAGCCGGGCAAGCCCCTTTCTCCCGGCACGCCTGGCTTCCCCGCGAAGCCGTTCAGGCCCTGGTCGCCACGTATTCCCGGCATTCCGGGGGGTCCGCTTGGCCCCACGTCCCCTTTGGGGCCGGGTGGCCCGTGCTTGCCCGGCAGCCCCATGGACCCCGGCAGTCCCGGTGGCCCAATGATGCCGGCAGGGCCTGGCTCGCCCGGCTCCCCATCAACGCCAGGTTCCCCCTTATCGCCAATGGCTCCCGGCGCCCCGGGTTGCCCGCGATCTCCTTTTATACCAGGCAAGCCTGGCTTCCCGTAGCCCGTTGGGCCCGGCAAACCAGGGAGGCCGCGGATGCCCGGCTCCCCCTTTGGCCCCATTGGCCCCTGTATCCCCGGCACCCCAGCGGTGCCCGGGACCCCGACCCCGTCAATGCCGGGGGGCCCCCGTGGCCCCGCAGGGCCGGGCTCCCCGCCGACGCCAGGCGCTCCGGGGGGTCCTATGTCGCCCTTCACCCCCGGCGTGCCCGGTTGGCCATCGAGGCCGGGTTTTCCAACGCCAACGGGTCCCGGGGGCCCCGCGGGGCCGGGAGGGCCACCGTTGCCCCGGGGTCCCGGTATCCCCGGCTTCCCCACGCCATTCTCGCCCTTCATCCCGCGCTCCCCGCGGGGACCCGGCTCGCCCTTCGGGCCAGGCTCACCCCGAAATCCGGGCAGCCCGGGGCCGCCCTGGGGTCCCGGTTTCCCGTTGACGGAGATGCCGGCCGGCCCGGGAAGCCCTGGAGGGCCAGGCAGGCCTCTTGGCCCTTGTTCTCCTCGCATGCCAGGCTCGCCCTTGGCTCCGGGCATCCCTTTCATACCCGCCTTGCCGGGGAGTCCCGGGATGCCGGGTTTCCCAATCCCCGAGAAGCCGGGGGGGCCGGCGGGGCCGGGCTGGCCGTGCATTCCGGGCTTTCCCGTGCCCGGCTTTCCTGGGTAGCCGGGAGGTCCGGGGGGTCCGCGTGGTCCTGGCTTCCCTGGAGGTCCTGGCTCCCCTTTGAGGTCCATGGGCAGCAGGGGCGGCATGTCTGCGGAGAGAGGAGACACGGAGCGTTACGGCCACGGACGGAGGCGCCTGCTGCGGGATCCCCCGCAGGGCGTCCGAGCCGGGGGATCCAGCGCTGCCCGCGAGGGCCCTTCTCTAGAAACGGTTCTATTTAAACGAGGCCAAAGTGGCTTCCTGGGCCACCGCATCAGCAGGCGAGACCCCGAAGCGAGACCCTGGCCGGAGCCCAGGGCGCTAAGTCAAGCCTTTCTCCATCCTTCCTTCCACAGAGCGAGTCAACAGGAGCCGCGAGCGCCAGCGGCTCTGGCAGCGGCGTTTCGCCATCGCCTACTGTGGGGGCTTTTTTTAGGAGCTGGATCCAACCCTCCTGCTGCCTCACTTCCCAGCGGCCTCGAAAGCACCGTGGGATTCGGTCCCTCCCGCCCGGGCTCGGCAAGAGGACGGTGACGGAGCGAGCCAAGGCCGAGGGAGCCAAGACCGAGAATAATCCCTCGAGTCCAGGCCCTCGGGAGACCTTTAATCCTTTCTTGGATTAAAAGGAAAACCCTTGAACATGTACTTGAGAGCGCGAGGCGGTGGTTCGTGTGGGTTAAGACATGCCCGCTGTGCCGGCTGGCTGGGCTCCCGCGGCCAGCACGGCAGAGAAAAAGCTCATCGAGAAGAAATAAAGCGCTGGGGACGGAGGCGAAGCCAATAGCTACTAGGGCAGCGCAACCTCAGCCTCGGCCAAAATGAGTCAGCCCAGCTGGGAATAAGCCGCAACCGCTTGACATTTAAGGAATTTATTGAGGCCTTTTGCGAACGGATATAAAAAAGGAACTAATGGGCTGAGAGGCTCCGAGGCCGCCGAGAGCCGGATGACGTGCCCGCCACAGCTCGGCGCTTAAAGCGCAGACGTGAGCAGAAATGACCCCTCGAGGCCAGCCGAGGCTTCAGGGTCACTTCCCAGATGACACCAGAAATGGGGGAGAATGAATAAAGCTGTTCAACTCTTTGTTTTGGGGAAGATGGAAATGAAGGAAAAGGCTTGGCGGTCGTACATCCATGAGACCACGATGAGAAGGCGCTGGGGGAACCTCAGAGCTAGAAGGGGGCTCCAGGGAAGCTGGGGACAGGCTTCAGCAGGGTCTGTTGTGATGGGATGAGGGGTTTGAAATGAAAGGAGCCGAGATTCAGGCTGGATAGAAGGAAGAAAGTTTTTACACTGAAGCAGGGAGGCACTGGAGGTCCCGTCCTTGGGGACGCTCAAGGCTAGGTTAGATGGACATTGGAGCAACCTGATGTGGTTAAAGCTCTTCCCTGCTCCCACGGGGGGATTGGACTGGATGGGATGGAAAAGGTCCCTTCCAGCCCCATGGGACGAGGCTGTGAGCCCCGCAGTGGCGCTGAGGAGGAGACGGGGGGGGGGTCCCCAAGCAGCAGCCCGACCCCTGCAGCACCAGGATCTGCGACCACGGAGGTTTTCTCAGTCAATGGGAAAAGATCAGGGGAGATTCGAGCCACCGTCCCTGGTGCATCAGGTTAGCTTCACTTTTCCCGCACGCGACAATCATCTCTGCTCGTTTCCAGACCTGGTCCCTGCTTGTTTTCCTTGGGGGTAATGGAAATGTGTTCAGAGCTTATCGATATATCAAAGCCTGGACCCCGTCCCCGGCTCTTACCGAGGTCATCGGGCATCTTGATTATGGAAATACTCCCCTGTCACGACTTTGCCACTGGATTTCTGCAACCCTCCCGCTCCTTTACCCCAGAAAAATGGTGTGGGAAAGCAGGCATGGGAGATGGGAAAGGCTGCACTGAGGCAGATTTCTGGGGTTTGAATCCTGGAAAAAATGTTTCTCCATAAAATTATTTCAATGTGTTTTCTCTCCCCTCCTCCTTTGCCGCCTTCTTTTTTTTTTCCTCCCTTTTCCTTTCTTGCAATGGTTTGAAAAGAATTAGCTTTCTAGGTCATTTTGCATGGAATCAGAACAAGGATCTACAGCTGAGCCCACGAAGGAAGGAAAAAGCGCGCACAGACACACACTCACACTCACACACTCACACAAGGCAGCGAAGAGAAACGCCAGGCGAGAGCTGCCAACTTGGAGGCGGCCAAAGAAGCAGACGGGAAAACCAAACCGGGGACGTTAGCGGGGAGAAACTGGGACACTGCAGCCCCGGCGGTATCCAGTTTCCAAAGCCCCCGTCTTCCCACAGACGCAGGTCTCCCAGCTCCGCGTTTCGCAGCAGCAGCAGCAGCAGCAGCAGCAGCAGCGTGGGGTGAGATGCGTTCCCCTCGAAGCACGGAGAAAGCTGCCTCGAACGCTCCTGCAAAGAGCCAGCTGGGAAGGGGAAAGGAGCCGGCATGGCCCCTGCCATGGGCACCCCAGGGCTTGTCACCTCCTGAGGAGGCTGAGAGAGCTGGGGGGGTTTATCCTGGAGAAGAGGAGGCTGAGGGGAGACCTCATTGCTCTCTGTAACTACCTGAAAGGAGGTTGTGGAGAGGAGGGAGCTGGGCTCTTCTCCCAAGTGACAGGGGACAGGACGAGAGGGAATGGCCTCAAGCTCCACCAGGGGAGGNGACATCTCCAGGCAGATGCTGCAGCCCCCCTGGAGCCGTGTTCGTCCCGCTTTAAGGACTGGCCAGCAAAGGATCGATGCAACAAGCTGGGAAGCTGTTCCTGGCCATGAGCAGTCAACAGACGACACTGCACGGAGGAGACGTTGGCTCCTCCAAGGGCTCGTTCCAGAGCTGCTGCCAAGCCCCGTCTCGTGAGAGCGAGTTTCTCAGGCCTGGAGGGACACTGCGTGGGACCAGGGTTACGGCATCTCTCGTCCCGTTTTCCACTGCAGCAAGCAGGGAGAGTCTCTTCAAAAGCAACATTCCCTGTGGGACAAGCCTGTGGGGAAAACCGAGCAGTAGCAGCCCTGGACACAGAGCTTGAGGAGGCAGAGGCTGGACCTTGGCTTCCCACAGAGCTTGCCCAAGGCTGGGGAGGTGAAAAATGCTCCTTTACTTCACCCACCGAAGCTGCTGCCCGGGGATGAACCCTCAGTGCTGTCCCTGGAGGGGAAGCTCCAGTGCGCCCTGGGCAAAACCCCCTGCCCCGAGCTGGGGGGCTGCTGCCCTGGCTCCCCACGTGCCCAGGGAAACGCTGACCCCACCGTGGGGTTTCAACCCAACCAAAATAAAACCCAACTGTGCAAATATCTGCCTCGACGCCTCCAGCATTTTGCAGCATCTCCTGCCCAGAGCTGCCTCGGTGCCCCCGGGGAGGCTATTTTGGGGTCAGAGAAGGTGTCTGGCACCATAAGGAACGGTTGGACTCGATGATCCAGTGGGTCTCTTCCAACCTGGTGATTCTGTGATTCTGTGATTCTATGAACCCAGCGCTGTCTCACTAACTGGCACATGCAGGCTGGTGGGAGCCCTACAGTGGGGGGTGTGTGTGTCTCAGCCTTCTGGGGGGCCCCACACGGCTCCCCGCCGGCTTTGGGGGTGACCTGCAGGGGCACGGCACGGCCCTGCGCCGTCGCGGCCAGTCAGCTGAGCTCCCTGAGCAGGGCAGCAGGCCAGCAGGGATTTTCCGTGCCAAATTAGAGGTGAAGCAGAGATGGGAGCTCGGCGGGATGCAGGAGGCACCGGCTCCCCAGACACATCTGAGCAGCCCCACGGACTCAGGCTGCAGCCCCACGGACTCAGGCTGCAGCATCCCCCTGTCCACACCCACTCGTCTGCATCCCCCTGCCCTCATCCACTTGTCTGCATCCCCCTGCCCTCATCCACTCATCTGCATCCCCCCTCCCACACCCACTCATCTGCATCCCCCTGCCCTCATCCACTCATCTGCATCCCCCTGCCCGTCCTCTCCTCCCCAGGGATTTTCAGAGATTGCTGTGCAGGGAGCTGAGTTCAGCGAGTGATGTTCAGCGAGACCAGGACAGGCTGGAGAGTTGGGCAGAGAGGAACCTGATGAAGCTCAACAAAGGCAAGTGCAGAGCCCTGCGCCTGGGGAGGAACAACACCCTGCACCAGCCCAGCTGGAAAACAGCTCTGTGGGGAAGGACCTGGAAGTTCTGGGGGACAAGAAGCCAACCAGGAGCCAGAAATGAGCCCTCGTGGCCAAGAAGGTCAAAGGGCGTCCTGGGGTACATGGGGAAGAGTGGGGCGAGTGGGTAAAGGGGGTTCTCCTTCCTCTCTGCTCTGCCCTAAGGAGGATCCAGATGGAGTCCTGGGTCCAGCTCTGGGCTCCCCAGCTCCAAAAAGACAAGGAATGACTGGAGGGAACCCAGCTGGGGCCAAGACGATGAGGAGGGCACTGGAGCATCTCTCTCAGGAGGAGAGGCTGGGACTCCTGGGTCTGTCCAGCCTGGAGAGGAGAAGACGGAGAGAGGATCCCATCAATGCTGATCAATATCTTATGGGTTGGGGGCAGGAGGATGGGGTCAGATTCTGCTCAGCGGTGCCCAGCGACAAGACAAGGGGCACCAGGGAAAAACTAGAGCCCAGGAAATCCCACCCAGACATGTGGAAAAACCTCTTTCCTGTGCAGGTGATGAAGCAGAGGAACCAGCAGCCCAGGGAGGCCTTGGAGTCTCCTCTGGAAAGATCCCAAGCTGCCTGGATGCAGCTGCTGGAGGTGACTCTAACCCTGCCTCAGCGTCTCCTGTGAAGCTCACACCCAAACCGCACCTTGCGGAGAGCCCAGCGCCCTCGCTCCTCTCTCCGCCACGGTTCTCAGGCAGCACAAGCTGCTCTGATGCATAGGAAGAAGGAAAGGGGGAGAAAGGAAAACCAGCAGGGAGATATTTGAATCCAGTCCCACCGGCAGCTGAAAGGTTCCTGCGCTACGCTGGAAGGTTTCGTCTCTGGCTGGGATTCAGGGAGCAGCTTTGCAACAGCTGGGAAGGGGGCAGGGAGGGGGGGGGGGGTCATAACATGCATCGGCTCCAGGTTTTGCTGTGTTTTCTGACATGTGCTGAGCTGAACTCCTGATAAGCCGTTCAGCCCAGCAGTAAATCAGCCACCGGCAGCCGAGCCTTCTCCAGTTTCTCCTCCCAGAGCCACAAGACTTCGGCTTCCCGGAGGGTCCGGGTCTGCGCAAAACCCACAAGGAGGGATTCAAGGGCTCTGCTCAAGGCCCCAAGCACCAACCCGGCAGGTCTGGGCACCTAAAGCCCGGCCCTGGCCCATCCAGCAGCTGGGAAACGCTGTGTTTGATACCAAGAAAAGGGCTCAGAGCCTCCCCTCCAGCCCCTCTGGAGCTGAAGGTGCTGAGCTGCTGCCCTGGGCGCAGGGAGGGTCACGATGCTTGGCCAAGGGACACCCTGATGGGCCAAAAAAGCACTAGAGAAACTCAGTCACTTGCTGCTCACTAAGACCTCAAGCTCCTCAGCACTTCCTAAGCTTGTGTGCAATTAACACTCCTGTAATTACTCCCAGGTGCAGGCACCACTGGACCCTCCTGTGCCTGGGAAACTCCAGTTTGGAAAGGGCAGCTCGGGGCAAGCGATGGCCTCGGCGCCTCCTCCCCTCCGTGCGGCACGTGTCTCACCGTGGGGAGGGATCTGGAGAGTTCCTGGTGGCTACACTCACCCCTCGCGGAGTCTCAGCTCCAGCCTCGACCCTCTTTCTTTTCCCAGCTGGTGCCAAATGCGGAGGGGAAAAGGGAATAGGTGGAGGAGTGGAAAAAGCCTTGAGGGGGCGGCTCAGGTTTAACAGCAGCACAAGGGAGAGAGGGCGAGTGCCAAGGATCCGGGCACTGAGCCCCAAAGCTACCAGCAAAGATGGAGAGAGGAGCAAAGGGCTTGTCGTGTCCCCTCTGTGCAGCTCCCAGCACCCAAGGGTGCTCACAGAGCCATAGACTGCGCCAAGGGCTCTATCTCTCTGCCGAGCCTCTCCGAGCCCATCCTTGTCCTTCTGAGATGAGTTAAGGAGACCTAAATGGCCCCTCTGAGCTTGGTCGAAGCTGGATTAGGCAGCAGCCCCCTCATCCCAATGGCTGCACGGTGCTGTGGCTCCTTCCTCCTGCTCTCCCAGGCAACCGTGTCCCCCCGAATTGCCCCCGGAGCGCGTCCCTTACCCAGATATTGCCCTTTGCCTTCACGGAACGGGGGTCCCAGGGGTCCCTTCACCATGGGCTGCATGTACTTGACTTGAGCGTAGCCGACCGCGCCGCCTCCGGCCGCCGAGCGAAGACCGACCAGCATCACCAGCACCAGCAGCAGCGCCGCGGCGTCCGGCAGCATCCTGCTCCCCACTGCTCCTGCGGACAAAGCGACAGTGAGAGCGGGGACCCACGGCCCCTGCCTGCACCCCCCATCCCTCACGGATCAGCCGGCACACGGGGGGAGCATCCTGGTGGGAGCAGAGAATCCCGGAATTTGCCTTCTTCTGGAGCACGGTTGCCATGAATGAATTAACTTTCCCGACACGCCCTGCTGGGAGATGCACCATGAATCATGGCAACACCAGGTTGGAAAAGACCCATCGAATCATCGAGTCCAACCATTCCCATCAATCACTAACCATGTCCCTCAGCACCTCGTCCACTCGGCCCTTAAACCCCTCCAGGGAAGGGGACTCAACCCCCTCCCTGGGCAGCCTCTGACAGTCTCCAGTGACCCTTTCAGTGAAGAATTTTTTCCTTATGTCAGCCTGAACCTCCCCTGGTGGAGCTTGAGGCCATTCCCTCTCGTCCTGTCCCCTGTCCCTTGGCAGAAGAGCCCAGCTCCCTCCTCTCCACAACCTCCTCTCAGGTAGTTGCAGAGAGCAATGAGGTCTCCCCTCAGCCTCCGCTTCTCCAGGATAAACACCCCCAGGTCCCTCAGCCATTCCTCATAAGGCCTGTTCTCCAACCCCCATGGTTTATGAGCAATAATGAATCATGAGCCTTTCAGAGACTGCCCAGTACCTATTTCTCAGCATTATCCCCAGGTCAGACTTAACATATGTAAGAGAATCATAGAATCATCAGGTTGGAAAAGACCCATCGGCTCACCGAGTCCAGCCTGAGGGGGTGAAAAGACGCAGGATGCAAACCACAGCCCACCCAGCCCAGTGATGCCGTCACATCTCTCAAGAGCAGCGTCTTCTCTAATAAAACCTCTTGCTGTGGCTCCTGCAGGTGGCTTGGGCTACCGGTGCTGAGCCTCCACCTGCCTCGGAGCAGCTGGGTGGGAGCTGCCTCTCCTAAATGGATTGTGGTCCAAATCCATGATGTTGGAGCCCAAATTCACCTTCCCTGGAGGGGTTTAAGGCACGAGTGGGTGAGGTGCTGAGGGACATGGGTTAGTGTTTGATGGGAATGGTTGGACTCGATGATCCGGTGGGTCTCTTCCAACCTGGTGATTCTATGATTCTATGATTCTAAAACTCACTGTGTTTGTGGCTGAGCTCTGAGACCTCACTCAGAGCCCAAGAGATGGGAACCCTTGGTCAGGAAAGCCCAGCAGCACTTGAGAGCATCACCCTCTGCCTTAATTACCTGTTTATTTAACATAAACACCCTCTACAAATACACCTTTTCCTCCAGCCACTCTTCTTTTTTTTTTCTTTTTTCTGTGCCAGCTCCACGTGTGGAGCCGCAAACGGATCGATCCGCAAAGAACGTTTATTTTCAGAAGCTTAAACAACACGTGATACCAAAGGGCTTTGCTGGTTCTCCTCCTATTCCCGCAATAATTGACCCGCGGCGGCTATTAATGAGAATTAAGCTCTGCCCCTCCCGCTGGGGAGCAGGGGCAGGGCTGCTGCGCGCCGGGATTTGATCGGAATTTCCTGAATCGCTTTTGCTGAAGCAGCAGTGAAAAAAAAAAAAAAAAACCCAAAAAAAAAACCANAAAAAACCCCAAAATTAAAACCAACCAAAACCTGCAGCCTGGAGAAAAAAAAAAATAAAACAAACACCCTGAAAGCCCCCAGATTTTAATAAAATTAAAGCAAATTAAGTAAAGGGAAAGGCGAGGGATGGTTGATGACGCTCATAGTCGGCAGGTTGTTGGAGGTCTCCAGTGCCGAGGAGGCTGTGATCACTGCTCCCTACACAGTAGGTGCCACAGATCCAGGACCTTGGTGCTCCTCATCTCCAGTAGATGCCCACAAATCCAGGAATTGGTGCTCCTCATGTCCAGTAGATGCCCCCAGACCCAGGAATCGGTGTTCCTTGTATCCAGTAGATGCCACAGATCCAGGATTTTGATGCTCCTCATGTCCAGTAGATGCCCACAAATCCAGGTCCTTGGAGCTCCCCACGCCCTGCTCAGTGCTGGAGGGGACGGGGCCAGCTCTGCTGCCAGTGATGGAGCCTGGGAGGATGCAGGCGGCCACAGCAGATCAGAGAATCCTAGAACCACCAGGTCGGAAAAGACCCCTTGGATCATCGAGTCCACATCTGGGTTCCTGGGCACGGACACACGCGGGACCGTCACCGTCAGCCTCCTCGGCGGTGCCAGGAGGGGCCTCGCCGCCGTTATTATTTCTCCGTCTCCAAGGTCGAGAAGAAGGAGGTTTATTTTTATGAAGCGTTATTTTACAAGGATTTGTTCAAGGGGGAAAAAAAAAAAAGAATCCCATTTTAAGGGATTACAGCTGTAAAAATACAGTTTCTGCTAAATAAAAGAGGAGAGCAAAGCCCTGAATCAGCTATTTATTTGTTTTCCTTACCTGGTATGACCCCTGTGCCTCCGACTCCCTCCCGTTCCAGCTCTCTCTTCTCCCACCTGGGCTTTATTCGCCCCCCGCTCCTCCCCTCGAGGGGCTTTTTTTTTTTTTTTCAGGGATGCTGCTCCGGTTACGGGAGCAGCCCCCTGGGGTGGCTCAAGCCCCTCGTGCTGGGACTACGCAGCATTTCCAGACGTGCCCCCTTGTCCTTCGGCGAGACCTCGGAGATACGCGAGGCTGGAGGGAGCCCAGAGCCGGAGGGGTAGGAGGACAAGGTGATCCGTTTGCTTTGGCTCCGGCTGCAGTTTGGATGTGAAACCCAGTCCCCCTCGCTCCCCGCTGAGGTCGCTGCCTGCAACTTGGCGNAAAAAGGGGCACCCGCGCGGCGCTCCCACGGGGGGGGGTCGGGGGTCGGTGACGGGTAAAGCCGGGGGGGGGGGGGTGTCACCTGCTCGTCCTTCCGTGGGGCTGGGAGCTGCTCCAGGATATCCAGCAGAAACCCCTTGAGGAGTCGCTTTTTTTCCCCACCTGGAGTTGGGCAGATGCTTTGAGATCTTCCATGTTCAGCCCCTCTGGGTGCTTGACGTGGTGGGACAGCATCACCGTGTTCTCCCGCTCAGAACCACAGCTGGATCTTAGACACAGGGTGTGATGCAGGACAGCATCACCGTGTCCTCCTGCCTGGAACCACAGCTGGATCTTGGACACTGGATGCAATGCAGGACAGCATCACTGGTTCTGCTTGGTGGAACCACAGCTGGATCTCGGACACAGGCTGCAATGCAGGACAGCATCACCGCGTCCTCCTGCTCGGAACCACAGCTGGATCTCAGGCACAGGGTGTGATGCAGGACAGCATCACCGTGTTCTCCTGCCTGGAACCACAGCTGGATTTTGGACACTGGGTGCAATGCAGGACAGCATCACTGGTTCTCCTGTTTGGAACCACAGCTGGATCTCGGACACAGGGTGCGATGCAGGACAGCATCACTGCGTTCTCCTGCTTGGAACCACAGCTGGATCTCAGGCACAGGGTGCAGTGCAGGACAGCATCACCAGTCCTCCGGCTCAGAACCACAGCTGGATCTCGGGCACAGGGTGCGATGCAGGGCAGCATCACTGGTTCTGCTTGGTGGAACCACAGCTGGATCTTGGACACAGGCTGCAATGCAGGGCAGCATCACTGGTTCTGCTTGGTGGAACCACAGCTGGATCTTGGACACAGGCTGCAATGCAGGGCAGCATCACTGGTTCTGCTTGGTGGAACCACAGCTGGATCTTGGACACAGGCTGCAATGCAGGACAGCATCACCGTGTCCTCCTGCTCGGAACGACAGCTGGATCTCGGACAAAGGGTGCAATGCGGGACAGCATCACTGGTTCTCCTGTTTGGAAGCACAGCTGGATCTCGGGCACAGGCTGCAATGCAGGACAGCATCATCGTGTTCTTCTGCTTGGTGGAACCACAGCTGGATCTTGGGCACAGGGTGCAATGCAGGACAGCATCACCATGTCCTGTTTGGAACCACAGCTGGATCTCGGGCACAGTGGGCACCGCAGCCGGCTGGGCTGCCGTCCATCGGATGCGGCTCCAGACCCCTGGCACAGTCCGGAGTTCAACCACAGCCTCTCCGTGCAGGAAAGCCAAGCCCAGCAGGAGCAGCCGGGCCAGCAGAGTTCATTTAAGAGCTCTCGGGGAGTCCGGTGACGCCGTTCTGTTCCCTAGAGATGCCGAAGGAGCGATGGAGCTGGGCAGCTCGGGGTGGGGGGGCAAGCGGGGCCCCGACCCCGCTGCGGTGCCGGGGCACGGAGAGCGCTGGCACGGCTTCAGAGCTCACCGCCGCCGCGAGAACCCTGCGAGTGTCTGCTCCCCTGGCAGTCGGCGAGCAGATGTGTTAAAAACCCCTGGCACGCAATGAAAGCACCGGGGAAAGGGAAAAAAAAAAAAAATCTCACACTTAAAGCATGAGAAAGGAGACAAGAAATGTCACCTTGTTCTCGCAGCAGCCTGTGCCACCCCTGCTGCTCCACGAACAGCCTGTGGCTCGTGCTGGGCAGCCTGGCGAGCTCTCCGGGAGCTCCTGGTGTGCCCCTGGCACACGATTCCCGGCTATTCCCAGCAGAACGGGGCTGCTGCCACCCCACATCATTCCCCTGGTGACCCCACAGCATCCACGCCCACGCGCCCGAGCACAGCCCTGCCCGCAGAGCCCGTGATTCTATGACTTCCCCGCAAGCCCCACAGCCGCACGCCTCCCAGCACACACAACCAGGGGCCTGTGCGCCTGCTGCAGCTGATTTATTGCCCCTGTTATTTAAATATTAATTATGGACCTGGCAGGCAGACCCGTGCCTCGCGCCCTTCAAGGCTAATTATTTTTTATGTCAACACGTGGGATCCACAGGGGGATCGGCGATTGCGGTTGAAGGTCAGTAAAATGGAGAACTTGTTTAAACCTGGCAGTAAAAGCAGGATCGGCGCGGGGGTGCCGGGCGCTCGCTCCCACCAGCTCCGTCCCTGCCTCAAACCTGGGGTGAACCGGCCCCCACGGAGGCTCGCTCGGGTGCGTGGAGATGAGCCAGGATGGGGGTTTTGGTCCTGGAATCGTAGAATCAGAATCATGGAATGGTTTGGGTTGGAAGGGACCATGAAGGTCATCCAGTTCCGACCTTCTGCCACGGGCAGGGACACCTCCAACAGGATCCGGCTGCTCCAAGCCCCATCCAACCCGGCTTTGAAGACCTCCAGGGATGGGGCAGCCACCACTGGACCAGCGTCTCCTCAACCTTGATGAGCTGCGACTGCACACCCAGACTCACCGGTGTGGCCTCATCCCCATCCCCATCCCCATCCATCCCCACGGCGCGTGTGGGTGGGCTTGGACACCGCCGCGTCCCATGGAGCCACTCCATCCTCCGGTCATTTACAATAGAACGTAAAGCGGGGAGGGTTTCCAAGCTCAACACGGGGCTGGACGGAGGCCAGCGGGAGGTAGGTGATTCAGTTTGTGCTACATACGTTTTTAAAAATAATAATAAAATGAGTAAAAAAAGATTTAAAAAAACCCTGAAAAGCGAGCTATTGAAAGGGAGAGCAAGCACGTTGTTTCCGTAGCCTGGGCTGGGAAAGCCAAAGGTGTCAGGCGGCGGCTCGGCCAAGCAGCACCGGGGCTCGAGGGGAGAGTCTTGGCACCAGCTGGTCCTTAAACGCATGACACCTGATCCCGTCCAAAAGCTGCTGTACGCGCCGCACGGCCCCGGAGCCTCGCCCGCCCGTCAGCAGAGGGAACAAGAAAACATTTTCCTTGACGAAAGAAAAACACCCCAGCCCATCGGCCGGCGGCCTCCTGCCACCCCTGCAGCGCTCGCGCCCGCCCCAGAGGAAGAGTGGACTCGGCACGGCATGGTGCAGAATCATAGAATCATAGAATCACCAGGTTGGAAGAGACCCACCGGATCATTGAGTCCAACCATTCCCATCAATCACTAACCCATGTCCCTCAGTGCCTCGTCCACCCACATCTTAANCTCAGCTGCTCCTCTTCTTCTCCAGCCCCTTCCCCAGCTTCGTTGCTCCTTCTCTGCACTCACTCCAGAGCCTCAACATCCTTCTCGTGCTGAGGGGCCCACAACTGACCCCAGGATTCGAGGAGCGGCCTCACCAGTGCCGAGTCCAGAGGGAGAAGAACCTCCCTGGCCCTGCTGGGATGGCACAGTCCAGCACGACACGGTGCAGAATGGTTTGGCACGGCACGGTGCAGCATGGCACACCCCGAGCCAGTGCCTCGCACCAGCCCAGTGGTGCCTCCAGCCCAGCTCGCCGCGGGTGGTGGCTGCGTCCACGCTCCTCCAGCCCAGGCAGGGGTTGAAGCCAAACAAAGCCCGAGGCTGGGGGCTCGGTGCTAATTGGCTCCTGCTGCGTTAGCATCTGCTGCAGAGGTGGTCGCGTGGCGGCGGGCGGAAGGAGAGGCCACGAGCCAAGCCGCTCTCGGTAGCCACAGGCCAGCCAGCGGCTCGGGGTGGCTGCGCTGGGCGCAGGAGGGCAGCTGGCACTGAGGGCACAGCCTGCGGATGGGTGGATGTCACAAACCAGCGGGTTTGCAGGCAGCTGCTACAGACCTTGCTGCAAAACCAACCTGGGGATTTACGTCCTTGCCTTGTCTCGCCTCCCGGCACGCCAGAACCACCTGTGATGTGCAGAGAGTGAAATGTGTGTGGGATTTGCACCCTGCCCCGTCGCGGGGACCAGGTGATGCCCTGCACGGGTTTCAAGCCAACACTCGGCTGTGGCGGGGACCTGTGCGGCGCACGTGGTTTGTGGGGCATGATATACACTGCTCACGCTGCTCCGTGCACGCTGCTCACGATATACGCTGCTCGTGCTGCTCTGTGCACGCTGCTCATGATGCACGTTGCTCACTATCTATGCTGCCCGTGCTGCTCCGTGCACACTGCTCACGATACACGCTGCTCGTGTTTCTCATGATGCACGGTGCCCAGGTTGCTCAGCGCACGCTGCTCATGCTTCTCACGATGCACGATGCTTGTGCTGCTCAGCGCACGCTGCTCGTGCTTCTCACACTGCACGGTGCCCGTGCTGCTCACAGCGCTCGCTGCTCACCATGCACGCTGCCCACAGAGCACATTTCCCCAAGCCCCAGGGTCCGGTGGCGTCGGTGACAAGAGGGTCGACGCTGCCGCTTGATCCCGCAGCCGCCGGGTCAGGGATCGGCTAAGGCGGATTAATGACCCCTCTGCGTGTGAGCGGTGGGAGCGCAGCGAGGCGCGAGCCCTCCGCAGGTCACAGCTTGGGGCTTAATCCCTCACCTCCAGCTGTCAAAACTCCTCCGCTGAGCGCAGGAGAGCCCTGGGCTGAGCCCTGCGACGAGTCGAGGGGGGCGCGTGGGGGCCGAGCCATTCCCGGGGAACGACGGGCACCGCGGCCTTTGGAGACCTGGACGGAGACCTCTGGGTCTGCACTGGTCTGGGTGGAAAATCCTGGTCTGAACGCACAGAAACACCAAATTTGTGCCCGGGGCTCTGCCTGGTTCACCGCATCCCGGAGGTGCTGAGCTCCCCTCGCCGAAACACACCTGGGACGGTCCCACGGAGGCGAGCGAGGCCCAAGGGACACGTCCAGCCCTGACCAAGGGTTTCCGCGCCCTGAGCTCCCCAGTCCCATCCTTCTCCCCCCATTCTCCCCCGAAATACCAGACTGCGCAGCATTAATAGCAGGGTTGCCTGCCAGGTGCATAGTTTGACCAGTCGGATCGCACGCGCCAAACCACAGGTATTTTATGAGACGTTTCCTGTTATGAAGACATTTTTGTGGGGATTCATTTATTTTTTTTTTGTTCTTCCCCTCTTCTTCCCCTCTCCTCCTCCTCCTCCCGCAGGACAGTGGCCCTCCCGGGGGGCTGAGATGGAGCAGAGGGACAAGGGAGAGGCAGAGCTGGGGGGGACGGCGGTGCTGGAAGGTCCTGTCCGCTTTTACGTGCCAGTAGTCACTGGGCAGGGTCCGGAGCTCCTCTCCTGGGGATGATCTGATGGGTCTTTTCCAACCTGGTGATTCTACCAGCTCCCTCCTCTCCACAACCTCCTCTCAGGGAGTTGCAGAGAGCAATGAGGTCTCCTCTCAGCCTCCTCTTCTCCAGGATAAACACCCCCAGCTCTCTCAGCCACTCCTCATAAGGCCTGTTCTGTTCACTCCATTACGGAGGTGAAACTGAGGATAGAAATACCCGAGAGCCAACAGGGAGAGGGCAGGTCTGAACCCACAGACATTCAGGGGATTTTGTTTTAAGCAGTGAGCAGCTGCTCCGCAGGACCCGTCCACAAGCCCATGTCCACGAGCTTCTCCTCTCGCACATCCCAGTGCTGCCATCCCAGTCCCTGCATTCACCATCCTAAACACGCGGCTCTCCTCGTGCCACCTGCCGGGATCCCCGCACTGCAACAAGGAACCTCGAGGGCAGCACCTGCCCTCCCGCAGGAAGGACTCGCTCCGTTCATTGCTCACTCCCGACTGCCCGGATACAACGGCGAATTTGTGAGGTGCAGCGAAAACTTCTTCTCATCTGTGAAATACCAAGGAACAGACCCCCCACCTCCATCCTCATCCACGAGCCTGCTCACCTGGGATAGGAAACTGCAGTATTTATCCTAACAGTCATTTTATTTCAACGTCGGGGTTGAAATCCTGTCTCCCTGGGTTTGCTGTGTCCTTTGATCTCCATTTCCTCTCCTCTTCCAGCTTTTTAGCAACACTCCTAGGCGATCCCAGCTGGTTTCTGCACCGCTGCCTGCGCTCCCACACACCTCACCACGCGCATCCTCCGCAAAACCCCTCTGTGGTCCCCAAGCTGCTGAAACCGGCTTCACCCTCTCATTTCCTTGGGGTCTCACCAACTCGAGGGTGACCCAGAGCCTGGCGCATGGTCCCCAACAGGGCGAGAGCCCAGCAGGGGCATCGCTGGCTGCACCAGCCTCCCCTCATCCATGTAAAACCTCCTGATGCGACCGCTCCTCAGCTGCCACTGCTCCCCGTGAAGGTGGGTTGGTTACAGCCTTGAGGAAGGTGGGTTGGTTACAAACCTTGAGGAAGGTGGGTTAGTTACAGCCCTTGGGGAAGGTGGATTGGTTAGAGCCTTGAGGAAGGTGGGTGGGTTACAACTCTTGAAGAAGACAGGTTGGTTGGAGCCCTTGAGGAAGACGGGTTGGTTACAACCCTTGAAGAAGGTGGGTTGGTTAGAGCCCCTGAGGAAGATGGGTTGGTTACAGCCCTTGAAGAAGATGGGTTGGTTAGAGCCCTTGAGGAAGGTTGGTTGGTTACAACCCTTGAAGAAGGTGGGTTGGTTACAGCCCTTGAAGAAGGTGGGTTGTTTACAACCCTTGAAGAAGGTGGGTTGTTTACAACCCTTGAAGAAGGTGGGTTGGTTACAGCCCTTGAGGACCTGGGGGTCAACGCGGGCAAGGGGCTGCGCCGCCGGTGAAGTCCAGGCCCCGCGTCCCCCCCACCGCCACGTCCCCGTGCCGGCCGCCGCGCGGCTTCTGGGGTTAGCGGGGGGAAAATATTGTTTGTGCTTCTCTAATATCTGCCTTCTGTTTTGCATTTGCCGTCTCTTCAAAGATAGGGAGCCGCCTCTGCCAAGATTCCTGAGGAGATATCCTCAGCAATGCCGACCACGCTCCCCACCGCACTCAAAGAAAACAAATGTCAGGCCAAGGATTGATATGAAATAGTTTAAAAATGAGAAAAAGCTGCCTTAGAGCTAGGTTTACATTAAAATACACTTCGGGAGCGGGAGGCTCGGCTGCGTCCCACCCTGGCGAGAGAGCGAGCGAGCAGTGCAGGGGGATGGGGTTACCTGCCCAGGCGATGCCAAGAGCTCTGCGAGCTGCTCAAGCCTCGGTGGCACACGGCTCGGCATCACCTGCTCCCTGCCTGCACCACGGGGCACGATGCTGCTCACCGGGCACGGCACGAGGGTCTCAGTCCCCAGCGCTTCCCACCAGCACCGCAGGCACAGCGACCCTCAGCAAATCCCACCCCCAGGAGGGTCACTCACCCCATTTCATCCTGCATCCCTGGTCCATCCCACCTCTCCCTGGTGCAGAGCATCCCATGGAGACCCGGACGTGCTGGGTGCGGTGCTGGGATGGGCAGCAGCAGAGTTGGGGGAGCTGGGGGGCAGCGGGGAGGAGGAGTAGGGGCTGCACCCCTCAGCTGGTGGGACCTGCACCCCTGCCCTCATCATCCCCGCGAGGAGACTGCAAAGCCTATTAACAAAAATGATGGGCGGCTTCTCTAGGGGTGGCAGGGGCTCCCAGCAGGACCCTTGTGCCTGAACCTTCTCCATCCTGCTGCCTCAAGCACCCCATCCCGGTCCTCATCCTCATCCCTGTCCTCAAGCTTAACCCCATCTCTGTCCCCATCCTATCACAGAATCACAGAATCATAGAATCGTCAGGTTGGAAAAGATCCACCAGATCATCCTGTCCTACCTCCCTCCCTGTCCCTGTCCCCATCCCTGTCACTATCTCTCTCCCTACCCCGTCTCCATCCTCATCCCTCTCTCCATCCCCATCCCCATCTCTCTCCTCATCCCTATCTCCATCCCCATACTTATCACCATTCCCATCTCTCTCCCTACCCCTGTCTCCATCCTCACCCCTCTCTCCATCACCATCCCCATCATTCTCCCCATCCCTCTCTCCATCCCCATCTCTCTCCTCATCCCTATCTCCATCCCCATCCCTGCCTCCATCCCCATCCCTGTCCTCATCCCCATTCCCATCTCTCTCCCCATCCCTATCTCCATCCCCATCCCCATCTCTCTCCTCATCCCCATCTCCATCCCCATCCCTGTCTCTGTCTCCATCCCCATCCCTGTTTCCATCCCTGTCCTCATCCCCATCCCCATCTCTCTCCCCATCCCTGTCTCCATCCCCATCTCCACCCCTCTCCCCATCCCTTCTCCATCCCCATCCCCTGCTGCGCCCCGGGTCGTGCTCCACAGAGCAGCTTTTCCAACCGGGCAGCCGCGGCGGAGCTGCTCGCACATATTCACACCCCGCGAGGGGCCGGGGCGCACGCTTGCATTTCAGGCAGTTCTTTTAGTTTATGTTCCTTAATTTAATTTAATTTATGCGAGCCCAGGCGAGATCCCAGACAGCCTGAGGTGCTCAGTGGAAACTCTGACAAGACGCTACCAGAAACCACGCTCCCGCCGCCCTGGCCCCGCGCTGCCGGCTTGGATTTCAGCTTTTTTCCTCCTCGCTCCGTAACGACCGTTTTGGCGAGGCCGGTGCCGCCGCGGGGCGCAAGGCCTCATCACGGACGCGATCCCGGGGCTCCGTGTCCCCATCCCGGCGCCCCCCAAGCACGTGCCTTTCCGTGGCGGCTGATGCACATTGGAGAAAATCAAGCTGATTATTTCTATTTCCCAGAATTTCGCATGGAAAAAAATCTTTGCCCGACGCTGTCACAAGACGTTTCGCCATCGCTGAATCAGCTGCTTTGATTTTTCAATATGAAATTTTTAGGGTTTTTTTGGTTTTTTTTTTCTAGTTTCCACATTTCCTTTGTCTCGCACCCGAAAGCCTCACAGGGAATTCCAGCGGCCCCGCTTGCCTGGGGATCGTGCCAAGCTCCGCGTTCCCTGCGAGCCCTGTGACCGAGACGGCAGCTCCGCTCCCCTCCTGCCTGGGCGTCCCGGGTGCCGTGTCCTGGGGGACAGAGGGAGCCATTCCCACCTGCTCCAATCCCTATTTCTCATCAACAAAGAGCTTTCAACCCCAAGTGATGCCGACGTGCCGCTACCTGAACCCACAATCCTATTGCTTTTGATTTCCAAAGCAATCCAACACCTCGTTTCATAGAATCATAGGATCATAGAATCACCAGGTTGGAAAAGACCCATCGGATCATCGACTCCAACCATTCCCATCAAACACTAACCCTTGTCCCTCAGCACCTCGTCCACCCATCCCTTCAACCCCTCCAGGGAATAGTTTGGGTTGGAAGGGATCTTAAAGATCATCCAGTTCCAACCCCCCTGCCATGGTCAGGGATATCTCAGTAGATCACTAGATCACATTTAATCTGCTTTAAAGGGTTCCAGGTCCCCTCTGCCTGCACCGAGCAGGACCCCGTGCCCATCATCCATCCTCACCTCCCGCTGCTTCTGCTTCCCCTGGTGCCAGCGCTTTCCCTTGGAAGATGAGACGGATTTCACGCACCACAGATCAACCCAGGGATTAAAAAAAAAAATCACTTCTGGGCCCAGCTCAGGGGAAGGAACAGTAGGAGAAGCTGAGACAACACTGGGAATGAGTTGGCCAGGAGAGGCATGGAGGAGCTGGAGGACTCTGTTGGCTCCAAGGCCGGGGAGCACCAGGGCAGAGAGGATTTTCAGGGCAGAGAGGATTTTCAGGGCACAGAGCGTTCGCCTGGGAGTCTCTCTTACCACTGACCCTTTGCCAAGGAGAATGGGAGACCCGGCGTTCCAGCACCAGTGGAAATCAGTGCAGAATACACCGAATATTTTCTTAGTGGAACTTACGTTAAACACCAACACTCAGGGCCTTCCCTGCAGTCTCCTGGAGGCACATTTCGCTGGAGGAAGAGACAGAACCTGCAGCCGTGACATGACCCATGTCCCACGTCCCTCTCGGGGAGCATCAGGATGTGACCGGGGGGAATGGGGAGGGCTGTGCCAGCCGAGCCAGGTGCTGAGCCAAGGCCAGGGGATGCACTTACTATAAAATCTTTTGTTTAGGCTACTAGCTGGAAAAGCTCCCCAAACCCCAACCCCAACCTGGAGATCAGACGCAGATCTTGGGAGAAGATCCCAAAGAAAGGAGCCAACCCCAGCCTGGAGGGTGGACCCAGATCCTGGGAACAGATCCCAAAGGAGGGAGCCATCCCCAGCCTGGAGAGCAGACCCAGATCTTGAGAGAAGATCCTGAAGAAAAGAGAAGACCCCAGCCTGGAGAGCAGACCCAGATCTTGAGAGCAGATCCCAAAGAAAGGAGCCATCCCCANCCAGCTCAGGGGAAGGAACAGTAGGAGAAGCTGAGACAACACTGGGAATGAGTTGGCCAGGAGAGGCATGGAGGAGCTGGAGGACTCTGTTGGCTCCAAGGCCGGGGAGCACCAGGGCAGAGAGGATTTTCAGGGCAGAGAGGATTTTCAGGGCACAGAGCGTTCGCCTGGGAGTCTCTCTTACCACTGACCCTTTGCCAAGGAGAATGGGAGACCCGGCGTTCCAGCACCAGTGGAAATCAGTGCAGAATACACCGAATATTTTCTTAGTGGAACTTACGTTAAACACCAACACTCAGGGCCTTCCCTGCAGTCTCCTGGAGGCACATTTCGCTGGAGGAAGAGACAGAACCTGCAGCCGTGACATGNGGGCAGAGAGTGTTCGCCTGGGAGTCTCTGTTACCACTGACCCTTTGCCAAGGAAAACGGGAGACCCAGCGTTCCAGCACCAGTGGAAATCAGTGCAGAATACGCCGAATATTTTCTTAGTGGAACTTATGTTAAACACCAGCACTCAGGGCCATCCCTGCAGTCTCCTGGAGGCACGTTTCGCTGGAGGAAGAGACAGAACCTGCAGCCGTGACATGACCCATGTCCCACGTCCCTCTCTGACATGACCCATGTCCCACGTCCCTCTCGGGGAGCATCAGGATGTGACCGGGGGGAATGGGGACGGCTGTGCCAGCCGAGCCAGGTGCTGAGCCAAGGCCAGGGGATGCACTTACTATAAAATCTTTTGTTTAGGCTACTAGCTGGAAAAGCTCCCCAAACCCCAACCCCAACCTGGAGATCAGACGCAGATCTTGGGAGAAGATCCCAAAGAAAGGAGCCAACCCCAGCCTGGAGGGTGGACCCAGATCCTGGGAACAGATCCCAAAGGAGGGAGCCATCCCCAGCCTGGAGAGCAGACCCAGATCTTGAGAGAAGATCCTGAAGAAAAGAGAAGACCCCAGCCTGGAGAGCAGACCCAGATCTTGAGAGCAGATCCCAAAGAAAGGAGCCATCCCCAGCCTGGAGAGTGGACTCAGATCTTGGGAGCAGATCCCGAAGGAGGGAGCAGACCCCAGCCTGGAGAGCAGACCCAGATCTTGAGAGAAAATCACAAAGAAAAGAGCAGGCCCCAGTCTGGAGAGCAGACCCTGATCTTGGGAGCAGATCCCAAAGAAAGTAGCCATCCCCAGCCTGGAGAGTGGACCCAGATCTTGGGAGCAGATCCCAAAGGAGGGAGCAGACCCCAGCCTGGAGAGCAGATCCAGATCTTGAGAGAAGATCCCGAAGAAAAGAGCAGACCCAGGTCTTGAGAGCAGATCCCAAAGGAGGGAGCAGACCCCAGTCTGGAAAGCAGACACAGTTCTTGAGAGCAGATCCCAAAGAAAGGAGCCATTCCCAGTCTGGAGAGTGGACCCAGATCTTGGGAACAGATCTCAAAGGAGGGATCAGACCCAGAACAGGGGAGCAGATCCAGACTTGGAGAGCAGAACCTGATCAGGGAATAGACCCCAACCTGAGGAGCAGATCTAGACCTAGGGAGCCAGACGACAATCTGAGGAGCAGACCCCAAGCAGGGGAGCAGCTCCTGACCCGGGGCAGGCGCTGGCACGCTGCTGCCTTCTAGGAAACAGCGAGCGCTGGGCATCTGCTGCGGTTGCCGCGCTCGCCTGGCATTTACAAGCCTTCACATGTGGCAATGAAACATGAGGAAAAAAATTAAAGCCATCCATTCGTTGCATTTTTCTAGAAGACAATCATAAAAAAAAAAGAAAACCAACCCAAAACCAACAAACCAAAAAGAGACAAGAAACTCAAGAAACCCTTCAGCCTTCAACCCGAGAGCTGGTTTGTGTGGGAATGAGCAGGGAAAGGCTCGTGGAGGCACTGGGTGGGCTGGGGACGGCAGCAGGCCATGGTCCTGGACCCCAGCCCTGGCCGCGCTCGCTGTGGGAAGGCCAGGACCCCAAATCTCCGCACCAAGAGGCTGGTGGGACCCATCGGCGCAGTGAAATAACCGGAGTGAGCAAAGCCGGCCTGCGATCGCAGGCAAATCCCGGAGAGACGCGGGGCTGTGGAGGATCCCAGCCCATCCCAGCAAGCCCCTGGCACGCCTACGGCACGGCTGGGCTCCCAGGAGCCTTCCTGCAGCAGCCCACGGACATTTTCCACCTCATTTCCAGCAAGAACATGAAAATGCTGTTTTCCAGAGGCACGTCGAAATGCCAGACCCCGGGTGGAATTCGGAGCCGGGGGCGGGTGGGAGGGCGGCTCTGGCCGTGGCCGGGCACTGCGAAACCACCATCCGTACCAGCTTTGGGACACTGCAGCCGGCCACCAAGGGAGGAACCAGGGTCTGCGAGGCCAACGCTGTGTCCATCCCTCTGTCAGGGCAGCATCGAGTGGAGGTGGCTGGTGCGAGGAGCCCCAGATGGGGTCCTGCCCCTGTGCTCAGCTCCAGGTGCCATCCCCTGCCAGGCTCCTTTGCTCAGGTTGCTCTCACTGCCCCATCCCACAGCCCCCGCTGGGCTCCGTCAAGCCAGGCTACCTCCACCAAGGGCCTCGGAGCATCCTTGCTCGTGCCAGGCCAACACCGCGGCAAAAAACAAGGCACGGAGCAAGGCAGCGCGGGCACGAGAGGGGAAGCCGCGATGCCAGCGTTCTCCTCCCAGCTCTTCACAGAATCACAGAATCACCGGGTTGCAAGAGACCCATCGGATCATCGAGTCCAACCATTCAAATCAAACACTAAACCATGTCCTCCATCACCTGGAGCTGCCAAGGGGCTGGTTGGCCCCTCCGCGCAGTGTCCAGCACGCATTTTGCCCCAGGGATGCTCTGCTCCCCTTGCGAGCACATGACCTCACGTCCCTGCAAGCGTCGAGCCCCCTTTTCCATGGCCTGTGCTGCCAGCGAGGTTTCTGCAGGTGTCCAGCCCATGGGGCAAACCCTCCTGGGCATCCTTCCTCACTGGGGGACACCCAGCACATCCCATCGGGAGCCTGGAGGGAGTAGGGACACCATCCAGCCGGCCAGGGCAGCCCGTCCCGGTGCTGGGTGCCTACCGGACCCGGGGGCTGCTGTGCACGGGCGGCCAGGATGGGATTTGGGGCGCGCACCCCTCCCTGGGGCCACCTCTGCGAGCGTCCCGGCCCCGTGCGCCTTGGTGGGGCAGGAGGGCTATTTCGGGAGCACCACCCAGAGAGGTGTCCGACGCTTTTATTTAGAAACCCGTTGGCTCCTGCCCAGTTGCAGGCGGCTCGCATGCAGGAAAAAAAGGCCAACGGAGCCAAAACAAACCCAGCCAGCAGCATCCCCGCGCGGGAGGAGGCAACGCCGAGCGGGCCAAGGATGCTGCGGGTGAACCGCGTGGCCCCGGGATGGACAAGTCTTGGTGTGCGGCTGCTGCTCCGTCTGTGCCGGGCGCTGAGCGTGTGTTGGAGCCGCTGTGGTGCAGGTGAGGGGCTGCTTCTAGTGCTCGGCGCTAGAAAACTGCACAACTGAAGCTGCCATGGGAGCTCTGATGCCCCCCCACTTCCCACCCTGCTCCCCATCATCAGTCCCTCACTCACAGTCCTGCGGGAAAAAGAATCTTAATGATTTGGCCAAAGCCCTCGTGCCAAAGGGCAGAGAGAGATGCAAACTCCCACAGCTTCCGCCGAGCTGCCTCGCTCGGGTGGGTGGAGGTGAGGATCCAGCCCGATCCAAGGGGGCAAAGGTGCTGCCCCACATCAGCTCCCCCTGGCACTGGCTCCAGCCCCTGGCAGCGCAGCAACAATCGGGTTATTGTCAGCGGGGCCGCTGGGGACACGAGTGTGCCGGGAATTGCACAAACCCGGAGCTTTCTGCCCGTCCCACTAGCGTTCCCAGCCCAGGCTTAATCCCTTAAGATGCCCTGTCAGCACAGTCCCAGCCCCCCACGCCCCCCCCCCCCCCCTTCCATCTCCTCCAGGCACCATCCAGGGGCAGAGGGGAGGTGGCAACGCGGCCCCAGCGGCTCCCATCGGGGCCAAGGTGGGCGCAGACAAAGGCGCCGCGAGCGCCAGCTCCAGCCTCTTCGGGGACTTGGACTTAATGGGGTCCATTTGCCGGGTAGGTCTTGGAATAACAAATTGTATCATCCAAAAAAGCAAAAAACCACAAAAGGGGATCGGCTTGCAGCCCCGTTCACAAAAGCCCCTTGTCTGGAGCACCCCCCATCCCCTCCCCGCAACCTCCCGGAGAAAACTCAATTTAACCAAAATAAACCGCGTGCCCGGCCCTGCGCTCTCACGCTTCTCCCCAGCAAACCGCAGAGCGACACGGCTCAACCCGACGCCGCAGCTGGCAAATGCCATCCCCGGGCTCTTCGCACGCCCGGAGCATCCTCGCTCGTCCCCAGCTGCCGGGCTGTGCCGGAGAGCTGCTGACCTCCAGGCTCTGGGCCTGGAAAAATGGAACCCTCAAAGGTGGAGGGTGCCCGAGGGCACTGGGCAGACCCCTCCGGCTCACCCTGCGCTGCTCCAGCCCCCGCGTCCTGCTCCCCTCCAGCTCAGCGGCAAATATAGAGAAGGAAAGGGCTGCGCTGGCTCCACGGGGCTCGCACGGGAGTAGGGAAGAGCAAGCCACCCACTTCCCTGCAGTGGGATGAAAGATGAGGTTTGACACCTGCTAAACCCTCTTAATCCTCCTCATGTTCATCGCTAGCAGGTCTGGAGCCCAGCAGCCAGGTGGGAGGCGGCAGAGATTTATAGCAGCCGAGCCTCTCTGGAAGCATCGGGGAGCGATCCCAGCTTGGCTGCGGGACCAGCCGGACGGACTCATCGCTCGCCTCTGGTTTCGAACGCCCATGGCCACATCCCACGCCTGCACCCGCAGCCGAACCCCCCAGGGTCGCCAGGGAAGCAAACCCAAGGTCACGAGCCCTCATCTGCATCCTAAGAGGATGTTACAGAAGGTGCCCATCTGGGTCCTGTCCTGGGAGGCAGGGAGGGAGGAGAGTTATCCCCTTCCAGACGGGAATTCTGGGCTGTTATTCCAATTGGGATTGGACTCTAGGGAGAAAACCCCATCCCGTGCCAAGAGTCCCCAAGGCAGCATCCCCAGCAGGGTTTTGCCTTTGGGGAGGTGCCACCAGCAGCCCCGAAAGAACGAGGGGCACAGGTTTATTTCTCCCCAAACCCTGCTCTTCACACCTTCACGTGCAGGACACCCGCTGCCGGCCCTTGTCCAGCCCCAAAACTCACATGGATGCTCAGCAACTTGTCACCTGAGCCAGACTGCTTGGGTTTCAGGCCAGCTTCATCCCTGGCCCAGCTGCCAGGGGACTCAGATGGTTTGTGACGCCCCATCCCACCCGTTGAGGATATCGCAGCCCCGCAGCACACGGGCGCTGGGCTGGGAAATGACCTTCAGGGACAAACACATCTTATAAATGATAATGTACAACATAGTGGGTTAGGACACAGCAAATAGCCCATAATCCATCAAAATTCTGAGCCAGCTGAACTCTGGCATTCACGAACAGCACAGCTCTCCTGGATAAAGTTTTCCAGTGGCTTAGTGGACGTTTGGATCACCAGCAAAACCACATTTTAACCTGGATGACATGTTGGCATCATCACAGAATCATAAAATCACCAGGTTGGAAGAGATCCACTGGATCATGGAGTCCAACCATTCCCATCAATCACTAACCCATGTCCCTCAGCACCTCGTCCACCGGCACCTTAAACCCCTCCAGGGAAGGTGAATCAACCCCCTCCCTGGGCAGCCTCTGACACTGCCCAATCACCCTTTCTGTAAAAAATTTTTTTCCTAATGTCCGGCCTGACCCTCCCCTGGTGGAGCTTGAGGCTATTCCCTCTCATCCTGTCCCCTGTCCCTTGGCAGAAGAGCCCAGCTCCCTCCTCTCCTCAACTTCTGAACTCCTGGAAGCGAGGGGGTGGCTGATGGAGCCCCAAACCTGGCTGCGTTCAAGCCAATCCCTCCAGCACCCCCCTTTTTCCCAGCTGGATACCCGAAGGAAGCCGAGGCTCGCAGAGGTCCGGACCACGGGCGACCCCGCCGACCCGGCTCATCTGCCGCGGGTAATTCTCCGCCTGCCCGGCCGCTCTCCCGCCGCATTCCTGCCCTAAGTACCGCGGATTTGCTGTGCTTTATGAAAAAACGAAAAGAATGTTTTAAAATGAAATTAATTCTTACAAACCCAAGACTTCATAAAAAGCGCTGCCTGGGCACGGTTTGGCACGGGCTCGCCCTCGTTCGCTGCACTGGCCCTTCCCCTGGGGGTTGGAAAATACCATGTTTGGCATGAAATAATTACAGACTCGTCGTGCGGCTCTGCCTGTAGCTGCTCGGAGGGGCTCTGGGGTCTCGTCTTAGCTTGTAGCTCATGTTCAGCAATAACGGCGCACGTGGTCGTTGGGAAAGAGCTACAGGAGGACACGTGGTGGGAAACAGCGTTGGTGAACGTGCGGAGATAAGCGGTGGCTGCTCCATCCCTTGTGGGATTCAAGGCCAGGTTGGATGGGGCTTGGAGCCCCTGATCCCGTGGGAGGTGTCCCTGCCCGTGGCAGGGGTGGAACTGGATGGGTTTTGAGGTCCCTTCCAACCCAACCACTCCATGATCCCACAATTCTATGATCGTTACTTTAAGAAGCCACCACATTAGAACCACAAAGCCACCCAAGCCTCGAAGCAACTCTGCTGCCCCACCAGCCCCTGCGCCAGGGATGCTCGGCAGGACACGTTTGTGTTTCTAATACACGTTAAATGATAGAGATTAATGGCAAACTTTTCGTGGTATCTGATAAGACAAAACCAGAAGTAAAACCCAGTTATTCCTACGATCCAGTACTTTTGTTTGTTAATGGTTTTGCATCCTAAGATCCTTTCACCTCTGCAGAAACCAGATCATTTCACATAAAAACAATGAGGCCAGCTCCACTTGGAGGTGCCTGTCCATTAATACTTGCTGGGTTTTGCTGTAGGTTCTCAGTAGGCATTGACAAATCCATGACATTTGTCTTTTAAAAGAATTACGAGGAGCTGGGGTTGTTTATCCTGGAGAAGAGGAGGCTGAGGGGGGGACCTTATTGCTCTCTATAACTCCCTGAGGGGAGGTTGTGGAGAGGAGGGAGCTGGGCTCTTCTCCCAGGTGACAGGGGACAGGACGAGAGGGAATGGCCTCAAGCTCCACCAGGGGAGGGTCAGGCTGGACGTTAGGAAAAAAATCTTCACAGAAAGGGTCAGTGGGCATTGGAACTCGCCTTCCCTGGAGGTGTTTAAGGTGCAGGTGGAAGAGGTGCTGAGGGACAGGGGTTAGAGATTGCTGGGAATGGTTGGACTTGATGATCCGGTGGGTCTCTTCCAACCTGGTTGTTCTATGATTCTATAGGAATGGTTGGACTTGATGAGCCGGTGGGTCTCTTCCAACCTGTGATTCTATGAGCCCAACCTCCCCGTGTGACCCTCAGAGGTCGAGGGACACAGCAGCCGCTGGGCTCCACAACCCTCACGGGTTCGTGGCCCGGCTCACCCTGGTTATCAGCCTGAGCCCTTTGGGGCCTGAGGGACGTGAACTGAAAGGCAAAGAAAAGACAAAAGTATCGCCGCTGTAATCCAAACCCAGGACCTTTGGGATCTGCCCGTGGGTCGTGAGCGCCAGACTGGCAATATCAGGAAATATGAAGAAATAGCAATCAAAGTCGGCTTGTTTCTCCCCCTCTGGCTGGCCGGCTGACAGGACGCGGGAGCAGCTGAGAAATACCTTCCTGCAGTCCTCGACAATGCATAGTTGAGACTGAAAAAAATGCTCCTCTGGCAAAAACCCACATACTTGACCCCGGTGGGCAGCAAGCGGCTCACCCCGCGGCTCCGGGAACGGGGCACCCGGGGAGAGCAGTGGGACCAAACCACCTCTCCGGGCACGCAGGCGCGGTGGGAGAGGTCGCTCTCGGCCGCTGACACCGGGATACGAGGGCGATAAGTTGCGAGCGTTGAAATCGAAGCTAGGCTGAAAGCAGAGGAGCTGCTGCGGCTCCTCTCCGTGCCAAGCCTCCCGTCTTATCGCAGCTCAAAAAGATGCCTCTGTTGTCCTGACACTAAATATTCTCCTCGCGGTGATCCCTATCGTTTCCACTCCGCCCCAGCCCCGATGCACGCCCTGGATTCACGCTCTCGCCCCTCCGAGCCGAGCCTGGAGCGAAGCCAACATCTCCAAAGGGGAAAAAATGCAGCCGGAGCTTCCAAGTTTCGTGGTGAAACCACATGATTTTGATGGGAAGCCATAAATCAGTCCCAGGCTCTCGCAAGCCTCCCGGTAACTTCTTTAAAACAAACCCAGGCTGAATTTTAGGGCTTGTAACTTGAAAGCAGGTGAATTGGCTGCTGGTTTTAGGTATCCCTGCGAGCACTGTGGGGGCTGAGCTGCTCTGGATGGCCCCGATCCTTGGCTCTTAAAGACGGGGCACGACAAAAGCACCTTCCACCTTCTGCAGGTGTGAGGGTCCTGCCTCGCTGCCCAAGAGCAGAAGAGCCCCACGCGTTGTCCCATCTGCCCCACGGAGACCTGCACCGCTCTAGGGGCACCGACGCCACCCCAAGAGTGAGATAAGGATGGGGAACACCAGGACCCACCTGCCCTTCCTTCAGCTGGAGCTCAGGGGATGAAGAGGGGGCCAAGAAGGCAACAGCATCCTGGCTTGGGGCAGGAGCAGCAGAAGGGATGAACACCCAGCACTCAGGGCCACACCTTGAATCCCGGGTTCAGTTTGGGGACCCTCACTCCAAGAAAGACCTCGAGGAGCTGGAGCGCGTCCAGAAAAGGGAACAGAGCTGGGGAAGGGGCTGAAGAACAGGGGCTGTGGGAGTAGCTGAGGGACCTGGGGGTGTTTAGTCTGGAGAAGAGGGGAGACCTCATCGCTCTCTGCAGCTCCTGAAAGGAGGTTGTGGTGAGGTGGGTGCTGGGCTCTGCTCCCAAGTAACAGGACGGGAGGGAATGGCCTCAAGCTGCACCAGAGGAGGTTTAGATTGGATATTAGGAAATATTTCTTTACCAAACAAGCGGTGAAGCATCGGTCGAGGCTGCCCAGGGCAGCGGTGGAGCCTCCATCCCTGGAGGGGTTCAAAAAGCATGTAGACACGGCATCTGGGGACACAGCTCAGTAGGCAAAGTGGGGTTGGGGTGACGGAAAAGACTTCTCGGCTCCTCTTGTCCAAACAACATCAACGATCCTACGGTTTTGCAGCGAGAGGAGTAAATCCTCGCGTGGCTGCAGGGAACGGGGCAGCTACACGAGGTGGGTCTGGCAGGGTCTTGGGTTTCGGTGCGAAACAAAGAGGAGGCTCTTATTTGGCTAATGTGCCTTGGAAGAAAGGCTGTATCCTTGTTTGCTCCCACTGCTGCATTGTCTGCGGATAAAGGCAGGGGACAGATCTCATCTGATACCAGCAATATCATCTCATCCATCTGAACGGGGCCCTTTACAAGACCCTGCTTTAGAATTTAGATCCCTGGGAACTTGGAAGGCAGCAGCGAAACAAAAAACCCTCTTGCAAGAACAATAAAGGAGCTCTCGGCGATGGCCAGAGAGATCTGCAGGGCAGGCACAGGCGGCACAGCGAGATCCCAGGGGTCCGGCGGTGCTGGCCTGCTCAGGTTTGCAGAAATCTGCATGGTTTGGGGAGTTCCTAGGGCTGCCTCCTGCCTGAGGGAGGCAGAGCTTGTGCTGGGGGGGAAGAAAAACTCAATTTTTCAGTGCAAACTTTTCCCGAGCTGGGAAAAAGCTGTCAGCTCCACCTCTCTGCATCCACAGCAGGTGGACGTGGAGATCATCGTCTTCCTAGATGCCTCTTGCCAAGCCCTGTCCTGGAGAGAGGTGCCTGGAAGAGCCTCTGAGGACAAACATCTCCAGATGGGCCAGAGGGACCAGGCTCAGTCCCAGGGAAGGTCGTGGTGATGGGGCCTGGCTGCTCTACACATTTTGGCTACGGATTCTGCCTGTGATCCACAGCTTCGCTCCGTGAACTCAGCTGACACTGTGGCCGTAGAAGCATTAACAGGCTGAGGGTACGGCAGAAACCTTCCTGAAGCCACCTCCAGATCCTTTTTTCTCCCATTCCCCCTTTTTTTTTTTAGCACCCGTCTCCCACCTGCAGCACCCTGGCTGAGCTCAGGAGCTCTGCAGGGAGGCAGCAGCCAGTGGGAGCCATGAGGTCCCTGGTGGGACCCTCCTGTAAGGACACCGGTGCAGAAGGTGGCTCTGGTGAAGGATCCAGCTCCTGCAGCTCCTTGGGAGCAGCTGAGCAATATTCATGGGTGAGCCTGGCTGAGCATCATATCCCATCCCACTCCATCGCGTCGCATCCCATCGCATCTCATCCCATCCCATCCTATCCCACCCCTGACCCCGCGCAGCTGTTTCCCGGTGCGCTGCCATCCAGCCAGCCAGGAGGGCCCTTCTCAGCCGGCCTGGATCGCTTCGCTTTGAAGATGCAGACAGCCCTGGGGAAGAGGCCAGGCGGCCAGGGATGTGACTCAGGAACGGCTCCAGAGACGAGGGGAAAAGGAAAAGCGGTTTATTATTATGTCTGTGCCGGCATCCAAGTCACCACGCAGGGGAAGCAACGGGCGGCGGAGCCCTGGCCGGGCAGGGAGAGCCTGGGGGAGCCAGCGGCGTGGAGCATCCCAAGGGCTCCTCTGCCACGGGATCGCTGCGGGACACAGGCGGGTTCCCAGTAGCCCCCAGCCCCTCTCCCCAAAACATCCAGCACAGAGAACTCCTAAATAAGAAATAATCATGGAATGGTTTGGATTGGAAGGGATCTCAAAGCCCATCCAGTTCCACCTCCGGCCATGGGCAGGGACACCTCCCACTGGATCAGGGGGCTCCAAGCCCCATCCAACCTGGCCTTGAACCCCTCCAGGGATGGGGCAGCCACCCCTGCTCTGGGCAACCTGGGCCAGGGCCTCCCCACTCTCAGTAAAACATTTCTCTCTAGGATCTCATCTCAATCTCATCTCAATGTCCCCCTCCATCTTTGAAAACGCAGTTAATTAGCCCCTCTAATGAGTTGGGGACTGAGCACATGGAAGAGCAGGGAGGCTGGGAACCCCGCCTGTGCCGAACGCAGCCAAGAGCCTGCGCCACAGGGAAGGGGATGGGAGGGAGAAAGTGGGGGAAGACAAACGCGGTTCAGCGTCTTTTCATCCCTCCCCCCATCCCGAACTATGAGATTTTATTGTCACAGACGTTTTCTTTAGCACGGGGGAATGGAAACTCTGCTCCTTCCCAGGCTGCAGACAAGCTGAAATAGGAGAGAATGACAGAGCGAGCGTGTGAGGAGGGGAAGGGACCAGCCCTGCGTGCCCTCTCTGCTGGGGTTAATGCCTTTTGCAGGTGCCGTTGCCCAGATGCCCTCAATTCGATATTCCCCGAGCTCACGGGGAGCCCGAACGCCGCATGGATAGAGACACGTGGGGCCCAGAGCCCTGGCAGCAGCACTTTGTCACTCCCATCACAGCTCCCAGAAGGAGACAGAGCATTAAAACCAGGCGTTTTTATCTCCACCTTCCCAGGAGAGGCCGTGCCGCCTTGCCAGCGGCCGAGTGCTGGGATGCACCGCGCCCGCGTCCCGTGATGGATCGGCTCCGAAAACAACACCCCGCTAATCTTCCTCCGCAGCAGCCATAAAACTGTCTTCCCGGTTCCTTCGGAGAGGATTTACAGCGCCTCAAAGCACTCCTGGAGCGGCCGGAGGAGGCGAGAGCCCCCCCCGCTGCGGGTGCTGGCCCCACACCTAGGGCGCGTCCTGGCACCAGGGCGATGGGTGCCCCTGCGCCTCTT
>WAAB01019179.1:36578-51711 GCA_013389865.1 Piaya cayana
GGGAAGAAAAACTCAATGTTTCAGTGCAAACTTTTCCCGAGCTGGGAAAAAGCTGTCAGCTCCACCTCTCTGCATCCACAGCAGGTGGACGTGGAGATCATCGTCTTCCTAGATGCCTCTTGCCAAGCCCTGTCCTGGAGAGAGGTGCCTGGAAGAGCCTCTGAGGACAAACATCTCCAGATGGGCCAGAGGAATGGGAAAGGCTCAGTCCCAGGGAAGGTCGTGGTGATGGGACCTGGCTGCTCTACACATTTTGGCTACGGATTCTGCCTGTGATCCACAGCTTCGCTCCGTGAACTCAGCTGACACTGTGGCCGTAGAAGCATTAACAGGCTGAGGGTACGGCAGAAACCTTCCTGAAGCCACCTCCAGATCCTTTTTTCTCCCATTCCCCCTTTTTTTTTATAGCACCCGTCTCCCACCTGCAGCACCCTGGCTGAGCTCAGGAGCTGTGCAGGGAGGCAGCAGCCAGCGGGAGCCATGAGCTCCCTGGTGGGACCCTCCTGCAAGGACACAGGTGGCTCTGGAGAAGGATCCGGCTCCTGCAGCTCCTTGGGAGCAGCTGAGCAATATTCATGGGTGAGCCTGGCTGAGCATCACATCCCATCCCATCTCATCCCATCCCATCCCTGACCCCGCGCAGCTGTTTCCCAGTGCGCTGCCATCCAGCCAGCCAGGAGGGCCCTTCTCAGCCGGCCTGGATCGCTTCGCTTTGAAGATGCAGACAGCCCTGGGGAAGAGGCCAGGCGGCCAGGGATGTGACTCAGGAACGGCTCCAGAGACGAGGGGAAAAGGAAAAGCGGTTTATTATTATGTCTGTGCCGGCATCCAAGTCACCACGCAGGGGAAGCAACGGGCGGCGGAGCCCTGGCCGGGCAGGGAGAGCCTGGGGGAGCCAGCGGCGTGGAGCATCCCAAGGGCTCCTCTGCCACGGGATCGCTGCGGGACACAGGCGGGTTCCCAGTAGCCCCCAGCCCCTCTCCCCAAAACATCCAGCACAGAGAACTCCTAAATAAGAAATAATCATGGAATGGTTTGGATTGGAAGGGATCTCAAAGCCCATCCAGTTCCACCTCCGGCCATGGGCAGGGACACCTCCCACTGGATCAGGGGGCTCCAAGCCCCATCCAACCTGGCCTTGAACCCCTCCAGGGATGGGGCAGCCACCCCTGCTCTGGGCAACCTGGGCCAGGGCCTCCCCACTCTCAGTAAAACATTTCTCTCTAGGATCTCATCTCAATCTCATCTCAATGTCCCCCTCCATCTTTGAAAACGCAGTTAATTAGCCCCTCTAATGAGTTGGGGACTGAGCACATGGAAGAGCAGGGAGGCTGGGAACCCCGCCTGTGCCGAACGCAGCCAAGAGCCTGCGCCACAGGGAAGGGGATGGGAGGGAGAAAGTGGGGGAAGACAAACGCGGTTCAGCGTCTTTTCATCCCTCCCCCCATCCCGAACTATGAGATTTTATTGTCACAGACGTTTTCTTTAGCACGGGGGAATGGAAACTCTGCTCCTTCCCAGGCTGCAGACAAGCTGAAATAGGAGAGAATGACAGAGCGAGCGTGTGAGGAGGGGAAGGGACCAGCCCTGCGTGCCCTCTCTGCTGGGGTTAATGCCTTTTGCAGGTGCCGTTGCCCAGATGCCCTCAATTCGATATTCCCCGAGCTCACGGGGAGCCCGAACGCCGCATGGATAGAGACACGTGGGGCCCAGAGCCCTGGCAGCAGCACTTTGTCACTCCCATCACAGCTCCCAGAAGGAGACAGAGCATTAAAACCAGGCGTTTTTATCTCCACCTTCCCAGGAGAGGCCGTGCCGCCTTGCCAGCGGCCGAGTGCTGGGATGCACCGCGCCCGCGTCCCGTGATGGATCGGCTCCGAAAACAACACCCCGCTAATCTTCCTCCGCAGCAGCCATAAAACTGTCTTCCCGGTTCCTTCGGAGAGGATTTACAGCGCCTCAAAGCACTCCTGGAGCGGCCGGAGGAGGCGAGAGCCCCCCCCGCTGCGGGTGCTGGCCCCACACCTAGGGCGCGTCCTGGCACCAGGGCGATGGGTGCCCCTGCGCCTCTTGGCTCCCAGCCACTCTGCCCTTATTTCAACCCCCAAACTATCGCTCCCCAGCTTGGCAGCTGCCCCACAGCAGGTCAGTGCTTGGCCCCGGAGCCTCTCGCGCCGCCTGCCCGAGGCGGCACCCCCCAAAATGCCAGGAGGAGAAGGGTGTCTGGGCACTGAAGTGCAAACAGAGAGGCCACCAGCTTGCACTGAGCGTGAAATCCTCCTCCAAAGCCCTTTGGGACCGAGCACTGGGGGTCACCCCACAACCCCCAGGCAGAGCCCACGCTGGGCCCCTCTGAAAACACCCAGATGAGCTGAGAAAACACTCAGAAATGTTTATAGGGCCGGGCAGCGGGAGCGAAGGCTGCCCCCCAGCTCCCCCTGCACCGTATCCGAGTGGGAAACCAAAAACCCGACCCAAGGCGAGCTGCGCTGAGCCCCTGCCAAGAGCCACGGACAGAAATATCCTTGATTTCAGCAAGGTGTGAATAACTTTTGACACTTCTAGGGCTTATTGCCTTAAAAAAACCTCCCCCAGCAGTCCCCATTCATACTCCACAGGGCTGCGTTTCATATGAATGGAATATATGAATCACTATAAAGAATTTAAAGGCTTCCCCGTACAAAGAAAAGCTCCCTCCCTGCTTCTGCTATTGCAGCCGGCGCAGCTTAAAACAAAGCCAGGGCAGAAGACGAGGACAAATCCCGATCCCCAACGCGCTGGGTCCGCGGGGAACTCGGCGACGGGGCCAGGACGGGATTTAGATCGAGCGGAGCAGAGCCAGGCACCTTCCACCATCCACTTCAACCCGTAACCAACATCCCTGGCCACAGCGCTTGGTTTTTTCCAAAACCCCAAGCGGCTCCTGACAGCTCCCGGGTTCACGTCTCCGTGTGCCTTTCACCTTCCAGCTCAGCTCCCCGGTTTTCAGATTGGAAGGAGTACAGAACATCACATTATTCCCATTCTCTCGCCCAAAGACGTCAGGTCAACCCGCTGCTGGGGCCATCGGCTCAGCCAGGATGATGGAAACAGGGCAATTCTTCCCATTTTTTTTTTTAGCAGTTTGGGGTTTGCTGCTTCTTTTCCCTCGGAGACAACTGGGCGAGGAGGGAAAAAAATGCAATTTGAAGCCAGTTGTGGCCTCAGTGGGTTTCCAGCTGCGATGTTTCATAGAACCACGGAATGGGTTGGGTTGGAAGGGGCCTTAAAGCTCATCCAGTTCCAGCCCCCCTGGCATCGCTGCCGCAGCCAAACAAGGCTCCGGGCACTCGTGTTTGGTTTGATCCCTCAAAGAGGGGAGGAAGAAAACCCAAGCGATGCCCCGAGAGCCCCCCCCGTCTCCCCACCGCCACCAGCCCCGTGTCCTAAATTCACAGGATCCGGTTCTGAAAGGAGCAGCTTTGTTTCCCAGTGTCCCTCACCGCCGGATCACAACTGCATTTTTACAGAAGCAATAAAAAATCCCAGGAATTCACCGGCCTTATGATTTATTAAACATGTTCCTTATAGCAAAGCTGCTCATAGACGGGGAAATATCTCCGGTAGGTTATTGCCTCGCCTGGGGCTACCGGACAGGGGGAATCCTGCTTTGGCTTATTGGAAACCTTCAAAGCCAGGGAACCTGGTAGATCAGGAGCCAATTAACAGCAACGATCTTAAATAAAACACCAAATAAAACAAGCACCTTGTATTTCCCAAGGTGCTTGTGGAAGGAGCCGCGGTGACCTGACCCGATCCTGCTGGGAACCGGTACCCGAGAACCGCTGGGTTGAGATGTTTGGGGACCCAAAGGTCCCTGCACTCTCCCCAAAACATTTTTTTTTGTTCTCCCAAGCGTATTTCGTAACGACCCAAAGCAAAGTGAGGAAACAGCTCGGTTTGTCCGGTTCCCAACGACGGCAAAACTTCCGAGCACGACTCCTTGGAAATGGGACGCGGGTAAAGTGGGTCAGGGGAAAAAGGAGGGATGACAAAAGGGAAAAAAAAGAAATAAAGGAAAGCAGGAACCTCGCCTGGAAAGAGGAGGCTGGAGGCGTCCCTGCAATATTCCTCTCTGCATGGGGAAAAGTCATCAGAATTACGGGGACTCGTGACTGAGAAATCCAAGAGATTTGCTCCTGTCCGAACCCGGCGCGACCCGGGGGGGATGCTCAGGTGAGAGGAGGGGAAAGGGGAGCTGGGACATGGAGAGAAGGGGAGTTGGGGAGTGGGAACGGGGAGAAAGGAGCAGGGGAGTGGGAAGCAGGGAGCAAAAAGTGGGAGCAGGGCAGGAGGGAGTGGGGAAAGGGGGAGTGTGAAGCAGGGGAGCAGGGAGTGGAAAGTGGGGAGCAGGGAGCTGGATGTGGGGAACAGGGAATGGGAAGTGGGGACTGGGAAATGGGGAGAGGGGAGCTGGGAGTGGGGTGCAGGGAGCAGGGAATGGAAATGGGGAGAGGGAGAAGGGGAGCATGGAGAAGGGAGCAAGAAGTGGAGGAGCAGGGACTGGGAAATGGGGAGAAGGGAGTTGAAGTGGGGTGCAGGGAGTAGGGAATGGGAATGGGGAGAGAGGAGAGGGAAGGGGGGAGAGAGAAGATGGATGAAGGTACAAGGGGAGAACGAAGAGGGGAGTGGGAAGTGGAGGAGCGGGGATGGGGAAATGGGGAGAGGGGAGTAGGGATTGGAAATGGGGAAAGGGGAGCGGAGGAGTGGGGACTGGGAATGGGGAGAGGGGGAAGAGGGGAGCTGGGACTGGGAAATGGGGAGAGGGGAGCTGGAAGGGGAGTGTGGGGAGCAGGGAATGGAAATGGGGAGAGGAGAGGGGGAAGGGGGAAGAGAGGAAAGGGGAGCTGGAAGTGGAGGAGCGGGGACTGGGAAATGGGGAGAAGGGAGCCGGGACTGGAAAACGGGGAAAGGGGAGCAGAGATTGGAAATGGGGAGAGGGGAGTGGGAAGGAGGAGAGGGGAAAGGGGAGTGAGAAATGGAGGAGAGGGGGACTGGGAAATGGGGAGAAGGGAGCTGGGAATGGGAATGGGGAGAGGGAAGAGGGGAGTATGGAGAGGGGAGCAGGGACTGGGGAAGGGGCAGAGGGAACGAGGGAGAGGAAAGAGGGGAGTGTGGAGAAAGGAGCTGGGAAATGGGGAGAAAGGAGCAGGGACTGGGAAGGGGGAGAGGGGAGAGGGAAGAGGGGAGCAGGGATTGGGAAAGGGGCAGAGGGAATGAGGGAGAGGAAAGAGGAGAGCGTGGAGAGGGGAGCGGGGAGCATGGAGAGGGGAGGATGGAGAGGGGACTGGGAAACGGGGATGGGGGGACGGGGAGCAGGGGAGCAGGACGCGAGGGACGAGCAGCCCGGAGAGCGGAGAAGGGTCCCGCGGAGCCCCCTTACCTCGTCGGAGCGCGGCGGGCGGGCAGCAGCGGCTCGGGACGGGAGCGGAGCCACCGGCGCGGGGCGGAGCGGGGCGGGGCCGGGGATGCGGGTTGATGCGGGGCTGGGCTGCCGGCTCCGAGTGCTTCCTTCCCCCCCCCAACCTCACCCACCCCACACACCCCCTTTCTCTTCTCCTGCCCCCCTCCCGGGAGGTCCCAGCCCCGCGGCGCTGCCCGTGCGGCCGGCGAGGAGGGAGGATGCGCGCAAAGCTGGAGAGTCCGAGGGGTTTGGGGTGGGAGGGGAGCTCAAAGCCCCAGCCAGGTCCAACCCCCCGCGGTGGGCAGGGACGCCTCCCACGGGGTGAGGTTCACTCCAAGCCCCCAGGCCAACCTGGCCTCGAGCATCTCCAGGGATGGGGCAGCCACCCCTGCTCGGGGCAGCCGGTGCCTCACAGCAAAACTTTTCTTCCCAAGATCTCAACTCAACCTCCCCTCTTTCAGCTGAAAACCGTTACCCATCATCCTATCCCTGATCAGTACCCCCCCTCCCCAGCTTTCCTGGAGCCCCCTTGAAGGCTGCTCTAAGGGTGAATCAATAATTCTGTCCCCCTGGTCCCATTCTTCCCAGCCCCGGAGATGGGCACAGAGCAAACCCCTGTCCCCATTGGCCCTCACCCGGTGCAGGGGTGCCCAGTGCCCCAGGGATGCTGAAGCTGCCCCAGGGATGCTGATGCTGCCCTAGGGATGCTGCCCCAGGGATGCTGATGCCACCCCAGGGATGCTGATGCTGCCCCCAGGGATACTGATGCTGCCCCAGGGATGCTAATGCTGCCCCAGGGATGCCGATGCCACCCTAGGGATGCTGATGCCACCCTAGGGATGCTGATGCTGCCCCAGGGATGCTGCCCCAGGGATGCTGATGCCATCCCTGGTGGGGAAATCACCCTGGAATCTTGCTCTTGGACTGGGTGCTCCCTGCCGCCAACACTCCCTTGGAATGGGGCAGGTTGGGGTTCAGTCCTCTTGGCCCATTTGGCTGGAGCAGCTGGTTCTCACGCTCCCGCAAGCCCGTTCCCTTTGAGGGCACCGGGCCAGTGGTGCTTCCCCCACTTTGCTACAGCAGAGGGGGGGACCTCATCACCCCCCAAAAATCCTGCTGCCCTGTGTGGAAAAGCAGGGGGATGCCAGGCTGGGGCAGCCAGGTCCTTGCGCCTCTTGGTTTGGGGCAACTTCTAATCACACACCGGGACAGAAATGCTCTCACTGGGGGGGTAGTGGGATGCCCGCAGCCCCCAGTTCCAGCCTTTACCTGCCACCATGCCCATTCCCGAGGCGGAGAAGCCGTGGCATCCCGCTGGCAGCCGCGTGCCAGGCACAGCCGAGCCCCCCACGCTCGCTGCCGCAGCTGGTGGGGTGCGTGGGCCCCGTGGGGTGCAGGGCTCTATGTGCCCCAGGAGGCAGATTAGGGTTGCTGGGGCAACGGGCATGGAGAAAGCCCGTCTGGATCCGAGCTGACGGGGTGCACAAGGGTGTTTGTTTTCCGTATTAAGCGCCTGAGCAAAGAGGGAGGGGGGATGCATCAGACGGCTAATCCCCCCTCAATGCCTTCCCTGGGCGAGCGGCCGCTGCAGGGCCGGACCCCCTGCTCCCAGGAATGCTGATGGGCTCTGCCATGCTCGGAATGGGGGTTCCTCGCTGCTCCTGGGGGAGGCAGGGATGGGGGGGGGGCACTCAGAGTTTGTGCTACTTCAGGCCAAGGCGAGTGGCTTAGAGCAGCTCTAGGGCTGCTCCGGGCCAGGGCTGGGCCCAGCTGAACTGTGGAACCATCACCTGCAACCCCAGAGGGGCTCTGCTGGCAAAAGATGCTCTGTTGGCATCTCAACCCTGTGTCTGCCCTGCCCAGGCTGTGCCACCCCCTCCTGCTCTCCTCATCGCTCTCTGCAACTACCTGAAAGGAGGTTGTGGAGAGGAGGGAGCTGGGTTCTTCTCCCAAGGGACAGGGGACAGGACGAGAGGGAATGGCCTCAAGCTCCACCAGGGGAGGGTCAGGCTGGACATAAGGAAAAGATTCTTCACAGAAAGGGTCATTGGTCACTGTCAGAGGCTGCCCAGGGAGGGGGTTGACTCACCTTCCCTTGAGGTGTTTAAGGGATGGGTGGATGAGGTGCTGAGGGACATGGTTTAGTGATTGATGGGAATGGTTGGACTCAATGACCTGATGAGTCTCTTCCAACCTGGTGATTCTCTGATTCTATGATTCCTGCCTGATGCTGGGGAGCTCAGGTGCGAGGCAAGAGCGTGGAGGGGCCTCTTCCAGCACGGCAGCCCCAGCAGCTCCGAACCGACCTCGTTTCACTGGAGCTCTCACTGGCAAAGCATTTCCTCTGCCTGCAGACTCATTAGCCGGCACAGACATTCCTCTGTCCCACAGAGCGAGCCACCGGCTGCAGCCTCGCTCCGTGTCAGCTTCTCCCACCTGGCATTGCCCCCCGCTCTGTCTCACTCCTCCGCAGCCCCCACACCTGCCCCTTCGCCAGGACGGAGCCCAGGGTGCAGCTGTGCCACCCTCTCTGTGCTGCCCTGCTTATCCTATCATAGAATCATAGAATCACCAGATTGGAAGAGACCTGGATCATCGAGTCCAACCATTCCCATCAATCACTAACCCATGTCCCTCAGCACCTCGTCCACCCGGCCCTTAAACCCCTCCAGGGAAGGTGACTCAACCCCCTCCCTGGGCAGCCTCTGACACTGCCCAATGACCCTTTCAGTGAAGATACAGCTTGTCCTGGGTCACATCTCATCCTAGTTACAGCCCATCCTGGCCACAGCTCACCCTGGGACACGGTGGCAGCAGCGCGGGTCCGCGTGCCGGCTGTGCCGAGCTGCCGCTGCTGCGGGCTCTCCTCCTCAGTGGGAGAGGGAAGCCGAGCTTAGTGTGGGATTTAGCGGCTCTGCTGCCTCTAACCTCTGGCAGCTCCGCGCCCGCCTGCCGTGCCAGGGCTCCACGGTGGCCCCCGGCCTCCCAGGTTGGCAAGAGACGATGCCTCGACGTTGGCATCGAGCTCGCCCTGCAGCGACTTTGAATGAGGCAGCGAGATTCTCGGTGCGCGGGCACCGCTCCGCACAGGAGCTGCTTGTGGGATCGTGGGTTTTTGTGGGATCATGGGTTTTCTCCCCCGAAAGCCCCATCCCAGGCACCGTGCTGCTCCGCACAGGAGGAACGAAAGAGAAGGAGGGGAAATAATTCAATCTAGGGCTCCGAAATGCCTTAACTTAATTTTGCTGGGTCACGGACGTAATCAAATCAGCCCCGTGCACTGCAATATCGTTTCCATGTTTCCACAAGAGGGATAATTGGGCTCCGAGAAGCAGCCCTCGGTGCTAGGCAGGAAAATGCGTCCTGGAGGTGGGAGGAGGCTGGGGGTTGAGCTGGTGGCTGCTGAGCAGAGCCCTGTCCTGTGTCCCCACAGCAGGAGAAGGGATGGATGATGGAGCTCACGTGCGCTGGGATGGATGATGGAGCTCACTCGCGTTCACCGAGCCGTGCCGAGGGTCGGGGTTCATCACTGCGGCTTCGCAGGTGGAGAAGTGAAGGCGAGAGGTGGGAGGAGGCCAAGAAGCAGCGTCTGCCCCGTGCGGGGCGAGCCACGGCTCCGTGTGCAGCGCGGTGCCAGATCCCAGCCTTCGGGAACATTCAGTGATGGATTAAATGCAATCTGACTACCACCGTGGGAGGTTGGAGAGAATTACTTCATACGAGTGCACTTCGGAAAGTATTTAGAGGCAAATTTTCAAAAGCCCCTGAACGACTTAAGAGCCAAAATCCCATTTTCCAAAGTCACTTAAGCGAGCGAGGGAAGATCAGCGAAGAAAACACGGGGCTGGTGGGGGGAGCGGCTGTGGTGGCCGCGGGATCCCGGCGCGGATGCTCCGCCGATGGGCTGCAAGGTGCTGGTTTGAGCAGTAGCCCCAAGTGGCCACCGCAGCCACCACCCTGGGAGTCACAAAGATGCTTTGGCCTCCAAAAGCATCCCCTGCGCCTCTGCCCCGCGGGGTCAGCTCAGGACAGGGCTGGGTCCCAACAGGTGATGGTGTCCCTGGGTTCATGGATGGTGCCGGCGCATGGGGACACCACAGCCACCTCGGCCACCAGCGGCTGCGAGCGCAGACCCCGCTGGGGCAAGAAGGGTCCCCAGCTGTAATGGGAGAAGGCAGGGCTGCAGCTGGGAACCGCGCGGCTCCTTCTCCTTCCCTTACCCCACAACCGCTGCAGCCTCCTAAAAGCATCTCTAGTTCCCCGCTCAGCATCCTAATGAACCGCAAGGGCAGCTGGGACCCTCGGAGGCAGCAACCACCGAGACTCGACCCCCCCACAAAGAGTAAATCCCAAAGCAATTAGCTTCGCGAGCTTGGGCCAGGCTGGTGGAGGTTCCACATTCCTCGGTGGCTATAAAGCTCTTTACTGGGATTGTTTTTCTGCGTTAAGGGCCGCCCGGGGTCCACATGGCCACGGCTCCGGCTCCCAGCACCTTTGGTGCGTGTCGTAAAAAAACACTCTCGGCACGTTGACTTTGCTCGAGCTAAAAAGGAGAGGGGGTTTATACGCTTCCCCCGGTAGAAAGCGTAAAGGATCTGAGACAGAATTCTTGCTCCAGGATCCTTTACAATTCCTGGAGGACATTTTTGGGAAGGGAAGGGTTGTATTTACTTTGGCAGCCGCCTCCGCTCCTATATACAGACGCATGGAAAAACTGCACTCACCTAACGTTTCCAGGGCTCCCTGTCCTGCAGAGCCAGCCCAGGTGGGAGCTGGCGGCCCGGGACCCCTCCTGGGAAATGGCACTTGGACTTGGAAGCCACAGAGGAGCTGAAGGTTAAATTTCTCCCCTTGAGTTCCCTCCGAGGCTTCTGGATCTCGCTGGCAAGTGTTTGCTCAGAGCCCACGGGCAAAGGTGGCCGAGGTCTGAGTGGAGAAGGGAGAGAAGGGTCGGGGTTGAGGAGCAGGAGGAGGAGGAGGAAGAAGAGAAGGAGGAAGAGAAAGAGTAGAAGGCAGAGAAGGAGAAAAGGAGAAGGAAGAGAAGGAGGAGGAGGAAGGGAAAGAGTAGAAGGAAGAGAAGGAAGAGGAAAAGGAAGAGGAGGAAGAGGAGGAAGAGGAGGAAGAGAAAGAGTAGAAGGAGGAGAAGGAAGAGGCAAAGGAAGAGGAGGAGGAAGGGAAAGAGGAGAAGGAAGAGAAGGAGGAGGAGGAAGGGAAAGAGTAGAAGGAAGAGAAGGAAGAGGAAAAGGGAAAGTAGGAGGAAGGGAAAGAGGAGAAGGAAGAGAAGGAAGAGGAAAAGGAAGAGGAAGAGGAAGAGGAGGAAGAGGAGGAAGAGAAAGAGTAGAAGGAGGAGAAGGAAGAGGAAAAGGAAGAGGACAAGGAAGGGAAAGAGGAGAATGAAGAGAAGGAGGAGGAGGAAGAGAAAGAGGAGAAGGAGGAGAAGGAAGAGGAAAAGGAAGGGAAAGAGGAGAAGGAAGAGAAGGAAGAGGAAAAGAAGGAGGAGGAAGAGAAAGAATAAAAGGAAGAGAAGGAAGAGGATAAGAAGGAGGAAGAAGAGGAAGAAGAGAAAGAGTAGAAGGCAGATAAGGCGAAGGAGGAAGAGAAGGAGAAGGAGGAAGAGAAGGAGGACGAGGAAGAGAAGGAGGAGGAGGAAGAGAAAGAAGAGGAGAAAGGAGAAAGGAGAAAGGAGGAGAAGTATCATGGTGAAACACAACTCCCTGGGGACCAGCAGCATGTGTAGTGTGAAATCAGCTGGAAAACGTGCTCTTTTCCTGTTTTTTTTCCAGCGTCACCTTAACCCAAACCAGCTCCTTGAGGTGATAGCTTGTCTAGAGGGGACACAGCAGCCCTGGATTTCACCACAGCCCTGGGATCTCACCATGGTTCAACGCGATGGGGCCGATGGAGCCAGCACCAGGCACCATCCCCACCATGTCCCGTGCCCCACGTGCCCTCTGCCACCCTCGTCTCCCCTCCCTGTGTCTCCAGCCTTTCCGTGGCTGCTGCGATTAATTCCCTGGCCGTGGGGTGGGAATAAATCCACTTGTTGGCACGTTGTAAATTCATCATGTGCTGGGGCTGCGTGTTCCAGCCCACCGTAAACACCCCTGGCTACGAGCTAGTAAATCTGCCTCCAGAGCCGCAGGGGGAACAGGATCTCTGGGTCCCGGGGGCTGCTTCATTCCAGGGCTGTGGTGACCCCGCTGCCTCTGGGCTGGGGTGGTTGAGCAGAGAAGCCAGCAGGAGTAGATCCACTTGGCTGCTGTCGCCCTCCTGGTCTGCATCCCTCCTCCCCACATCATTCCTGCACCAGCGACCAGGCGTGGGTGCTGCCATCTGCTCCCAGGGGTGCTGGGGACGCATCCCGTGGGACGAGGACAAGGTCCTGCAGCCATCCAGGAGCTGCCCTTGGCTTTCTCTGACCCACCTGGAGCACGCAGGAGCACGAAGGAGGTTTGCTGCTCCCGGTGCTGAGCCTTTTATGCAGTAAAGTAGCTGTAAAAGCGAAAAAAAATAAATGTTTTACTATCCACCTAACAGTTGCTGCTTCGTTTTATGGGGGTCATTCTCCAAGGAGGTCCAGCCAGCAGAGCAGAGGCAAAAAGCCCAGGTCCTGGGGGGCTCCAGGCTCCTGGAATCCCCCCCCAGCCCCATCCCACCCCAGAGTGCCCAGTCCAGGATGGGTAACCACGCTGGGGCACGGCCTGGGGAAATGCACTTGTTGCTTTATGATTTTTATCAGCCGCGCTATTGTTGGGGCTGTCAGCAGGTCGCCCTGGCGAGGCGGCGCGGGGGGGCCCTGCTCAATGGGCACCGGAGCGGGGCTGCATCCTCCGGCACCCCGAGAGCCGCCTGCGGGGCCAGAGGGTGCGTGAGCAGCTCCGGAGGGCAGGGCTGGGGAGAAGTGGCCCCAACTGGTTCCCATCGCATTCCGCACGAGAGGAAGGCACAGCTGCCCTTTCCCAGGGGAAACCCAGTGCTCGGGATGTGGCATCGCCGATGCCCGGAGGGGGAGTTGCAGGATGTGACCAGCAGGCCAGGGGCTGGTGCTGCCACAACTGCTGGGATGGCACGGACCCCAACCCCTCCGGGGATACGGCTGTGGGGCTAACCAGGGCATAAAATCATAGAATCATAGAATCACCAGGTTGGAAAAGACCTCTTGGATCATCCAGTCCAACCATTCATACCTGCCACTAAACATGGAGAGGTGGCTGTGGGTCTGGGGTCTCACCAGGACAGAGAATCATAGAATCATAGAATCATAGAATCATAGAATCACCATGTTGGAAAAGAGCTCTTGGATCACTGAGTCCAAGAATTCCTACCTGCCACTAAACATGGAGAGGGGGCTCTGGGGCTGGGGTCCCACCAGGACAGAGAATCATAGAATCATAGAATCATAGAATCATAGAATCACCATGTTGGAAAAGAGCTCTTGGATCACTGAGTCCAAGAATTCCTACCTGCCACTAAACATGGAGAGGGGGCTCTGGGGCTGGGGTCCCACCAGGACAGAGAATCATAGAATCATAGAATCAATCATAGAATCATAGAATCATAGAATCATAGAATCACCAGATTGGAAAAGACCTTGGATCATTGAGTCCAAACATTCCTATCTGCTACTAAACATGGAGAGGTGGCTGTGGGGTTGGTGTCCCACCAGGACAGAGAATCATAGAATCATAGAATCATAGAATCACAAGGTTGGAAAAGACCTCTTGGATGATCAAGTCCAAGCATTCCTACCTGCCACTAAATATGGAGAGGTGGTTGTAGGGCTGGGGTCCCACCAGGACAGAGAATCATAGAATCATAGAATCATCAGGTTGGAAAAGAGCTCTTGGATCACTGAGTCCAACCATTCCTATCTGCCACTAAACATGGAGAGATGGCTGTGAGTCTGGGGTCCCACCAGGACACGGAGCGGTGGCTGTGGGGCCGGGGTCCCACGAGGACATAGAATCATAGAATCACCAGGTTGGAAAATACCTCTTGGATCATCAAGTCCAACCATTCCTACCTGCCACTAAACATAAAGAGGTGGTTGTGGGGCTGGGGTCCCACTAGGACATGGAAGGACACACGGATGGGCACATCGCAGCTACTTTTCCTCCTTCTCCACCCCTTGTGCCCTCTTTGCCTGTGCCGGTGGGAACCGTCTTCTCCACGCGGGCACAGCCTGGGAAGCTCTGGGCCACCACGGCTCGTTCCAGAGGGTGCACGGGAGGCTGCGCCGCCTGCCCCGCCAGCCTGAGAGCTCCCGGCAGCTCCAACCCTCTATGAAATAATTTGTTATTTTAGTTGTAAAACAGTAAGTGGCCTCTTTCCAGGCGGCGCGAGGGAAAAGCCAAACCAGCCCCACTCCCAGTAATGACTGAACCATTCAGTCAGCACGGGCAGGGCTGGCGGAGGAGCAGGAGCCCCTCGCCCCCCTCACCGGGCTGCGGGGCCAGCGCTGCCGTAAGGACCAGGGTGATGATTAATTATTGGGGCTGTCACCTCTCTGAGCAGCTTTTGTACAGAGCGAGCAGGCTGGGGCCGTGCATACAACACCTCCCACTGGATCAGGGGCTCCAAGCCCCATCCAGCCTGCCCTTGAACCCCTCCAGGGACGGGGCAGCCACCCCTGCTCTGGGCAACCTGGGTCAGGGCCTCCCCACTCCCACAGCAAAACATTTCTCCTAAAGATCCCGTCTCCATCTCCCCTCTTTCAGCTGAAAACCTTTCCCTTTTGTCCTCTCCCAGATCAAGAGCCCCTCCCCAGCTTTCCTGGAGCCCTTTTCCATACTGGAAACTGCTCTGAGGTCTCCTCAGAGCCTTCTCCTGTCCAGGCTGAACAACACCAACCCTCCCAGCCTGTTGCCCAGTGCACGGAGACTGGTCCCAGTTTGGTGTGGGCAGCAGGGCTGCGTACTGGGTGAGGTGGGAAGGCTCCCTTGGTGCAGTGGGGACCAGAGCAGGGTGTGGGTGAAGGTTAGCACCACTCAGCACCCCAATCCTGGTCACACAGCACCCACCACCCCATTCACAAACCCAGGTGCCCTGCAGTGACCTTCTCGAGCACCAGCCTGATGTGGACCGGCTCGAAAGCTGACGTCGCTTTGACTTTCATCCCAGCCCAAAATCAACACGGAGACTTTTCTGCAGACGCGTCAGGCCAGGGGGAGGAACTGTGAGGTGGAGAAGGGTCTTTCCTTGATCTTACTCTTAGAATAATAAAGCTGAGAGCCTGCTGGCTTGTTTGGGTGGAGGCTACAGCGAGCAGAACACACGTGCTGGTTGGGGCTCAGCCTGAACTTAGAATCATAGAATCATCAGGTTGGAAGAGACCCACTGGATCATCAAGTCCAACCATTCCCATCAATCTCTAACCCATGTCCCTCAGGACCCCATCCACCCGTCCCTTAAATACCTCCAGGGAAGGTGAATCCACCACTTTCCTGGGCAGCCTGTTCCACTATCCAATGATCCTTTCTGTGAAGGCTTGGTGAGGGATGCACCCAGCTGAGCCTCGTTCAATTAATGTGGGTCTGCTAATGACTTTCTGCTGATATTGATGGAAAGTTCTTTAGAAATCAGCACCCTCATATCCTTTTCTCTTCCCAGTGCAGGCACGGGGACACAATGGCTGCAGCCCTGGGGCTTGGATGTACCCACAGAGACAGGTGGGTGGGTGCTGGTGGTGGC
>WAAB01019180.1:0-25726 GCA_013389865.1 Piaya cayana
GCGCCCACAGCACCCCTGGGGCTGAGCCCCGGACCAGCACCCAGCGCCGGGCTCACCTCTGCCGGGGGACGCCAGCCAGGGCTCGGCCGCACCAGCTCCGGGACGCGAGAGCATCCCCAGGGGCCGGGCAACCGCTGAAATCGAGGGGCGTCACGGGTCACCCTGCACCTCCTGCCCGGGCGCGGAAGAGGGGTTGTGGTTTCAGCGAGCCTGGAAGGACGTCACGCCAGGAGCGAGGCCACCGAGGGCCACGGGCTGCGTCCACCTGCCAGCGAGGATGGATGGACGGAAGGTGCGATGCACCCTAAAAAGGGACCTCGTGCCCCTCTTCGCTGAGCTGGGGGGCCCTGGGGGAGCCTCCCTGCCAGCTTGGCTCCACCAGCCTCTCCGCTGAGCCGCGTGCCAGGGCTCGCACCGCCCCGAAAGCAGAAGTGACGGCAAACCTGGTGCCAGAGCTGCCACCCCCAGGCACGCGGCGGGCACCAACGTGTCGGGGTTCAGCTGGGAAGCAGCCTCCACCTGCAAAGAGGAGGAAGAGGAGGAGGAGGACGAGGGCCTGGCTCAATGCGTTTGCAGAGCCCTCACATCAGGGTCCTTCTTTTGGCACCCGTGTCGCCAGGTGGCTGCTGAGGAGCCCCTGTGGGGCTGCTGGGTGGCATCCTGGCCCTGTCGCATCGCGCTTGCAGCAGCGCCAAAATACCCAACCCCGACCGCAAGCCCCGTCACGGCAGCAGGCGGGAGGTGCAGCCGCAGGAAGGGTGCTGCAAGAGCACATCCGCAGCAAACACCCTGCGGCTGCCGCTCAGGGCCCTACACAGCCCCAACGCCCACGCTTTCCTGCCCCCCAGCTGCATCGTCAACCCTCCTCCCTGCTGCAGGCCGGACTCACCCCGTCCTTTCTCCTTATCTTGGCCATGGGGGCTGGAAGAGGGTCACTCCTGGGAAAACATGCAGAGAAAATAGGGTTTGGGTCTGCAGGAGCTGCTGCTGTGGGGGAGAGGGGCGAGCAGCCCCTGGGATTGGTCCAGTGGGAGCCAGGAAGAATCATAGAATCACCAGGTTGGAAGAGACCCACCGGATCGAGTCCAACCATTCCCATCAATCTCTAACCCATGTCTCTCAGCACCTCGTCCACCTGCACCTTAAATCCCTCCAGGGAAGGTGACTCAATCCCCTCCTTGGGCAGCCTCTGACACTGCCCAGTGACTTTCTGTGAAGAATTTTTTCCTTATGTCGAGCCTGAACGTCCCCTGGNGATTTCAGGTGGGGAAGAGCAGAACAAGATCTCCAGCCCCAAGGGAGGGTCCAGCTGGTGCTGCTCCTTCCAGAGACCACGACACACCAGTCCCAGCCACCCTGGGACCCCCCACCACATCCATCCCATCAAGTCCCACGTCCGACCAAGCTCGTGGGTTCACTTGCAGGGGAAGAGAGACCCCGTGTGACCTTGGGGACGGGCCCTGGCTCTTTGGGGGACAGGGCAGAGGGGTCCCAGAGCAAAGAGCCCTCTCAACCACAACCCTGCGGGTTTCTATCACTGTGGGTAAGGGTGATGCTATCGCTTAATAACCTGGTTATCAATAAAACCTGAAGCGGGGGTGCTGAGGGGGTGCGGGACGCAGGGAGTCAAAGAAAAAAGCAAACCAGAGGAAGTTTATAATCAATGACTTTTTTTTTTTTTATCTTTTGAAAATGGAAGCAAATATTTGGACAGATACTCTGGCCGCTCTATAAGAGCGCATCTTTCAGGATTTCGCTGGTTCTCTTCTGGGATATCACGGCTACAAAAAGCTTCAGGCACTGACTCCGGTTGAGCCTGGCGAGGCATCAGTTCATTTAAATAAAATACAGGCTAATAAACTAAGAACCAGGGCGGCCTTTCCGCCGCCCTCCTGGACCGTCTAACCACACCTCCGTCTCTGGGCATTCGCAATCCAGCGTCTCAGAAAACTTATGACCCTCCAATTCGAAACGACAAAAAGGTCCCCGAGCACACAACCCTGAAGTCACACGTACAAATCAACACAGAGATCACTGGTTTGGGGGGGGGGGAGCATTCCGCTTGGGTTCGATTTCAAAATAAAATTAGAATTAAAATACACGTCATCTCAGCCATTTACTGCAATACAAAACAGCACCAAACATTCAAATAAACTCCGGAGCGTTTGGACTGCGGATCCAGCAGCAGCAGTCGCAGGGCAGGGGACGCTCATCCCTCCTCCTGCTGCGCTTGCCACTTAAAACAAAGAAAACCCACTTTATTTTTTTATGAAGCTTTCATGCTATGCAAGTATAACACATCCTCTGGCTTTTCCCGACCTGTTCCCGTGCCTCTCCAGCTACGTCACCCGGCTCTCCCGACGGTGTGGTTCCACCTTCCCACACACACACACATCCCCTCCAGAACAGAGAATCCTTAAGGTGTAAGTTCTGAACATGCAAACACCGGGGGGAAAAAAAAGATATGGAGAATTTGAAGATTTCTAGCTAACCTAATGGGAAAAAGAATAAAAAGATGACAAAGGGACGCGCTGCCCCAGGCAGAGGGAGGCTGCTCTGGCGCGGCGGCTCCCAAGCAAACGTGCACGCGGGTGGGGATGCAGTGAGGGACCCAGTCCCAGCTGGGAAGGGTAGGGAGGCTCCTCAACCCATGGCTAGTGGACCCCTGACAGCCTCTACCCACCTTTGGATTCAAGTTAGATGCCCAGTGCCCTGGCACCGAAGGGGTTGGGAGGCTGGGAAGCACCAGTCCAGCCTGGCCCAGCCTGGAGGAGGGTCCCATCCCTGATCCAGACACCCCCTGGCAAGGGAGACCCCACCCCAGCGCGGCTCTGCCAAGCTGAGGCATCCAAGGAATCCCACCAGGAGCTCGGGAGCGAGCCCAGAATGCTCACAGGGTCTCTCCCTGAGGATCATGTGGGAAACCAGTTCTCCAAACTGGGATGGAAACCACCCTCCCCAGTCCCTCTGTTCTGGGAGCGTATTGGGGGGACTGGGGGTGGAGGTCACTCATCTCATCCCGGAACAAGGAATTTCCTGCAGAGTTTTACAGCGTGGGGAGGCGGGAGTGATGGAGAGAGGGGAAAAGAAAAAAGACTATAAAAAAATAAAACTGGAATTTTGTTTCTGAAGAACCGTGATGATAAAAGTCACCTATCGACAGCTACGGCTGCTTTGGAAGCAGAGTCTGAATTCCTACCATCAGCACTAGCACGAGGGGGCAAGAGAACTGCAAGCTCACAAGGTTTTTAAGAAGCTTCTTGAAGCCGAGGGGCGCGGTGGAGCAGCTCTGAACGAGTATTTACAGCGAGGCGCGGGGCTGGAGGGGACACCCCGGAGACCTTGGTGACCAGCGGGGTCCCACGGCTCCCATAGCAAACCTTGAACTCTGGACGCCATGGAGAAACGTCAAAAGGTTTCTTGCGCTCCATGGATAAATGTTTAAAAAAAGCCATATTCTGATTTAAAATAAAACAACAGGCAAATCAAACATCCCACTCTAGACATGGGCAGAAGAATCCAAAGCACGGGACCGTTCAAAAAGGGTAAACACGATGCGAGTTGAAACCTTCTGCAGGGTGTAAAAAGGAGAAGAGGCTTTTTACGGCATGAATCGCCTCACCTAGACCTATTTTCTGGTTTTTAAACCGTCAGACCAATGGGTTGGGGAGGCAGGAAAGGCAGCCTGGACGATCGCGGAGGGGGTCCCAGCGGCAGCCTCGGTCTCCGATGGTTGGAAATGGAAGATTTGTACAAAACAGCTTCGGTTTTGTTCTCTGCGCAGTATAAACACCCACCACGCGCACACACCCGCACACACACACACAGTGCTGTCCCTTTCCATTCCAAACACAAATACTGCAAAGTGGCAAATAAGAAAAATTAAAAAGCAACTTTTTTTGTTTTGTTTTGTTTGTTTTGTTGTGGTTTTTTGGCAACTTTAAAAAAAAATGGTTAAGAACAAACGTGGCATTGGTCCCTACATCTAGAAAAAAAGATATTTGGGCACAACATTGAAAAGTCAGAATGGATTTGTTTTCGGGAATTCATAAAATCTGGAGAAGGAAAAAAAAAAAGACTGTAAAAGTAGCACTTATTCTTTTTGACTTGTTTGACACAGTCACAGAAATTCATTAAAACATCAGGAGGGAAAAAAAAAAAAATCTTTCACTAAAAAGCTTGGCTTTTAATCATCGTCTCTCGTTGACGTGAATTTAGGAGAACAGGAAAGCTCGTACTGGAATGCTGCACGCGCTGCTGCTGCTTGCCGAACTGGGGGGAACTGGAATGTGCCTGGGCTGGCAGCGGGGCCAGCGCTCGCCCTGCTCAGTCCGCGATCTTTGCCATCTGCTGCTCCAGCTTGGAAATGCGCTCGTCTTGGTTGGTGATCGTGTCTTTTATAGATTTCAGCTCTTTCAAAATCTCGTCCAATTTGGCTTCGTTTTGCTGGAAGACAAGACAACGGGCGTAGCGGTTAGGACACGAGCTGCAGGCGGAAGCTTTCAAAGCAAGGGGCAACTTGCAATGGGATTTTCACAAGCTCTAAGCGTGCCCGGGGTGGTTTGTGATGCTCAGGGCAGGGACCAGCATTGGCAGAGGCAGCAGGGCAAGGCTGAAGGACACACTGAGCCTGTATCTGCTCTTTAACAGCGTGTAACGACCTACTTAGAATCATAGAATCACCAGGTTGGAAGAGACCCACCAGATCATCGAGTCCAACCATTCCTATCAAACACTAAACCATGTCCCTCAGGACCTCGTCTACTCGTGCCTTAAACCCCTCCAGGGAAGGTGAATCAACCCCCTCCCTGGGCAGCCTCNTTGCTACGACAGCTTCCGAAGATGCAGAGCCCTGGCAATCACATTTCAAGCCACCATCCCCAAAGGCTTGTGACTTTACTCACGGAGTTTGAGGCATCAGCTGCTTTCTTTGGAGCATTTATGAGATCACTTTTCTTGTTCGCGGCAGGCTTGTTGTCCAGTATGTTCTTCTTGACCACCTTCAGATCCCTGTTCTTGCCTGGGATGTACCCGTGCTTCAAGGAGATGAGAAGGGGATCAGCGTTCTTCCCCTCAAACCACTCCTCCGCTTCCAGAGCTGCTTCTGGACCGGCTGTATCAGGGTACAGGTCATCCTGGAAGAGGTCCGACTGCAAGCCAGAAGAAATCAATCAGTCAAGTGGTTTGGAGCTGGAAAGCAGGAGCTGACTTCAAGCCATGTAAGCAGGAGGTAGTGCTCACCTTTCGAGGAACCGTCATGATGATGGGCTCGCATTTCCTCTCGTGAAGCTTGAAGAACCTTTCAAAAGAGAAAGAAAAGGTGTGAGAGATGCAAGGATAGTCAAGATGTGTAAAGGAGGCCTTTGTTCTGCTGCTCCTGTAACGGGAGACGGAGGAGATGGAACACGAGCAGCCCTGAAGAGTCACAGCTCGGCTGCGTTAGGACTTGGAAGGGCTGAAGGAGCCACCTGAGTGTGTGCAGAGCTCCCCTCTTAGGTACCAGGGGACTTGACAGAATCACTGAATGGTTTAGGTCACACTCTGGGCAGGAGGGGCTGTCAGCAAGGCTCAGACCCAGCTCAGAGCACCGAGACCAGCACCACAGCAGTGGCTGCCCAGGGAGGGGGTTGATTCACCTTGTCTGGAGGTGTTTAAGGCACGAGTAGACGAGGTGCTGAGGGACATGGGTTAGTGTTTGATAGGAATGGTTGGACTCCATGATCCAGTGGGTCTCTTCCAACCTGGTTATTCTGTGATTCTATGACCTACAGCTCCGCACTAGCCAGCCTGCTCACACGAGTCTCCACACTCCTGTCTCCCCTCGCAGTCCTGCTTTGGGCCAGTGCCGCAACTCCAACATCCTCAGCCAGCCCACCAGGCACTGATGTTGGAATATTCATGTGTTCCACGCAAGTGCAGGCTCTGCTCCCTTTCAGGGACTCCTGCTTTTATTAATAATTGAAAGGCTTCAGCCACAATATCCATCACGTTCCCTACCAGTGGCGTGCCATGAGCCAGTGCAGTGATATAACCACCTTTCCTGAGGTGCCTTTTAGTTTTGCCAATTTTTCTGAATCAAAGCTGCACTTTCTGCTTTAATTACTCTCTAAATTCCTGAAGCCAGCTTCCAAGCCACTTGCTGTGTACAAGCTGCAGACTGGTATCAGGCAGCAGAAGTTCATCACTGATACTTTGACAGCGTAGGCTGTAACCGACCTGATGCTCAGTTTTCTGCAGACGACGCGTTCTGCTGAACATCCCTCACTAATTTCTAACAGACTTAGCCTAAGCCCCAGCGTATTTTGAGATTATATCATGTTATGGCCACTACAAGCACCGCTTCACGTCACGAGTCCCAACAAACACTGCAGAAAGGTCTTTCCCACAGCGGGGTCCTACCCCCAGCAGCAGAACTCCCCGTTTCGGAGGGGCTGAACTCGTGCCAGGGTGTCTCGCTGTGCCGCCACCCGCCCCCCGACAGCTCCTCCTCCTTACCTGGCAATCTCACACTTGTTCACATCGAGGCCCCTCTTTGGCATGAACCCCATGCCCCTCTGCGGCTCTTTGCTGCTGAAGGTGTTGAGGTAGTGAACGTAGGGGGATTCGTCCGTGATCTCAAAGTAGCGGATGCTGCTGTCGCCCTGCGAGAAAGGAAACGAGGATTATTCCAGTGCCTGGAGGAGCCGCCAGTCTCACTCTTCAGCCTCAGCCTTTCCTTCCAGGGACACCATCACAGAGCAGCGCTCGGCTTATAGCTATTTCTTTTTCAAGCTGTATCTTCCCTTGCTTCCCAGTTGACTGGGTCTCATCTCAGGCTGCTCTCAGAGAGCACCCAGCTGCGTTCTCGCCACCCACACAGAACCAGATCCCTGCTGTCACCCAACTACAGTCACTGAGCTGTTTCTCAGTGCTGTCTGTCAGAACACCACGATACAGCAACCTCAGCTCCTGCTTCAAGACTGGGGGTGTCAACTTTTACACCTCCTATGTGAAAAATCCACACTTTCTGCCACAGCCAGGCAGAAAGGCTAGAAACCAGTTTTGCTTTGATTCCAGCCAATTCTCCTATGCGAGCCTCTCTGGAACAACAGAAGCCACAGATATAAAACATGTATTTCTACATCTTCTACAAAGATGGGATGCTTGAATGTGCTTCTATGGATCCTCCTGTGTAATTACTCATTCATCTTGGGTTTGGCTCCTATTTGTACGAGGTCCAAAGCTGCGGCATCAGAAGCAGGCACTTTAGAGCACTTAATGCCTATGAATTGCTTTTAGAAAGGAGCATGTGATGCCATTTTTCTATTATTTAACCCCGCAAAATTACAGTAAGTGTTGCCACACGCTCCATTATCTTCAAGCACAAAGAAGATAACATCTGAAATGTCCCTTCCTCCCACACTAACATACAATAGTTTGGGTCAACACCAACGAGTCTTGTTCTGATGACGGTATCAGAGTCGTTACATGAAGAGCAGCTTTGTCTAAGCAAATCCATCTCAAAGAAAAACACAGTTACAGACAGACCTTCACAGGGTAAGCTTCACAACCTCTCTGGATGGTCCAACAGAGCGAGGACCAAACCAACTTCAGAGCAGCCCAATTTCTGCAGCCGTGACCATGGCAGCAGTGTTGATTTTTCGGTTATAGAGACACATGGGGACTCGTTTCACAGACACCTTTCATTCAAGAGGAATAAGCCCCATCAATCCAAAAGCTTCTTTTTACCTTGCCACACAAGTAAATTATGTTGGTATCTGGATCGTAGAACGGCAGCAGGACCCCGTTGCTGGTGTCCATCTCATGAAGGGCTATTGGTTCCTCCATGTTTTTCTGTAAAGAGAACAGCAGCAACGATGTTAAAAAGGAATGAAAAAGCTCATGTTAGCGCAGTATCAGATTATTAACAGCGATTTGTAGCTAGTGGAACACTCGGTGGTGTCTTCACCACCCTGAAGGATCCGTGTGTTACCATAACAAGTGCAGTAGAATCATAGAATTATAGAATAACCAGGTTGGAAGAGACCCACCGGATCATCGAGTCCAACCATTCCTATCAACTGTTATTCATTCCCCAAGGACATTCTGATCACAAAATGCAATAAAAGCAGGACCCAAGATGATTCACAAAGTTGAGGGAGAGATGTGATATAGTCACATAGCGAGTGTCCCGAGCCAGGTGATGGAATCGCTGCCGAGCTGCTCTGCAGATATAACGTATAAAACGAAGCGACCTTCACGCAGCCACTCGGCTCGCTGTGTACATCATCTCAGACACCTCAAATGCTCAGCTCCCAGCTTCATCGCTGCTCTTGGGGAGGCAGAGATTGGCACAAGAGAACTCATTTCCTTTACTGAGTGAACATATAAATAACGGTAACACCTTCTAGCATGAGAAGCCCACGTTGGGTGGAAGAGGGAACACAGTCAAGTCCATGAACTACGAAACTAGTGGGTGACTGCAGGTCTGGGCTCGTAATTCCACAGACGTTAACAACAGAAAGCAGTAACGAGACAGGAACCTACGGGATTCCAGAGGGCAAGCTGCCGTTCGCTCATGCGGCTGAAGCCAGTTGTGAAGATGTTTCCATCAGCGAGGAAAATGGCTCGCATGGGTCGGGCTCCCTCGTGGGCTTTGTCTTTCTCCTGAAAGAGATTTACAGATTAGCTTCTCGTAAGGAATAGGAAGCCCACCTGGTGGGGGCTGCTCTTCCGGCTGCACGGAATCCCGGGCAGGACACACTGCTCCATGCAGGATGCCGGATACACAGAGAAACATCCAACTATCTTTGCCTTATGCCTGGGGGAAAAAAAATCTATCACTAAACTACCAAAGAAGTGGTCGTTCCTGGCTCTCATTTCAGCTCTGCCTATCAGACCCGTGCAAAGCTGGGGGAAGACTTCTCCGCAAGCTGCGACACACACGCAGGCTGCTAAATCTCCCCTTTGCATACACAACTTTGGAACTGTAATTATACAAAAGGATTAGATGTGGAATTACACTCCTGCAGGTTTTAAAACTGAGCCCTAAAATCCTAGTTCAAACGCTAATCCCAATAAACCCAGACAAATCCTTCAGCCACTACCATCCCTTCTGTGATTTTTCCCTCAGTTTGAAAAACATGACTAAACATGGTATAAAGGCAAAAATGTTCTTCCTCAATAAGCTCTTGATAACTCTCTGCTGGAGCGAAACCCAGTTGCTTCTTTAATTAAACTTACAGCAATGATTTCTTGTTTCCTGGGGTCAATAACTCGAACTTTTTTGTCTTTGGAGGCTGTACAGATGAGGCTGCCGTTGCGATTCCAGCTCACGTTGTAAATCATATCCACGTGCATGTCATCCAAGTTTATGAGGGCTTCTCCTGTCCCCACGTTCCAGATGATGATTGCATTATCACAACCTAGAAGAGAAAATAACGGCTACAGTCATAACTTGGGTTTAGACAGTAGGGAAAAAGCCGCAGCAGGGAACAAGGGATAAAATCTGCTGCAGCTCCAAAGCCTCAGGCGCTGATCTGAACATGCTCCGTGCATCATCGTGTATGTGGAGCCCCAGGTAGCACATCCTCAACTCAAACAGAGGCCCAGAGCAGGGATGAAGAAGACAGAGAGGGCATGAAGTTCCTCCCACAAAAGCACCGAGCCCGTTCTCTGAGTGCTGTAGCTGCCCCAGAGGTAGTTTACGCAGTAGCATTTGATCACTGCTCCCACACACGGTCACCATCCCAGCCAACCCGTGTCACTGTTACTCCTTCTGCCTTCTCAGGTCAGAGAGATCGGTGGTAGAAAGAGTAACGGATGGAGAACAGGGAAGTGACAGCAGGAGAAAGAGCAGAACGATGGGAAAAGAAGAATGGGAGACGGCAAAAGCTGAGGTCAGCAGTTGCACAAGGACTACAACCATCAGGAAGGTGGTTTTGTTCAAGGAGCAGACAGCAAGAGGACAAAGAATAAAGCCCAAGACAAGACGACAGCGAAATGAAGAACAGGATAGGAGGAACACGTGAGGGAAGGAATACACAATGTGCAACTGAGCAATTTCTCCTAGGGCTCTGGAGGGGCCAAAACACACAATGAGGCAAAACATAACAATCCCAACTCCCAAAGGGCAAGAAAGACATCCCAGACCCGTTTGTTGTCACCACGAGGGATCCTGGAGACTGCAGTGACCTGGCAGCATCCCCTCTCCTCTTTGTTTCTCAGGAGTAATCCTGGCCAGAGGGCCTGGACACACACACATCTTGATGCTCGAGCCTGAGGAAGCTGTGGAAGAACAACCTCCTCCTTTTGCACATTCTCACATTGAGTTTCATCACGTTGCCTGCCATTGCCTGCAAGCTGCATATTTTTTGAGAAACCAGATCAAACTGGTACCTCGGGAGGCATTTTTTAACCCCAGAAAACACCAGCTCATCTGACAGCCCAGCTGAAAGGATTCACTCCTTTTATTGGGCTCCAACCGAAAGGTCACGCTATGAAAGCCTCAGATGGTGCTAATGGGGTATGACTTCTCCATTTCATCTCCATAATGATGCGACTGTTTTACAGCAGCCAGAAGGATCTCGCTGCACAGAACGTACAGTCAAGCAAACAGTTTTGAAAATGGAAGCACGTGGGAGGAACAGCCGGACTCTGGGACACTTTGCAGGGATCAGCGAGGAGGAGAAACAGTTGGGCCTTTTATAGAAGTATATAAACACAGGGATGAGGAGAGCGCAGATGCACAGAGTTATCAGTGGATAAAACCTGCAGATGAAATAAAGTCTGGAAGAATTTTATTACTGTAATTCATGCCTCTAGACAATCTCCAGGTTCTCGCCCCTGTCAACTGAAGGTAATGAAAGGCCAAGATAAGGGCCTGTGAGCCACATGCCCCGGTGTTCACTGCCATTATCTTGAGATTCACTGCCCCTAAGTAGCTGGAGAGGAAAGAAGGAAAAGGAGTCGACAAGCTCTTCTCCAAAATACCTGATGGGCAAGCAAAGCTGAGACACGGTACCTGCGCTGAGCAGCACGTTGCGTGCCGTGGGATGCCAAGCCACAATGCCGACCCTCTTGGAATGGCCTTCTAACACCACCACCGGCTCTGTCAGGGACAGGGTGAGCCCGTTCTCGGGAATCTGCCACACCTGGAAAGGGGAAAGGAAAGACCGTTAGCCAAGCGCCATCCTCTCTGAAGAGCACGTTACCTGCTTGCTTCCTGCACCCTGCTCCACGGCAGAAGTCTGAGTTGCCACTTCTCGATATCAACAGGAAGAGAGAAACGGGGAGGGAATTATTCCCTTTGGCTGATCTGTGTGTAATATCCTTCCTACCTCACACTGACAGCACAGAACCGCTGGCTGCTTACTCTGAAAATGCCCCGTTATCACCGTGTCCGGAGATCCATCCGCGTCAGATGCTCCCTGAGATGGATTCAAACCACCTTGCACCTCAAATTCCACCTGAACAAGCTGCTGTCTTTTCAAATCATGCTTGTCCCTTGGAGGAACAATGCTGTGGCTATACCAGCACTGATTTTTTTATTTCTTTAGAAATGCTAGCAATTCATTTTCCTATTGCATTTAGGGCCTCCTTTCAGAGCAGCCTGGTCCTGGCAGAGGCTGAAGCAGCCCGAGTTGGCATTGCAGGAATGCAGCAAAAACTGCCTGCGTGCTCCTTGCCTGCTCAGTTACACAATCCTGCTACAAGCTCCTCCAGGAGGAGGAAAAGACCCCGGAGCATCTCAGAGCACTGGAATTCCAGCTGCGGAGTCAAAGGTTTATTCAGTGAAGGAAGCAGCTTCTGCAACTGGCAGGGACTATAGAAATGGGAGAGACCAAATCCCTCACCCCATGCCCCAAGGGCAGGATCAGCCCTACCAAAACTATTCCTGCAATTCAGCATCGGAGAATCATCTTTGAACTGAATTTGACCTACATTTAGGGCAGTAAAAACTTTAATAGAGGGCTCATCAGTGAGCAATTTTAGCTGCCTAGAGATAGGTGGCAGCATCAGAGCACGGTTCCTGCGTCTCCCATTGTTTGATCTCCTGGAGTTAGGGAACAGGGCTTGCCAGACCCTGCCCACGGTGCCCAAGCAAAGCTGTCAGAGCCAGCAGACACAAGCCCGGAGCGGATTTCGGAAGCCAGGCAGACAGACATACGTGAGGGTGACAGGGATTTTTGCACTAATCCCAGTTTCCCCCTTCTCCCAGGGGTGGCTGCTGCTGAAATCAACCCCGCCAAGATGCAAAAACTCCCAGTACATACCAGCTCAACCTCTAAATAACCCTAAAATGATTTCACTTCTCACTGACGCAGCTCTCAATGCCATCTCTCCCGGTCTCCACAGCATTCCAGGATTGACCTGCGATCGGCACACAATCTCATAGGCAATTTCTCTCCAAGGGCTGAAAATCTTCCTGCCTGATGGAGCAGCGCTAGCAACAACCAACCAAGACTTTAGCCAGCAATCAAGTTTTAAAAGCTGGGTTGCAAACTGGAGCCGTTCAGCTGGGAGAAGCAGGGTGTTGTCCTGCTCACTGCCAACTCGACACCAGCTTTGCGAGTGGCTGCAGCCCCAGTGAGTTCTTGGAGGGCTGTGCTGAAACACCACGCGCCTCGCCGACTGCAAGGAGTCGTTTCACCTGCTCATCACAAGATAAAACGGGGTTACAAAGCCATCAATTTTTATAGAATCACAGAATCATAGACGGGTTGGGTTGGAAGGGATCTTAAAGCCCATCCAGTTCCAATCCCTGCCATGGGCAGGGACACCTCCCACTGGATCAGGGGCTCCAAGCCCCATCCAACCTGGCCTTGAACCCCTCCAGGGATGGGGCAGCCTCTGCTTCTCTGGGTAACCTGGGCCAGAGCCTCCCCATCCTCACAGCAAAGTATTTATTCCCAATATCTAAACTAAATCTTCCCTATTTCAGCTTCAAACCATTCCCCTCATCCTCTCCCTGCCCTCCCTGATCCAGAGCCCCTCCCCAGGCTTTCCTGGAGCCCTTTTCAGCATTGGAAGCTGCTCTAAGGTCTCCATGGAGCCTTCTCTTCTCCCGGCTGAACAACCCCAACTCTCTCAGCCTGGCCTCAAACAGGAGGTGCTCCAGCCCTCGGATCATCTCCATGGTCTCTGCTGGTCCCGCTCCAACAGCTCCATCTCCTTCCTGTGCTGAGAGCTCCAGAATTGGATGTACGACCCCAGGTGGAGCCTCACCAGAGCAGAGCAGTGGGGCAGAATCCCCTTCCTCGCCCTGCTGGCCGCACAGCAGTTTTATAGAAGTGGCTTTCTTCTTACCAGCCAGGGAACAACAACTTGACAGTAGCAACAGTTTAAAATGTATCTGCTGCTAGGGGAACTTCAATGCTAAAACTGGTACCTCCACTTAACATCACGACTGCACGTGGGTCTCTCTGCTGTATCTCCTCCAGCCCCTCACGGCTGTAAGGATTGATCCAACGCTGCAGGAAACCGGTATTACCCAAACCAGTGAGAAAGCTGGAAGAACATGAGAGCTGGGAGTCCCCAGCAGCAAGAGGCCATGCAGGAGAACCAGGAGATGCTCAGCAGAGCAGGGGTAGAGGATGCTCCACACGAGCAGCTTGGGTCTGACAGCTCCACCTGGCAGGCAGATGCTGGGGGACGGTTGATGTGGGGATGAGAAACAGATAAAACACCAAACCCACTTCTCCACTAGATGAAAAGGTCGTGACAGTCAAGACTGACCTATGTAAGCTGGTGTTACACCGAGGATTAAGCAGGAAGCCAGACATCTGGTTATTCCAGAGTCTTGAAGAGCCCTTAAAACCAAGAAGCCTTGATGAACACAGCTATTTCTGCCCCAAGAGAGAAGTGGTGTGATAAACTGGCCTGCCCCAACTCACTCAGCCTCCCTCTCTGCCAGGGAAGCTTTGAAACCGGAATTTATTCACAAAAAGAGCAGCATGAACTTCTCAGCCAAGCATGACCTGTAGAAAAAGCCACACAGGGACAGCAGCCGGGGCGGAGTAGCTTCTCTACCTGCAGCTGCAGCCAACCTTCCTCCCTGCTGAGGGGCAGCCAGAGCAAAGTGATGGGGTCCCAGCGATTCCTGTTCCTGTTCTCCAGCTGGGAATGGTGCAGGGATCAACTCTGCAAGCACAACTTCATAATAAAGTGTCTTGCATGCCAAAAAAACTCCAAGTCTAAACATAAGCCAGCAAGCACAGAGGGTGGGAGAAGAAAGGGAGGAATAAGAGGCAGAAAAAACAATGAAAAGGAGTTTTTAAAATTCTCTGGAGGACAGGCAGACTTTTTTTTTTTCTCTCTCAGGGAAAGCCCCTATAGTTTACAGCAGCTGCAGACCAGTGTAATCCCCTGCAGGTTACAGAAACTATTGACCTAATAATCCTGCCTGGGATTGCAAGAAAGCAGCCAGGAGTGTGAAAGGTCGGGGTGTGCTCCCCAGCGCCCTGGCCCACTCATTCCTGCGCGGGGAGCGGTGCCTGCCCTCTGCGTGGGATGGAATCGGACGGCAGAGCAAAGGAAAGAATTTTCACTTTGGATGCAGGACCCGGCCTGCAGGACTCCACAGGGGGACAAAAAGGAAACCTTGGAATAGTGCAAGATGACCTGGGTATCAGTAACAGCTTCTGAGCTCCCCCGGTTGTTTCGGGTTGTTGGGGTTTATTTCAGTTTTGCGGGTTTCTTTTAAGTTACCGTGACTGGTTTGTTTGTGATGGAGGAAGTAAAGTCACAGTGGGGTGGAGAGGTTTGGGTCTCGGAGGAAGAGCAGGAGGGCAAGCTTACGCACAAACAGCATGTGAGAAAGACAATCAAGCAAACTTTTCTTGCACTTTTTAAATACCCTTTAAAGAAAATCAGAATTTTGGCCCTGCACTGACCTGCAGAGGAGAGTAAGTCAAATTCTAGAACAACACCAATTCCTACATCCACATCATGTAAGGAAACAAATGAGTTTGAGCCCTGGGTTTTCTCCCACCCCTGCTCTCATGTTGCTGCAGGAAAAGGTGCTTTGTGCATCCGTTTTTCATAGATGCAAGACCCTCTCCACAGCGAACCAGTCCTTGTTCATCCTGTCCTCGTACCACATCTTAACTGCCTGCGATCAGGTCGGTGTCCCAGGTCGCTGCAAAGGCTCTGGTTTAATTACTGAAGCAATTTTCTCCATCAAAAGAACTCAGCTCTGGCCATTACGCGCAAACTCATTAGTATTCACCTTCTGATGAAGCAATTTTTCCATACCTGAGAAAGGGGATCTGATACCATCTAAGGCCTTTCTAGCATCAAACGCTTTCCAGCTGAATTAAAAGCCTCGCAGTGCCTTACAGTCATTCAGCAGAACACCAAGCACGAATATTTAAGTAATTCCTTATTTGCTGGCACAAGAAAATCATTCTTCACAGAGAGCACTACAGAAGGTATCTGCGTGTTTTAAAGGAGGCCCTCCTGCAAGCAATTTGGAGTGGAGGAGATGGGGACTCCCCGTCCCACTCCTGTGCAAAAGAGGAAAGAAATTTAGCAAGGAAATGGGGCAGCGAGGCTGCTGCCGTTACCCACGTGGCATCGCTGCTCTGTTTCGGGCTCTCGTGCTACACTGGACACATGATATGGGCCACGTTCCGGAGAACAAGGCATAAAGAGGAAATACTGAAACCCTTGCAGACTACAAGCGTTTCTTTATGTCTCAAACCACTTCAAGCGAGTCGCATGTGCCAACTCCAAAGGAATCTGTTGGCTTTGCACTCCAACTGGCAAGGGCAGGAGGGGACAGGGGCCAACGCGTGTCCAAGGAATACTCGGCGTGGGATGAAGGAAGAGCATCCGCTGCTCCACAAGCCCACGCTTCACCAGAGAAGAAAGCAGGCGGTGTTCTGGAGGAGTCCATTCTACTTTTTCCTCTGCTGATCTCAGTGAAATGCTTTTATCCACTGGCACCGTGACCCACACAAAGGTCTGATAAGGGAGAGCTGACTTATATATTTCCCCCAACCATCTTTTTCTTTCCTATGTCCACATCATTTATGAAAGCACCACCTCCCTCTGGATCAGGCTGCCCAAGCCCCATCCAACCTGGCCCTGAACACCTCCAGGGATGGGGCGGCCACAACCCACCTGGGCAACCTGCTCCAGTGTCTCACCACTCTGATCAAGAAGAAATTCCTCCTTAAGTCTAGGCTAACTCTGCCCCTCTCCAGTTTATACCCACTGCCCTTTGTCCCATCACTACCAGCCTTTGTGAACAGTCCCTCCTCAGCTTTCTTGCAGGCCCTTCAGGTAAGGAAAATGATTAGGTGCATCACCTGAAGCAGTCAGATCACACCTAGCAAGCGTATTTCATCAGAAGAACATCTCAGTGCAGCCACACACAGTTTAACCTCTAAAGCTGTCCCAGCCACAAAGCCCAGCAGTATCGAAAAAGACCCTTCCCTACCCCTTAGTTCAACCCCTACTCTAATGATCTCAAATTCAATACCTGCTCAAGGTTTATATGCAGCTCACAGGGTGTTTCCACCCTCTACAAATCTGACATTTTAGCTTCTCAAAGGGCCAAGCGAGCCCTCCCTGCCCAACACCACAAAGGTTGCAGACAGTTCAGAGATAGGGCTGCAGGGAACCAGATCTCTTCAACTCAGAGATGATGGTTAGATAGCGCCTCATGGCTACACTCCCTCCCTCAATACTTGTCCAGTTGATGCTGATGAGATCTGTTGTGGCAGAGGGTAAGATCATAAACCCTTGAGTGCCAAAGCACAGACGGTCTTTAAAAGCAGAAGGTAGTTTTTTTTAAAAGCAGCTGGCACTTCTGCAGAAAGCCACGTGATTTCCTCTACCGCATCACTTCTTCTCTCATTTCATGTAGGCTAATAAAGAGTTGAGAGCTGATGAGCAACCGCATGTCCTTTAAAGTAAGATGAGTTTATGCAGCGACAGGCGGCTCAGGAAGCAGGACTCCAAAAACTTTACTGAAGAAAATCAAAGAAAACAGGATGCTAAACTATCCGTGACAGAACAGAAAAAAACAATTAAAAATGGCTCATTAGCTCATCCAGTTTGTTTCCAAACAAGCCAGGCCAGGGTTGTTCTTTACATATTCCAGCTCTGTCCAGCCCTGTTAACAACTGTCACAAGTGATCCAGGACGCATCATTTCAGCACAGGAAAGACAAGGATTTGTTAGAGGGAGTCCAGAGGAGGCCACGGAGCTGATCCGAGGGCTGCAGCACCTCCCAGACGAGGACAGGCTGAGAGGGTTGACATGGATGAGCAGCAACTGCCAAGCAGACAACCCACCACGACCCCCCGCCCCACAAAGCTTGTTTGTGCAGTTGGAGGCTCAGACTCTCACACTCAGTTTGTGGCTCCATTAGGAGCATTTGGACAACTTGTAATTGAACACTGTTGGTTTTCTTACATAATTCAATCCCTCTGGAGCCTCACAACATACTTCTCATTGCACTTGGATTAGTGACTTATGTTGCTTCACGGACCTTCACGTCGCCTGCTTTNTTACAGTCATTCAGCAGAACACCAAGCACGAATATTTAAGTAATTCCTTATTTGCTGGCACAAGAAAATCATTCTTCACAGAGAGCACTACAGAAGGTATCTGCGTGTTTTAAAGGAGGCCCTCCTGCAAGCAATTTGGAGTGGAGGAGATGGGGACTCCCCGTCCCACTCCTGTGCAAAAGAGGAAAGAAATTTAGCAAGGAAATGGGGCAGCGAGGCTGCTGCCGTTACCCACGTGGCATCGCTGCTCTGTTTCGGGCTCTCGTGCTACACTGGACACATGATATGGGCCACGTTCCGGAGAACAAGGCATAAAGAGGAAATACTGAAACCCTTGCAGACTACAAGCGTTTCTTTATGTCTCAAACCACTTCAAGCGAGTCGCATGTGCCAACTCCAAAGGAATCTGTTGGCTTTGCACTCCAACTGGCAAGGGCAGGAGGGGACGGGGGCCAACGCGTGTCCAAGGAATACTCGGCGTGGGATGAAGGAAGAGCATCCGCTGCTCCACAAGCCCACGCTCCACCAGAGAAGAAAGCAGGCGGTGTTCTGGAGGAGTCCATTCTACTTTTTCCTCTGCTGGTCTCAGTGAAATGCTTTTATCCACTGGCACCATGATCTTATCTCCCTGATAAGGGAGAGCTGACTTATATATTGCCCCCAACCATCTTTTTCTTTCCTATGTCCACATCATTTATGAAAGCATCACCTCCCTCTGGATCAGGCTGCCCAAGCTCCATTGAACTGGCCCTGAACACCTCCAGGGATGGGGCGGCCACAACCCACCTGGGCAACCTGCTCCAGTGTCTCACCACTCTGATCAAGAAGAAATTCCTCCTTAAGTCTAGGCTAACTCTGCCCCTCTCCAGTTTATACCCACTGCCCTTTGTCCCATCACTACCAGCCTTTGTGAACAGTCCCTCCTCAGCTTTCTTGCAGGCCCTTCAGGTAAGGAAAATGATTAGGTGCATCACCTGAAGCAGTCAGATCACACCTAGCAAGCGTATTTCATCAGAAGAACATCTCAGTGCAGCCACACACAGTTTAACCTCTAAAGCTGTCCCAGCCACAAAGCCCAGCAGTATCGAAAAAGACCCTTCCCTACCCCTTAGTTCAACCCCTACTCTAATGATCTCAAATTCAATACCTGCTCAAGGTTTATATGCAGCTCACAGGGTGTTTCCACCCTCTACAAATCTGACATTTTAGCTTCTCAAAGGGCCAAGCGAGCCCTCCCTGCCCAACACCACAAAGGTTGCAGACAGTTCAGAGATAGGGCTGCAGGGAACCAGATCTCTTCAACTCAGAGATGATGGTTAGATAGCGCCTCATGGCTACACTCCCTCCCTCAATACTTGTCCAGTTGATGCTGATGAGATCTGTTGTGGCAGAGGGTAAGATCCTAAACCCTTGAGTGCCAAGGCACAGACGGTCTTTAAAAGCAGAAGGTAGTTTTTTTAAAAGCAGCTGGCACTTCTGCAGAAAGCCACGTGATTTCCTCTACCGCATCACTTCTTCTCTCATTTCATGTAGGTTAATAAAGAGTTGAGAGCTGATGAGCAACCGCATGTCCTTTAAAGTAAGATGAGTTTATGCAGCGACAGGCGGCTCAGGAAGCAGGACTCCAAAAACTTTACTGAAGAAAATCAAAGAAAACAGGATGCTAAACTATCTGTGCCAGAACAGAAAAAAACAATTAAAAATGGCTCATTAGCTCATCCAGTTTGTTTCCAAACAAGCCAGGCCAGGGTTGTTCTTTACATATTCCAGCTCTGTCCAGCCCTGTTAACAACTGTCACAAGTGATCCAGGACGCATCATTTCAGCACAGGAAAGACAAGGATTTGTTAGAGGGAGTCCAGAGGAGGCCACGGAGCTGATCCGAGGGCTGCAGCACCTCCCAGACGAGGACAGGCTGAGAGGGTTGACATGGATGAGCAGCAACTGCCAAGCAGACAACCCATCACGACCCCCCGCCCCACAAAGCTTGTTTGTGCAGTTGGAGGCTCAGACTCTCACACTCAGTTTGTGGCTCCATTAGGAGCATTTGGACAACTTGTAATTGAACACTGTTGGTTTTCTACATAATTCAATCCCTCTGGAGCCTCACAACATACTTCTCATTGCACTTGGATTAGAGACTTATGTTGCTTCACGGACCTTCACGTCGCCTGCTTTTGTCGATGCTCACATTTCAGAAACCATTTCTTCTGACTCGCAGCCCATCTGGACCCCGGTTTCTGGAGGAAAATTCCTGCGTCCTTCCAAGCTTAGATTCTGGCCCAGTAGCGAACGTTACAAACACAGAAGCTCGTTGTTTTGTTTAATATTAAATATAGTACATTTGTTAACATGCTTCAGCTTCCAAGACTGAGAGATCACAGGCAAGAGCTGTCCCAAGACAAGCCTCTCGGGATGAATCCCCTCCCAAACATTTTAACGATGAACAGAAGCAAAGGAATTTATCTGACATGATCTATAATAAGATTTCAATATAACATTCAGCCTACAGCATTTCTAAATATGGCCAAAGATCACTGAAGTTATTTGGCATTATTTCATCTCACAAGGATTTTCTTTCACTTCTTCTGCTGGGTTTGCATACGCGGGATTCCACATCCATCATGGAGCAAGGTCAGCTATTGTTCAGCGGGCTCCGACTGAGGTAACACAGGTCTCAGGATCAAGGTTGGCAGGTGCAGAATTTGGATTATTTGTTATTTATTTATCAAAAAAGGCCCTTTTGACACCTACTCACAAGCTGTATATATTGGAAAAAAAAAATGACGCGTCACCTTTAAATCAAAGGCTGAAGCAATTCTGAAATCTCACAGGCTGGTTCCCCTCTAATTGCCACCTCTTCACAACACATCCCACCACATCCATTAGGACATCTGAGGTAAGGAGCCACCTCAGGCTTCTGCAAAGCACTACAAATCAAAAAACCTCACCACTGACTGGCACTCCTTCACTTTGCTCTTCTCAAACATCAGCCAAATCCCCAGGGGAAGGAGAAATGTAAGAGCAACTGAATACAAAGGCAGGAAGACGTGAGCCAAGCCCGTTACTCAAAATATTGAAGAGGTTCTTCTCCGAAGCTCAAGGTTGCACCTCTTCCAACAGAAGGTTAAGAAGAAAGTGCTAGTTATGAGTCCAAATTCTGCTGTTATGCAAGTAATAAAGCTCGCTCCTGCTCCAATTTTTCACTAGGTCCTGCAGCCAAGGCATCGTTGTTTCCTAAGCAGAGACCAAACGTGATCTGCAGAACACCCATGACCACTCTCACATCAGCAAGGACTCTGCCCTCGGCAGTAGAGGAGGTGTCTTTAGGAATACAAGTGTCTTGTGCAGCAGTATTTTGAGCGTAAAGCAAACCTGAGAGAAATTAAATCCACTTACCATGACAGTGCAGTCCTCAGAGCCACTGGCGATGACCTGGTCGTTATGAGGACACCAATCTATGTCCAGCACCGGGCCCGTGTGGCCACACACTGTCGGGTAGGACTTGTCGATTCTGCCTGTCTGAAGAGGGGAAAACAAGAAAGAAAACTGTAACACACAGACAGCACAGAGCACACCTCACAGAGCAGAGGATGAGGCCTCCTAATGCTATATTAACTCTTTCAGAATCCACAATTCCATGAAACTTCATCTCCTGTATCAGCAGAGAAAATGAATGAGAGACTCTTCTCCAGTACTGAAGCATTTTGCTTACATGGCAAGTTTCTAGGACGTGGTTGTGCAGAGTAAAATACTGTTTTCAGGAATAAATCCTGTCAAGACAGTAACCCTCCCTGATCCATACCTGCTTCTCCGTGACTGGAGGACCAAGGCCACAAGCTTCCTGCCAAAGCTTGCTACACAGATAAACTTTCTAGGAAAAGAAGCTAACGAGATGTTCCACTTGAACTGAGACGAATCCAGTGATGCCAACACAGTCGTTGCAAAGACACCAACTTCGCCATCTGGGTCTATATTTTGCTGGTGGAGCCTCATAGCAACCTGATGCATCTGACCCCTCCAAACCTGCTGATGCACCTAATTTCCCCAGCTTCCTCGATGTGAAAGGGAATTGAAATCCATCCAGCTAATCATCGTTATCTCTCTTGGTCAAGCCTTGCACATACAGAAAGCAACATTTAACATAATAAAGACACACAACAGTTGTGGCAGGGGGAGCAGAAGACTCCCGCACTTTCAGGGCCAGAACTCAGGTCCGCTCCAAGGGCTTTTTCTTCCAGCAAATGCCATTTCACAAGCGATGGGAGAAGAGAGACGGCAGGGAAAGGTCTAGGACGGGGTCGTCTTCTTTCGTGGTTAAACACGCAGAAGAAATGGCTGGCATTTCACTCCTGCCATTCGGTGATAACATTCCTCGACCTCAGAGGTTACATCCCCTAATATACGCCTCCGACTCAGCTCCACGCGAAAAGCTTTTCCCATTCAACCCTGTCTTACGCACAAAGGACCAGAATANTCGAGACAGTAACCCTCCCTGATCCATACCTGCTTCTCCGTGACTGGAGGACCAAGGCCACAAGCTTCCTGCCAAAGCTTGCTACACAGATAAACTTTCTAGGAAAAGAAGCTAACGAGATGTTCCACTTGAACTGAGACGAATCCAGTGATGCCAACACAGTCGTTGCAAAGACACCAACTTTGCCATCTGGGTCTACATTTTGCTGATGGAGCCTCATAACAACCTGACAGATCTGACCCCTCCAAACCTGTTGATGCACCTAATTCCTCAGCTTCCTCAATGTGAAAGGGAATTGAAATCAATCCAGCTAATCATCGTTATCTCTCTTGGTCAAGCCTTGCACATACAGAAAGCAACATTTAACATAATAAAGACACACAACAGTTGTGGCAGGGGGAGCAGAAGACTCCCGCACTTTCAGGGCCAGAACTCAGGTCCGCTCCAAGGGCTTTTTCTTCCAGCAAATGCCATTTCACAAGCGATGGGAGAAGAGAGACGGCAGGGAAAGGTCTAGGACGGGGTCGTCTTCTTTCGTGGTTAAACACGCAGAAGAAATGGCTGGCATTTCACTCCTGCCATTCGGTGATAACATTCCTCGACCTCAGAGGTTACATCCCCTAATATACGCCTCCGACTCAGCTCCACGCGAAAAGCTTTTCCCATTCAACCCTGTCTTACGCACAAAGGACCAGAATAATGCTGGATACTGGCTCTTGAAGGCTACTGACCTGAAGATCTCTACTAGCAACAAAACAAGATATAGATTCAAACCGAATAAGTTACAAAAACAACCACTATTTCCTAAACGATCTAATTTAGCCTTCAAAAAACAAAAGACTATCGCGGTGATTCAAATGCTTCTGGAATTATTAAAAGTGAAAGTGTTGCAGATGAAAAGGCACAAATCAGACATTCAAGAATTAAAGCTTGTGTAATCCCTCTTGGATGCCATAATGTGAAATAGGATTTAAAAAATTAATACACTCAACTGACATGTACAGTTCATCCATTTTAATTTACCTAATTAAAAAAGAACCATGCAGAGCGTATGCGCACGAAGGTATTTCAGCAGTCGTATTACAGGCTAAGTAGAAATATAGACCTAAACCAAAAGAAAAATAAGATTAATACTGCGTGATGTCAGCGAGTCCCTGTTCCTGCTCCTCTACGAGGAGCTCATGATAATGATTTGCAGCCCGCACGAGCGCTTGTCAGTTCAGTTTAGGGTTTTTACAGTAATTTATTACTGCAAGGAGGAAAAAAAAAATCCATTTGAACAAATTAAACCCCAAACTTCACCTTTCTGTTTTGATCAGGATGAACCTGAGCAGCAGGAGCAGCAGCAGCCAACTGCCTGTGGCAGCCGGCTGACCGCAGGGACCAGCAGCCCCGCCGCCTGCTTTTGATCACCTCAAACTGAGCTCATTTTTTAAACCAGCTATCTTGTATCTCCATTAGCTCATAAACGGTAGCGTTTGGAGAGCACCGAGGAAAACGAGGCAACGGCAGCTCCGTGTGGTAAGAAGGAGCTCTTGATGCCCTAAGGAAGGGACCAGCGCAGGGATGAGCTTTCCAGGGAGAAGAGTCTCCATCCTCAGCAGAAGCAGCAAGCTGGAGTAAAGCTCAGTCTCGTTACCAAGCAAGAATAAAGCTCAGTCTAGTTACCAAGCTGAGGAACTTGAGATGGATGCACCAGAGCTGTTTTGGACAAGGACATAGAATCATAGAATAACCAGGTTGGAAGAGACCCACCAGATCATCGAGTCCAACCATTCCCACCAATCTCTAAACCATATCCCTCAGGCCCTCGTCCACCTGCACCTTAAACCCCTCCAGGGAAGGTGAATCAACCACCTCCCTGGGCAGCCTCTGCCAGTGCCCAATGACCCTTTCTGTGAAGAATTTTTTCCTAATGTCTAGCCTGACCCTCCCCTGGTGGAGCTTGAGGCCATTCCCTCTTGTCCTGTCCCCTGTCCCTTGGGAGAAGAGCCCAGCTCCCTCCTCTCCACAACCTCCTTTCAGGTAGTTGTAGAGAGCAATGAGGTCTCCCCTCAGCCTCCTCTTCTCCAGGATAAACACCCCCAGCTCTCTCAGTCGCTCCTCATAAGGCCTGTTCTCCAGCCTCTTCACCTCATCACACATCTCTCCGAGCACAGTCATCTGGATCAAGTGGAAACTGCAGATGCACAAAGGGGAAGTTAAAGCAAAGTGAACAGAAATCTCTTTGCCCCGTGTTAAAGGTTAGCATCAGCTGTAAAGTGCACCCTTTCCCTGCCTGGATGGAGACAGTGACATACAAAAGCCACTTCTAACAAGAGAACAGAGTTAGGATAGGGGACAATGAGATGTTATTTGGAAGCAGAGTGGGAGATGCAGCAACTTCAAGCAACCTCAAATACATCTACTCACAAAAAAAATTATAAACCCAAGCAATCGGAGCACGAAGGAGGAGATGTCACATTGCTTACAAACACACCTGTCCTGGCAGAAGACAACGTGAGGAGACACACAGCCCAGCAGCATCAACATCCACCACTGCTGCATGGAAGGGATACCTCAACTGCTCAAAGAGCAGTGTCAAAACAGCAAAATGAGAATAAATAAGGGTGCCGGGGGAAAGAAGGGGTGATTGTAAAAGGCTGCGGTGCTGTTTGAAGCTGCAGCTCAGCCAGAAGTCCAGCCAGTTTCAGAGAAGCTGTTGATTCGTGGCCAGAGACACAAACCTGTCCTTGCAGGGCAGAGGAAATAACGGTGCTTTCCTGCACACAGAACAAAGAGCAAGACCTCTCCTTGGCAAGCTCCTAAACACACTTCATCTGCTCCACTATAAAATCACTTCTATTGGAGAGCGCAACCCTTCAAAAGGGGATGAGAGGGGAGCTGTCAGAGGACACTAACCCACATCACCACCCCAGGGCCTGACCCAGCACTTCATCCCCTCAACCACCTCGTTTCTTACCCAGCTGGGTTTAACTCAAATGTGTTGCTTTACCACCTTCCTAAGCCACTTTTGTAAATACCACCTGCGCAGGCTACACCGCAAGCTCCCTCCTCCCAGCAGCGTTTCCCTCTCTGGATCAGGGGACCCGTATTCCCAGCATTGTGCAGGATTAGCTGTTCACAGGAGAGCCTTAAAACCAATATCTGGGGAGCTTTGCCAAAAGGGAAAGACCAGAAAACCTGCAGCGTGGTATTAAAACACCAGCCAGCCTGTAAAATCACCAAACTCAACCTCTCTAAACACAATTCCTTGTAAAAAAAACCCCAATTCTGCCCCGAGAACACCACGAAGTTTGTGACTTTGCTGCCAAATGGGCGCATTTTCACACTCCTGTAACACTCCCAGGTTTGGGCATTTCTTTATTCATTTTTAAAATGTAATACTTTAATTAGTTAAGGATTTAAAATAAATCTCAAGTGCTGACACACAGCTTAAAATTAACTCGGTACGACTTGAAGAAATTAAATCCTCCTCATAATCCAGTATGAGTCCGGTTGAGCAACACGTCACAGTAACAACTGAAACGCAGAGTTGTATTTCATAAAAAGTTAGCCAGAAAGGTGAATTTGTGGTTTATTACTACTATGCTGGACAGTGTTTACTAGAAGCTCACTCAATATTTAGGTCCATTAATAAGCTGGGAGCTGATCTTAACAAATTAATTCATGTTGTGCTTTCATGCATCCCAGACGAGGAAAAAATCAGAGAATCATGGAATGGTTGGGTGGAAAGAACCTTAAAGGTCATC
>WAAB01019183.1:0-31337 GCA_013389865.1 Piaya cayana
TGTTCTAAATTGTTCTAAATACAACAGGGAACAAATGGTAAATAAGTCTTCCAGGCCAGAAATGGCCATTTAGAGGATATGGTTACTAATTTTGCTGACCGTAACTCTTCCAGTGGCTGCAGGCTAACTTAGCTCTGAATATTTTGCATCATCACTAAGTACATGTCATAACTGCAGCAATGCCATTTTAAGCAGCCCAGAGGAGAACTGCTGGCTCATACCAATTTTTAAGAACAGTTAAGGACAATTCACATTAAGATTTCAAAGCTCTCAGATTGAACCAGGTCTACTGGTGTTTAGAGATTCTGCAGATCATAGAATGGCTTGGGTTGAAAGGGACCTTAAAGATCATCCTATTCCAATCCTCCTGCATGGGTAGGAACACCTTCCACTGAATTAGGTTCCTCAAAGCCTCACCCAATCTGGCCTTGAACACCTCCAGGGATGGGGCAGCCACCATTTCTCCAGGCAACCTGTGCCGGTGCCTCACCACCCTCACAGGAAAATTGTTTATTACCAATTTGTAACCAAGGTATCAAAAAACTTGTCTACATGGCATGGACTCCTTAAGCAGAGGGCAGTATTTTCAGGACAACAACCATTCAAAAATTCTTTCAAAACCTTACACAAGCCTTTGTAAATACTTGTACCTTCCTCCCCCTTCTGTTCACCTTGTGTCTCCTAAAATGTTTGAAACAAAAATCCTGATTATGCTCAGGAACACAGTTATCACAGTTTATTATTCTTTGGGCAGAAGGGCATCTGAGGCTGACTGTTCCTATAGAACAATGAGGGCATAAAGATTCCAGTATTAGGTGTATGCTTGGACAAGCTGATGATACCTTGGTGTACTAATCTCTCTGAGTTTGTACATGTCTTAATCACTCATGTCACCAGTTCCTGAAGTCTACTCTTTAAGGCTAGATTTGTGTGTCTGAAGACCAGTTAGACAAAACTGTCCACACTGGTGCTAAAATGTCATGCCTATGATTATTATAGAGTTAATTTATGCCCCAGAAAGGGTAACATCAGCCTAAACATTTCCCTTGCCATTGCACTGTTGACAATGAATTTTGTTTACTATTTGTGCTGCCATCGGGCCCCTTCCCAGTCTACATTTTAGTAGGCATGTTTTTTTAAGCCAAAGCTCTAATGATAGGATCTTCATTCTACAGAAACTCCTAGAATTCATTCTTGTACCTGTTTATTTGAATGAATCTTTATAGAGAATGAATGATCAGAATTACTTGCAATATTCTATACAAGATTTTTTCAACAGAAAATTCTCTTGATACTTTCCTGGATCCCATTTACCTTTTAGGAGTTTGTGGTTTGTGACTAGCTAATACTCCCGGATCTTTGCCTCCTTCTCTCCTTTCTAATCAGTGACTGCCCAGTGGGGGGGAAAAAAAAGTTATTAGTTTCTATTCATGGCATTATATTTTGCATACCTGAATCTCATCCAAATTTGAGAGATCTTTCAATATTAATTTATAACACCCTGATCTTGCATTCTTTGTGCCATCAGCATATTTCATCCAAAAGCTCTTTCTGTTTATGCCAAGATGGTGAATTCAAATATGAAACAAGATAAGGCCCCAAAGTGACATACATTAGTAACCCCTTTTCCCTACCAAGACCCTGTCTTTGTGGAGCAGTCTCAAAGATTTTTGAAAATCTAAATATATCAGATGAACTGTTTATCTTTTATTAAATTCTTTACTGATGCATGCAGAAAACTGAAAGGGAATTTATGAGATACTCTTTGATTAAAGTATTCATCTTGATTGTCATATTCTTCGAGGTGTTTCAATGGATTTTTAATTACAATTCTGACGAGCTTTCAAGAAACAGATAAAAGTTTAATATTCTACTTCCCCGATTCATCCCTAGCACTGTTTTTTAAATTGTGGGTAAGTCTGCATTGCCTCCACTGATACTCTGGTATCGTGGCAGCTTTCTGTGAGAGACCACATATTTTCCTTACTCAAAAAGCCAAGGTGCCTGACTATTTCTCACCTGAAATTCTCTGAAATTCTTGGAGGTATACCATATCATGTTTTAAAATTACTAGCTTGGTGCACTGTTTCTCCTTATGACATCTCAATCTCCAAAAGCTGCTTCATTGTGAAAAAAATCAGAGAATCATAGAATAACCAGGTTGGAAGAGACCCACCAGATCATTGAGTCCAATCATTCCTATCAAATACTAAACCATGCCCCTCAGCACCTCATCCACCCATGCTTTAAACACCTCCAGGGAAGGTGACTCAATCACCTCTCTGGGAAACCTGTTCCAGTGCCCAATGACCCTTTCCATGATAAGTGTTTTCTTAATGTCCAGCCTGAACCTTCCCTAGCAGAGCTTGAGGCCATTCCTTCTCATCCTGTCACATGGGAGAGGAGGCCAGCACCCTCCTCTCCACAACCTCCTTTTAGGTAGCTGTAGAGAGCAATGAGGTCTCCCCTCAGCCTCCTCTTCTCAAGGCTGAACAATCCCAGCTCCCTCAGCCACTCCTCAAAAGATTTGTTCTCCAACCCCTTCACCAGCTTCATTGCACTTCTCTGTACACTCTCCATAACTTCAACATCCTTCTTGTGGTGAGGGGCCCAAAGCTGAACACAGTATTCAAGGNCAAGTGCAGGACCCTTCATTTGGCCTTGTTAAACCTCATGCCACTGGTCTCAGCCCAGCCATCCAGCCTATTCAGATCCCTTTGCAGAGCCTCCCTGCCCTCCAGCAGATCCACACTTCCACCCAGCTTAGCGTCATCCGCAAACTTGCTAAGGGTGCACTCAATGCCTTCATCCAGGTCATCGATAAAAACATTGAACAGTGCTGGACCCAGCACTGAGCCCTGGGGAACCCCATTTGTAACTGGCCTCCAGCTGGATTTAACTCCATTTACCATCACTCTCTGGGCCCGGCCATCCAACCAGTTTTCCACCCAGGAGAGTGTGCGCCTGTCCAGCCCAGAGGCTGTCACTGAAGAATGAATGAATGGATGAGGACAAGAATATAAAAGCCTCACACATCCTCAAAACCTAAGGTGGATATATAAAACCAAAGTTTTTCACAATAGTTCTCTTTAACCTCCCTTGATCCAGTATATCCAGTAATTCTTTCACAGCCTTCCTGGTTCTCACACCCTGGAAGACTCTCATTTATACTTTTCATGCATTTCATTGTTTGCTCTGCAACCACCCATTCTAGCTTCCCTCCTAATTATCACATGCTGCAAATTCAGCTTCTCCCAACTGCAAATTTTGAGGAACCTCTTGCATGTCTCCTAGTTTATCAGAAATTATAACTTAAGTCACATGGATATCCTATTTTCCTTTTGATCCAGAGGGACGCTTGTCATCTAAGACTATTATTATTGCTGATATCATAAGTATCCGCAGCACTTCTAAGGATTTTAATCTTTTTCTACTGTGATGTCTGCTTCTCAGTCAGATTGCAATGGCATGAAGCGTTCATTAGTTTGAGCTACTGTGATCAAACTTTATATCCTGTCTGCATTTTCTCACCATCTGCTTTTGAAGTGGTAGACAGTCTTAATCAGACTTACTGTGCTTCAGCGTCTGTGAAATGCAGTGGCTCTTTGAAAAGTGTCTTGAGATGGTTCTACGTTTACTGTTTCACAGCAACTTCTATTCACAGTTACAGGCAGACAGAGCTTTCCTAACTGCCAGTACCAGGATGTTTCCTACCCTGGCCACACTGCCCAATTTGAAGACCCAAACTTTGAGGCACAAAAGGTTTTTCTCTAATACAGCTACTAATTGATCTTTTGGTTTGTCCAGTATGACTATCTGCAACTTAGAATACAATTTCATCAATTCGATACAGGAAGGAGCAGTATCCAGCTTACTCTTTAAGAGCTATTTTAATTCTGCAGGGGGAAACAAGCAAGGACAACAGTAAAGTTTGTTTCAGTCCATCAAGTCAGAAGACTAGTCAGAATGCACCTAGATGTCTTAACTGCTGAGTAAGAAGGTACCTTTTTGTGTACAGGTTTTTAGCAGAGAATCACTTCATAACTTTGCTGCACTTTGTGTTCATAAGAGCCTACAGTAATACAACATGTGTGACAGTACCCCTGCGAGCTTTTGGGCCATAGAATTTGATACTAAAATATCAGTTTGTCTGTCTGTCTAACTACTAAAATGTCTTGCTTGTGAGTATTTCATAATCCTTAACACAGTAACACTACATCAACATCCTGAATCAGAAAAGTGCAATTATCATGAAAATATTTCCTCATTGAAAACTTTACAGATATTCTGCAGTGAAGGAAAACCAGTATGACTTAGAAATGCACATAGAACAAATATACTTCATTCACTGACACCCCTCCTCTTTCTGAAAAAGATCTTTTTTTCTCATCCAGGTGTGCTAGAATACAGCACAGCAGATTCTAGGCCACCAAAAGCACTTCAGGAGACTTTGATGCCCTTGTCTGCCAAACCATGACAGCCAGGAATGTCATCCTCAGGGGTCCCCTGTTCTCTACCCTTACAAGCACCAAAACCATGTGGGAGGCTGCATTTAAGTATTACTACTTCTCATGCAAGCACTTGTTGACTGCAAAGCAGACTTTCTCTGACTATATCCTCCAAGCTTTTCAGCTTGAGCAGAAGGTCCAGAACAAGACTCATATGTGTGGTTCCCCGCTACCAACCTGCCTAGATGTCGCTCCCAGAGGCCCATTCAGAGCACATCTCAGCCACAGGGAACCTGCAGGAAGGGCTAAGGTAGACCAAGAATTGTCACAGCTAGAATATTCTCCATAGCTTGTAGAAGATCTGGATCCCACACCACTACCTCCACCCTGCCCCACACTGGTTTCTTCAGAGATATCAGTCTGAACATCTAATTAAGTCTTTTGCAGTAAGTATTTCTAATTTTGTATTTCCCTGGTATCTACCAGATACTGACTGAATGTCCTGAAGACTACTTTATAATCCATCTGTTTTGGTCTCCATAAATGTTTAATCATTCATACAAAGAGGAGTGGCTTCAAGACAAAAAACATTGGAAAAAAGCAACCATCTCCAACTACCCAAAACTGAGTAATGACAGCATTTACGTTTAAAGGGCTTCCTTACCTGAGATATGCTAACACACATCTTTCAGGTATTTCTGCTCATAATCCTTGGGAATGAGCCTGCTCTGCTCCATTACGTACCCACAGCCACTATGCCCATGTGCAAGACCAAGGGAAAAGCAGGTGACCCAGGTTTAAACCTTTGCTATAAAGCTATGAGAAAAATGAAAGCACTCTGCAGAGATCTAAAAAAACCCTCAAGAACTCCTGTAGGGTTCATGAAAATAAGACCAAATACAGAAGAAAGCCTTTATTTTTGTGCTTGCAGAGCGAAAGGTCATGGTACAAACTAAAGATTTAAAAGGCATAAGAGAATCGGAATGAAGAGACATTACAAATGCACCAATTAGGGGAAAAAGCTCCAGTCAGAATTTGTGCTTTATTGGATGTAAAAAAATCCAATTACAAGACCAAAACTGATAACGAATCAGGCTTTTGTTAGTTCTTCAATTCACAGAACTACCTGTTTCAAAGCGTAATGTGCAGCTGTAGCCTGGAAAAATGCTATCACAAACATGTATGATGGCATGGAGCCTACACAGACAGGCTTGGAGGGAACAAAGAGTAAAACTAGGAAATGAAGGCTGGGACTTTCCTTCTTTTGAAAAACAGCATCAGCATTGAAAGCACAACCACCTTAGGAGTCTTATGCTTCTGAGGATTTCAGGGAGGAGTTCATGGAGTAGCAGGTCCTATTTCAAAGCATGGAATGGCACCACAGCAGATAAAACATAGCTCATGTAGAGCCATAGAATGGTTTGGGTTTAAAGGAACCCTGGAGTCCATTCAGTTCCAAGCTCCCTGCCATGGACAGGGACACCTCCTAGTGGACCAGGTTGCTCAGTGCCTCATCCAACCTAGTCTGGAACACCTCCAAGGACAGGGTATTCATGACAGGACAACCAGTTCCAGTGCCTCATGATCTTCAAGATAAAAAAAATTCTTCCTAATCTCTCATCTAAATCTACCCTTTCAGCTTAAAACCATTACATTCATCCTATTACTGCAACCCCCTTTTATCATAGGCTCCCTGATAAAGAGCCCTTCCCCAGGTTTCCTGTAGCCCCCTTTCAGTACTAGGTCTCCCCAGAGCTCCTCTTCTCTTAGCTGAACAAGCCCAACTCTCTCAGCCTGTCCTCACAGTGACAGTAACTAAAACCTCTGGAGCAGGGCTGATTTGATTATTTGATGTCACCTGGCAGTGTTACACTAGCACACTCCTTTAGCAGACATGACTCTAACAGGTAAAAAACACCCGGCTACTGACAGTCTGAGCAGAGCTTAAGTGGGGAAAGAATACGCTTTACCTTATGCATCCCGTCATTGAGAACCTGACTAAATTTCTTCTTTCGCTCTCACCTACAGCAGCGCTTATACAAAAACCGAGGCAAATAAAGTCTCTAAGACACGTTACAGAGTTTTACTGAACGGGATCAGGACGCCGATGCGTTCCCTCGCACGTCGCCACTGGAGCTCCACACACCCGGGAGGCGCACTCGGAGCCCCGGGAGGCGGGAGAAGCGTCGACCCTCTCCGCGAAACCCACAGACGCCGTAACCACACAGGGCCCCACGGCACCTACGCCCCCTCAGAACGCGCCCCCACAGGAAATAACACCGCACCGGACCGGAAGTGACCCCGGAGCGAAAACGACCTCGCACCCGAACCGGAAGCGACCCCAGACCGGAAGCGAATCCGCGCGGCGGCCCCGGTGACGCATGTGAATGACACGCGGGGGCGGCTAATGGAGCCGCTCCGCCCCGAGCCGCCTGTGGAGCGAAGGCGCCGGTGGGGCCGGGGCACGGGCAGAGCTGCGCGCCACCGTCCCGGCTCCGCCGCTCCCGCCCGGGGCGGCGCCGGCGACGCCTCCCCGCTCGCCGTCGCGCGGCCCCGGGGTGGATGCGACACGGGGCGGGGAGGAGCCTCTCAGCCGCTGCTGCGGGAGCTCCTCGCGCTCTTAAGGTGGCCTGGACCGCCCAGCAGCGGGGCCGGCCTGGAGTGCGGACACGCCCGGCAGCGAGGGAGGCGACTAGTGCGGGGCTGCCCGGCGGCTCTGGGCGGTTTCCAGGGCGAAAGGAGCGGGAAGCTGCTTTACCCGCCGCTCCCGACGTTGGGCTGAGAGATAGGCAGCTGGAGGCGGGAGGCTGGCTGCTGCGGGGACGCGGTGTCTGCCCGCATGGGTGCGGCTCTTGGCCGGGCTGTGGAGCTCCCGAGCTGGTGACAGGGCCGTTTGGCACTGCTGGAGCCGCAGGGTCCTAGGGCCTTTTGTGGGATTTGAAAGCACCCAGTTTTAAATCACCTGTTCTAGCCTTTTGTAAGGCATGTCATTATGTGGAGGTGCTCTGAACAGCAGACAGATACATCATTCCTATGTAGTTCTCTGAGAAAATATTGAGGGAACATAACGATGTAACACAATCAACTGAAGTGAATTCATATGTATTTAGACACAAATATATAAAAAGATTTTCCTAGGTAGGGAGAAGGTTTTTTTGGGGAAAAAAAAAAAGACCAACCACCAAACCCTGCTCAGGGAGAAAATCAGAGGATTGTAGAATCGTTAAAGATGGAAAAAAACTCTTAAGATTATCCAGTCCAACAATCAACCCAACACCACTGTCCATGCTAAAGCATGTCCCAAAGAGCCATGTCAACACAGTTTCTGAGCACCTCCAAGGATATGCCAGCATACCTGTATGTTACATTGGACTGCTGAGGTGCCTGTTTAGTACTAGTTGCAAACGAACCTGCAGGCAGGATATAGAAGAGAATTCTTCACAAATACCAGTCCTAACTGCCAAACAACATAGCCACCTCCTACACCTTCCTGGATACCAGAAGTCTCAACTGCCTGCTACCCATCTGTCAAAATTTATAGTTTTCCCTAGACAAATGCTAATAATTCAGTCATGCACAAAACCAGTGACATCTTGTAAAAATCGAAGGATAATATACATTGGATGTAATGTAAGTTACATGGTGATTACTTTACTTTTTTCCTATGTCTCCTAAAGTTATCCCCTTTCTTCTACTTAGCTTGCAAAGGCTTAGGTATGAGTTTTTGTCCCCTGAATGCTAAATATGATAATAGGGTCATGATCCAATCCATTCCCTTCTATGTGTTTGTGTAACACCAGTTCTTTGGTCTGCCTTTCCAAGACTTTTGTGTGTGTGTGTGTGTGTGTGTGTGTGTGTTCGTTGGCATTTTTGCATTTATTAAAGTGGTGCAACATGTTATGTTAGTGTCTATTTTTTTTGTCTATGAAAAGCAGAGAATATAATTCATTTATGAGGAAGGATCCTGAAACCAAAAGGAAAATTAAATGGGGAACACACTGGATGTGATGCCTGGCACGTGTCAATTCCAACCACAGTTTTCTAACACCCCTGCAGCCGGCTATAGATCAAACAACTCAAAGATACCACCTATCTGCCTGTGCCTCCCAGCACAAAGATTCCTCTGTCTTGCCTCTCAGTAGAGAAAGGAAGAGCCTGGGCACAGTACAGACACAAATCCTAGCTAGAGGGGAACTTGAGAACTTGGTGTGTGCATAGCAAGGAGACCCAAAGACTACCTAGCTCAAGAAGTCCAAGGAGAGGCAGAAGGCCAAGGGAACTGGAGCTAAGATGTGTATTCATGGCTGGACCAAGTCTAGGAGAAAGAACAGAATAGGATGGAGCTCTGCTGTGGTCTGTGGAAGCGGGAGGGTAAAATTTTGGTCCTTGGTAACAATGAGGAACACTGTAATGGGATCTGTAGTGAGATAATAATATGGAAAAGGGGCAGGAACTCTCTTTGATAGAACAGGTAGTAGTGCTAGAAGAGCTGCTAGCATAGGAGCAGAAGGAAGGTTCGCTGTGGGAGGACACAGAGCATCCTGAGAGGATGGAGGTGAAGCATTCCTCTTGTGACTTCTTGGAACAAGGCATGGCACTTGGGCAGTTTTTGACCTGTTGAAAGAACACAAGGAGTCACTGCAGCAGTGATGCTAAACTAAGCCCTCCAAAAGCAGGAAGACTTACAACACCCCCTCTGCCATCAGCACAATTTCTGTATTATGAGATCCAGGTGAAAAGAAAATTTAGTCAGAAAATGTCGTTTTCTCTCAGCACGTGTCCTATCCTGTACTCAAAACTTTGCAGGCTGTTACTGTTTGGAGGGATGCAAATGCTGAACTACGCGCGGAAAGGTTATCGATTAAGGGCCTTTCAGATAACGGGGCTGGGGTCCCCAGGCAGGCTGCTTCGTGAAAAACCGTCCCGCCTGCGGCGCTGGCCTCAGACGCAGGGGGATGCCGGGCGGTGGCTGCCCTTACCACACACATTTAGGAATATTTGATCTATTTATTTCACCGCACGGCGCATGAAAACATCACACCCCGCCAGCAAACCGGCGGCGCCCGAGCCAGCGGCGGCGGGAGCGGCGCCTCCTTAAGGCGGGGGAGGGGGCGCGGGCGCGCGGCGGGGGCGGNCAGGGCCGGGAGCGTCACCCGGGCCGCCTGCGCTCTCCCCCGCGGCGGAGGACCCCCAGCCCGGAGGCAGCGCCGGGCGGGAGCTCTGGGTACTTACCGGGTGATTCTAATTATTTACATCCGCTCGGCAGGCGGCGGAGGAGCAAAACGAGGGAGGGGAACCGGGGACAGAGTTAGGAATCCTCCCGTTTTCCAGTCGCTTTTAGACACGGGAGATAAAGGTAATTTCCGATATTGACCTCATCCTCCTTCATCCCCAGAGAGATTCCTCGTCACTTAATCCCGAGAGGGTTTTCTTCAAGTATTTTGTGCGAGGAGAGAAGACGCGCCTCCCGGTCACGGGGAAAGGAGAAAGCAGATTTTGCTGATAATATCCAGAAAGACGGCAAGATTTTTTGTTTGTTTGTTTTCAGAGAAAGATTTGCCCGCCCTCACGGTGAAGGCAAAAGGTGATATACAGATAGGGAGGTTGGAGAAATTGATCTCTGGAATAATCTGATAATCAGAACGCTCCTTTAGTAGTCAGCTGCCAAAAGAGAGAGAGGTTCTTCATTCTGGGATAAAACCAGCACTTTTAGGAGACTGACAATCCCATGCAGATTGTTTTAGTACTGAAGGGGCTGATTTCATCCACAATCCCTTCACCCTCAAAATACTTTTGAAGAAGCTCTTGGAATAGCTGACAGCAGTGCTCTGAGGATGGATGTCAGAGGAGGAGTGTGAAGGGCAGTATCCCCGAAACCACCACTGAAGATAATCCACCTTCCTTCACAAAATCTTCCAGACAGTGAGTGACTACATCACCTCACCTCTCTGTTCCTAGTTGCCCTTTTACCCTCTGTCCTTTTTTTCCATGTCTCCTTTCTCACTGTATTTGCTTTTCTTTTAGTGTTTTTGCTCTTTGTTTCTGAACCTCTCCCCAGCCTTCTTTTTCTCCATCTCATTTAGCTCTCATGTGCTGTATGGAATTGACCTAATTCTTTCTGTCGCTACTTAGCTTGTAAGAGACTTTAGTCCTACCTAATTGTAAGAAGCCTCTCTGCCTTTTACCTTTTACTTTTCTTCCTAGTCTCACCCTTTATTACCACTGGTGTGAAATTAATTTCTGTAATTTGGGGGTCATTGGAAGGATAGTGCTAGCCAAAAAAGTGTTGAGGAGACAGACTCAGTGATTTGTAGTGCTAGCGTCCAAGGATGCACCCATGGGGTTGAAGTATCAGTTGTTCTCCATGTGCGTCCTACTATACTCACAACTGTGGGAATGAAATCATTGTGTGATGCAGACCTTGCTGTGCTTGGGAGCTGAATATGCAGGTCCCAGTGCTATTACTTCAAAATGTGCTTCCAAATCTGCCTAAGAGCTGTGGGATGAATTCTGGAAAGACTGCCCTTGAGAGTGGATTCTGTGGTGCACAGTGGCCTGGGAATGAAAATCATGACAGTGCTGGTACAACCTGCTCTGAAAGCCAAAAGGAGCCCTACCGTTGCCACCAGTCTTCATCTGTGTTTTATGTGTTTAGGCTAGGGATGTGAATTCTAATGCTAGTGCTGTGGTGAGCCAAGTTGGCTGCCTTTTGTAAATGACACAGTTAATTTGCAGTCAGAAATGAGTATTCTGACACTATCATAGTGATTTCCTGAGAAATGAAGTCCGAGGGAGACTTCATCTCAGATGACGCCAGAGCAGATTCCTGTGGTAGAAGTATCACGCCTAAAGACATCTCACCTGAGATATTCCTGTTTCTGTTTTCCAGTAAGATGACAGTGAGGAAATCTCAGATAAAAGGGCTACTGACCAGTTCAGGAACCGTTCTGGAATCCATTTGGGAGCACAGTGGTTAACAGGGAGTCCCTGAAGAAGGAACTCCTTACTGTAATTTCTTAGCATGATCAGAAAAGAGATGCCAGATTCGTCTAAAGTGATTCCCCATATTGGCAGGGAATTTTGACGGCTACCCATAGCTTCAGAAGGTGCCCCTTCCTAAGGGAAGGCTGAAACACGAAGCATACGTATTTTCTGGGGTACTGTTAGATGCCCTCCTACCTGTTGCCCTATAGTTATGCAATCAGCCTGTTTTGAGTGCAGCTGTGTTATCTAGTGCAAGGGAAGAGATACCTGAAGCCCTGTGGCCTTTGCACAGTCAAGAGAATAAGTGACTTTTCGTGATCTTGTGGTTAATTTGCTTCACACTGCCCCCCTCCTCACAGTAGTGACTTGACATTTTTTCAAGTGTTTTTGGCTCTGATGGATGCCAGGGCACTTTACAGAATATATGCCAGTCTTACAAAATTCTGCTCTCTTACAGCAATTACCTTTCTGTATTTGAAATGGGTTTTTTTCTTAATTATTAATGATAAAGATTAAGATTTTGCATTTAACTGCCTGAGCTTTAAATATCCATTACATACATAGCAGGCTGAAAGTACTATGCTGTGCAGTAAGTGTTATTTATTTGTTACTTGCTGACAGAGCATTCAGTGCTGACTTGGATACACAAAGTTAAGACAGTCTCTACTCTGAACATCTTATAGTCTAAAACATGGCTATACAAAAGCTAGGACATGCTGATAAGTTTAAGGAAGGGAATAATTTTTATTGAGCATAGATCTTCAATGTGATTGTGGCATTTACACCAAATAGTTATCACAGGCTAAAATGCACCTTCCTCTGAGGTGGAATACTGCAGCTGTTCTGCATCATTTATTTTTATTTTTAAGTATCCATAAAAGAAAAAAGGGAGAGTAGTATTAATCCTAGTAAAAGTGTGAGGTACTTTATAGACACATTTAAACGAAAGTTCTATGTCTTTACATTGTATTATGTCTTGACATTAAGAATGTTAAGCCTGACCACCTAAAATTAAACTTTAAAACACACATTTAGATACCTAAGTAAATAACCTAATTTTTGTGTGTGCCCAGAAATGTAGAGCTGACTTCAACAGAAGCAACGAAGTCTTCAGCTTTTGAGTAGAGAAACACTTGGTTATACATGTACGGGTTCATAAATTCACATTTGGACATCCCTGCTTCCAAAAGTTGACTTTTAAAGTTGAAGCAGTCTGATCCTATCCCATATGCACTCTGCTCCTATCTGAGAAATGTGTGAACGCATTTCTCAGGTCAAGCCCTTAAGTAATACGAAATGAAAAGGTCTAGGAAAAGAATTACCTTACTGAATGATCATAAGGTTATGTTTGTGTTCTGTAAATTCTTGGGTTTTATCTTGAAATCTCGATCTGTAGGCAAGTTTCTGAGATTGAGTAAAGAGTAAGAAAAGTTGGAATGAAATACAGTAAGCACTTTGAGAAGTTTGGATATAATTTCCCAGTCCAAGACAGTGCTGTGACTACTGTAGTACTACTTTTTTTTTCTATAAAAATGCAGCTGGATGGTGGTGTCTGTGGAGATTTTTTTTTTTTTGCCCCAGAGATACAGGTATCTTTGCTTACTACCTCGTCCCCTAAACTTCAGCTGACCGTCACATAGTGGGTGATTGAAGCTGCATCACAGTTTGGATCTTTGGCCTTTCAAGTGTCAGAAAGGAGGTGGTTACTGTGATAGAGACAGCTGTTCCTCAAGACCATAACTGAGATGTTTATCTCGTTTTACACAGCTGTCAGACAGGAATTCTGTCCTGATCATTAGGAATTAAAAGATGAAGTGCTTTTGGGCTAATTTTCCGTTTGCTTCTCCCAAACAATTCTCCCAGCTGGGTAGAATTGTAACCAGTGACTTTCACACAGACCTCTGTGTTTCGTAGTGCGCCATCCATTTGCAGACTCTGTTGATGAGAGATGCTTCAGAATTAAAACTTTGAAAAATATTAATTCTAGCACTTTCAGTCTGAAAGACAACTTTGAAATTGTGAGTAATGCTCTGATGAACAGCCTAAAATGGTGTCTCCAAAATGTTTTAATTCTCCAGTTGTGTTAACTCTGAAACCTAAAGAAAAGCATATAAATCTCTGTATTGCTGGCTGTTGCATGTTGTGTTATTTTAGCAAGACTATCCAGTAGATGTGTCCAGCCTCTGGATACTTATTGTCTTGGTAGGAGTCTGTATTGCCATTTGCAATCTATTCTGGTTTTGTTTCTTCCACCTTTCAAAGGGCATCTTTCAAAGGGATGTATGATGACCTTAAAAATCTGTAACATGTTTCTGCCCTGTACTCGCATCTTCTATTTTAAAGGCATTTTGTGTGCGTATATTAATGAGAGCAGACATGCTGCAGTGTGTTTTCATGATTAATTGTAAATTTTCATTTTAAGTCTGAAATAAAAGTGAAAAATAGTGGGAATGTTTCAAAATTCTGAGCCCTCACAAGGGAGTTTTAGGACTGATTGACAGTTGTGTCTTGTGGTGCTTTGCCAGGATTTGGACTATACATTCATTTTATCCTTACGTCTTTGACCTTTCCCTTCCTCTACCCAGTCCTATTACGAACCTTGAAGTTGGTGTCTTAAAGGTTGATAGCAGACAGATTCTGCGAGTTCCTGACCCTTTATGAACCCTTTCCTGAATCTCGTCCTGGGCTTCCTAGCATCCAGTCACAGTCAGGTTCCTCTCCTGCACTTTTAAGGCCCAGCGTGTTTCCACCCCACCTACTTCTTTATGCTTATTTCCCCCTACACCCCACTTCTCCTCCCAGTTCTTTCTGTACTGCTCTTTGCATCTCATTTTCCATGCTGTCCTGTGGTCTGATAAGCCTAAAATGCTGTTTCTCTCTTCATCAAGCATGCATCCCTCATCTCCTCTCTGGTGTGAGTACTTCATTACTACATCTCACAAGGTCTGCTCTTACTTCCCCACCTGCATTTTGGCCTGGTTTTGGTTTGGTTTTCATTAAGTGTGGGTACACAGCATTTTTTTCCCCCAAGGTTATGTCAAGGAAACTTTTATTTTTTAACCAGTGTATAATAAATAGAATTTTGTTCCCCTGAAAATATCCATCCAGTTCTACTAAGCTGGGTAATGGCGTTTTTTCTCCATAATCCATCTGACTCATTCATTCTCCTACCCTCCCTTCTCCCCTGCCCCCTTCCTTTCCTCAGGAATAGCTAGATTTTAGTTGCTTGAAATGAAAAGCTTTGTGTTCTCTATTTCCTTCCAGCTCTTCAAGATCTTGGTTTTGAGAACTGGGGTGAAGAATTTGGGCAAGGCCCAGTAACTCATTCCTCATCTTTCCAAGCTAGACAGTTTACTCAATGTGAAGTCAAGAAATGAGGGAATGTTCTTTTTTGGCCTTTTTTTAATGTATAAGAGAGAGGAAGAAGGGGGAGATGATGACTGAGAGATTTTATACCTCGAGGAAAAAATTTTGCTTTTTTGGTTTTTATACTTAGCAATTCAGATTTTGTTTATACTCTCTGGTGTATAAAGGCTGTGGCTGATTATAGCTGAAATATGTAATTACTGTTAAAAGTTCAAATCTGAATAATTGGGAAGGAATCTGAACTTTTTGTGGTCACACATTAAAGGAGCAAAGTTTCTGAATTCTCAGTTTCCCCAAAAAAAACTATTGTTAAGTAAACACAAAACAATTCTCCCTCCCCATCAGGAACTTGCAGAGCAAAATAAACAAGCTGCCAAAATAGTTACATCTGAATTTTCCTTTATCTCTCAGTGAACAAAGCAGACAAACTTTGAATGTAGAGAACTGCTCTGGGATTTAGAAGACCTGTGTTTTCTGCATGGCTCTGCTGCTGCTTTACTAGCTGACCTTGGCCTTCTCCATGCATGGCTTCTCATTTATTCTGAAGTTTGCTGTTAATCCCTTATAAGGGTTTAAAAGTATAAGGGTGAAAAACACTTTATGAAGACTGGCTGTTCTTGCTGTTGATTGCCATGATTACAATGTGATATTGAACTTAACACCTCTATGTGCTGCTTTCTATGGCATTAAGAAACAGTGAAAGGGTGATGCCGTAATGATTTTTTGTTTCATGGAATGATCTGTGACTCCAGAACTTAAAGATCCTGTACCATGTCTGCAGCCTGCTTTTTAAGTTGGCTTAAGTATAGGTATTCTGACTCCCTTGAAGCTTCTCTTAAGATCTCTAGTGACCTTTTCTTGGCCAGGTCTCAGAGTATTCCATCTTCATCCTGCTTGGCTTCCCTGCTGTTTTTGACACTTGATCATGCCCAGTCTTGAAATGTTGTCCTCCTTTGACTTTTGTGTCAGTATTTTCCTCGTTTCCCTCCTACTCTTCTAGTCGTTCATTCAGTAGCTTCTTCACTAAGCTATTTACCTTTCTCCATTTTTTTTTTCCAAGAGTTGGACACAAAGACCCACCTCTGGTATCCTCTTTGCTTTTCTTTACTTCCTTCATGCCAGTGATATTAAATTATGCATCTTGGCATGCTACTTCAACATCTTTTTTGCTATTGATTTGCTTCAATTTTAAGACTGCTGAGGCCAAAATGGAACTCCAGAGAGCTCCTTTGAGATTTCCCTTTGTTTCTTGCTTTTCCACAGTTGAGTCTATTACATAAGTTTTCTTGCACTCTTCTTGCTGTGCACATACAGGATAGGGGCTCATCATTCCAGTTTCATGTCCTGAATCTCCCACATCTTTCTTAGTCTCTTTGAGTAAGCCTTATTTTTTTTTCATTTACCATCTTGGTTACTGTTAGCTTTTCTTGCTGGCCTCTTGACAATTGTTACCTTCTTGTGTCATGAAAACCACAGTTACCGAAGCTGTCATCCTGGTGTGTTTCTTCAATATGATGCTGTCTCGTCCTTGACAAACCTATTTGGCTGTCATCCACCACATGAGGTTCCATCTTCCTGTATGCAAACTCTAAGAGGCCTTCTCATTTATGTGGGTCCATCTCCAGTATCTTAGTGTCCTTTGCTCTGCCAGCAACACAAGTATGACATTGTGCTTTTCGATTTCTTGCATGAGCATCTCTTCACATTCTTCCTCTGCTGACTCACACCTTCATACATACAGGAAAATTGCCAGCCAACAGAGGCCAGAAGTACTGTAAACTGCTTATTTGCATATTTGAAAATTATTCTAAAGGTCTAACTGATATTCAGGTTGTCTTATTACGTGTACCCTCCTCTCCCTGACTTCTTTTGTAAAGGAGTATGATTGCAAAACTAGGTAAAGATTGTCAGAAGCAAAGAGTAGGAAGGTTAGGATTGGAGCAGAATAATATTTACTGTGACAAGTATGTGTGTGAAATAAAGGGGCTTCTTTCAGTATCCATGAGGAAATGAAGAGGAGGTTTAGTTTGAGGATGATAGACAAAATGAAGCATTTTATGAGTAGGATTCAGAAAGCCAAATAGCAATATTAGCATTTGAAGCCAGAAGAAGCCACTAATGTGTGTGTGCTTCTTGCTGGTTCCTTACTAGTTGCTTAATCTTCAATCTTCCCAAGTTGTGAGTGTGGCTAGGGATTGTCAGGTGTTTTATCTCCTGGAAGACGGTTCAGTCATTTTAGTTCAAAATAACGTCTAACAGAGTGGAGAAAAGGAATTACTTTAACACAGTGGCTGAGACTTCATTTGTGAGCTTCACACAGTATAACTTCATTCTTCTAGTCATTCTCCAGTTCAATTTCAGCTGCACTTTGCTTCCAAACTCCTCTTTTAACAGGCTTTTGTGCAGTGCTTTGACAATCTTATCTTTGGGAGATGTACATTTTGGCCATGTGGTATCCAACTAATCTGTGCTTGATACCAATTTCCTTATTTTCTATGAATTCTGGACATGGTTCTTGCTAGTAATTGATCCCTGTTTCCAGAAGTGGGGCGGAATGCGTTGTGACTTGTTTCAGCAACTACTGCAGAACTCATATTGACTAATCTATTTTCAGTGGTTCAGCCTTTGGTGAACAGGTTCTTACCACTTGCAGTGAAATCATTTTCACCATGCCTGGCTGGCATTCATTTAGCCCTGGGAGCTCTCTAACATAGAAACTTTGTAGTATTACTGTTCTTGAACTGTAAGTTTAACAGTCACTCTTCATGACAGACCCACTTTCTACTGGTAATAAGAATAGTTTTCATTTATAAATCACATTGCATTCTTTTAATCTGGATTTCTGTGCCTATAGAATCACAGAATTGTTTAGATTGGAAAAGACTTTTAAGATCATCAAGTCCAACCTAGTACTGCCAAGTCCACCACTAATCCATGTCCCTAAGTGCCATGTCTACACATCTTTTAAATCTCTCCAGGGATGGGGGTTCAACCACTCCCTTGGGCAGCCTGTTCCAATGCTTGACAAACCTTTTTGTGAAGTAATTTTTCCCAATATTAAATCTAAACCTCCCCTGATGCTACTTGAGGCCATTTCCTCTCGTCCTACTACTTGCTACTTGGGAAAAGGGATTAACGCTCACCTCATTACAACCACCTTTCCAGGTAGTTGTAGACAGTGATAAGGTCTCCCCTCTGCCTCTTTTTCTCCAGGATAAACAACCCTAGTTTCCTCAGCCGCTCCAGCCCCTTCACCAGCTCTGTTCCTCTTCTTTGCACAAGCTCCAGAACTTAAATGTACAACAATGTAAAGATCATCTGAGCAAGATATTCTGCATGCTGATATATTTCTGATGTCTCTATTTTCAGGGACAGTCTGGGTATCACATCAGTGTTTGCATATTCTCTACTGAAGGTTTACTACTGGATGTGATGCTGATAGGCAGAGTGTAGTCTTTCTCTTTAACCTGTGTGCTTCCATAAGGCTGTGGGAAATACCTTCTCTTAGGTATGGTTTCTCTACCACAAGTTTCTTGGTTTCTAAGGGAAGATTTCTCTTCAGATATGTGCTCATAAATTTGAATTATTCCAAAATGTACCCGATACATTTCTCAGTGTAAGAGTAATTTTTCTGTTAATATTATTAAAGCAAATTGCAAAGATTTCTCTTGCTTGCTTTGGCATAGTTTTAGAATTACAAATTCTATTTCTAATGGTAAAATATTGCCTGGTGGTACTTGGGTAAGAGGGCCGCTGTAGAGATGGTTTTACTGTGGTGATGTATTTTCACTATGCTTCTTCAAAGTACTTAATTTGCTTTTCACTTCAAATCTGTTACTGGGAGGGTTGTCCTGGGACTTTTGGCTTATTATTAGAATAAATCTTTTATAGTAGTCTTATTACAAAGAGAATAGTTTTTGGTTCAAAAGTATTTTAGGCATAGTAATGGTATCAGTATCATTTGTTGTTTCTTTTCTTTTGACAGGTGTTAGGTATTCCCTACTTTAATTTATGTGGCACCTTAAATAAGCAAACTAATGTTAATTTCAAATGTCTATTTTCAGACTGTTCAAGGGGCCTCTGCAATGTTTGTGTAGTACTTATCTCTGCATTTTTGTAGCATATTTATATAGCGGACAACAAAAATATTTGATTAATTGGTGTTATTAAAATCTGACAAGACGCTAGCTGTGGTTGATCCTAGCCTTTTATGCATGTGAAGATGCTGTGTCCCTTGACATGAGAGTGTTTTAGACCTTGGCTGCAATGCCATCTGTTGATGAGTTTAAGTAAGCAGGTCAGGGTTTGTAAACTGTACCATTTTGTCAATTTTCTACGAAACCAGTACATAATTGCTTTTTGAATGGGATCCTGAAGCACTTCCAACGCGAGTGTTTTGGTGACTTTATAATCCCTGCAAGACTTAATACTTCAGTACTTAATACTTCAAGAAAGCTTGCACAGTCAGTGCTGTTCATTCACTAAATTCAAAATACAAAATTATACCCTGCTCGTGTACCTCTCACAAAATGGAGGGAATGGAAAGGTCTTATGTTAAAATGTGCTGTTATTTATGTAATGAGTGACTGTTACAAACCCAAAATTTTAGTTTTCTTTTTCCTCAAGACTTAATCTGAATCTTGTGCTGTTGAGACTTCTGTTTATTAAAGGCGCACTATTATCTGTATTACAATTTAATTATAACAAAACTATTAGTCCAGTGATTTATATTAAGCTATACATGTTCTACAAGTTCTCATCTTCCTCTAACTCTGATTTTTCAGTGCCATCTTAATATGTTTTATTGTAACTTCTAGCAGATTTCCAGCTCAGGATGCCTTAATTACAGTATGTTTCGCCTGTGTTCTTTTACACAAAATAACATCAAATATTCATAGCTATTAAGTCTTGCACACTAAGTAGTTTTCGTAAGGGGTGCGGAGTTGATACACTGAGACATGGACAGGCACAGATTGTGACAGTATTGTTATGTGTTACTTTTCTTCCTTACTTTTTGAGGCAGTTTCCTGTAGTTGACATGCCACTCCCCTTTCTGTTTCAGAAAAGTTGCAGTCACATGGTTCTTTTGTGCCAGTTTGTTGGATTTGGGGGTTTTTTAAAATTCATTAAATATCTTACAAGATGGATATATCTGAGTGTCTGAGGTGGATATTGTTAGTTAGGTAACTGGACTGTTTCGGGCATCTAAACAAAAGTGACCTTGTTTTAATATGTCTCTCACTGCTTAGTAGTTTGTTGTGTGTTTCTTCCTTCTCAGAGTTTATATTGAGAAACGCAGATTGCGTGTCCTTTGAATGTTCTGCCAGCAGTGTTTAATGGGATTGGAATAGCAGCAAGTAAAGTTACAGTGAAATTAAGCATAGACAAGTAAATGTAGAGATTTATTCTAGTATATGCATCTTCTGTAGGCTGTGCATAGTGTAGTTTCATTTGTTGTATGACTCTGCTTCAGTCGTAACTGATTCTGACTGGCTGAGAGCCAGCCTTTGAGTTCAACCTTACAGAGTATTTCAGGCTATAAATGTTTATTAACTGCATTCAGTATGACCCTTGGAGTGCTGCCCTCCGTGTTTCATACATTTTTTTCAGTCCTGATATATAAGTATCAGTGATACTGGGTAAGATCTGACTGGCTGAGAGCAAGCATTTACATAACAGCAAGCTAGGCAAAGTACAGATTCCTTCAGTCCAGCAGCAGGGATGGTACAACCTGATAGACAGAAAGAGGCCTTGCATTTCCAGCCTGATGTTCGATTTGCTGGTTGCAAATATTTGAAGTAAGGCAGTAGGTTTTCTGGAAAGCTGTAGTGAAATATCACTAGTCCCAAATGAATTAGTGGCTATTAATAAGTTTCCACAGCTAGGATTTTCTTTAACAAAGGATACATTTTCCATTATGAATCAAGACAGATTCTCATATGTTGAATTTTGCTTGATAGGTGCTTGGCTGTCATTTTTGCATCTCTCTGATGTGTCTTGACTTGGGGTTGTACTGGAACTAGTTAGTACTTGAGAAATGAAGACTCTACTGTCAGTTTCCAACTGTAGATGGTGATTATGACTTAGCTAACTTACCGTTAGTTTTTAAAGTGAGCTAAACAGATAAAGAGGTACCATTTACCATGTAAAGTGGGAGATTATGAATTCTGTTCTTCAACATTTTTTGTTTCTCTTAAGTTAAATCTGGCTTGCTAATGCAGTAGGATTTTTTTTTTAACACCCTTGATTTCAGTTCAGTGTGTTTGTTAGTCATTAGTCAGGTGTTTTTTTGTGTTTTTCCTTTGTTTGAGTGGGATCATCAGAGAAGAGTTTGAAAGATGATTTGCCAGGCAATAAACTGGGAAGGGAAAGTTGGGAGAACCATCAGCTGCTGTGATTGCCTGCAGTTTGGTTTTATTGTACCATTAAGAAGCATCAGGCTGGTATACTGTTTGGATCAGGTGAATGGGAGATGCAGCACAAATTATAGCAAGTATTACTGTTACAGTAACTATTCTATCAAATAATTTTGTAGGCAATTACACCAAAGTATTTTTGCAGTGACAGATGTTGTGGAATTGCCACCTTACCTAAGACTTGACTGTTTCTGATCATTAGAGATCCCATATTGCCAAGATACAGGCATGTAAATCTAGTAACATGATCAAGTTTGAATTTGGGGAAAAATATTCCACTGCTTTGAAATTTCCCATGTGATTGGTTTTGTCTCAGTCTTCACTTTTTCTCCTAAGTTACTGTCAAGTGGATATGTTCTTAAAGACCTGCTGTATTTACTGAAAAGTAGTTGTTTCAGTACAGGGTGATTAGTGTGTATGTATACGTGGATTTTTTTTATTTAAGATTTTGGGGTTTTGTTTTCTTGTCAAAGATTTTTATAAACTAAGGAATGAAAATATTCAGATCTTGGCGTGGGTGTAATGTGACCCAGTTCTAACCTTGCTTTTCTTCCTGACAAGTGTGTTTTACACAAACGCACAAAAGCGTGTGTATTTGACAATTGACATGTTTCATATCAACCTTACATTTTACTGCATATCAAATCATCCCAAATGTTATGCTGTGATGTAACCTGGACCAATCTAAAGCTCAGTGAAAACTGCAGTATTTTCTTCTACTTCTTGATTTCTGGTGTTTTTAGATTGGCATCTTAGTCTGCCATAGGCTTTGATGACCTAATTTTCTTGTACTTGTCTTGGGGGGAAAAAAAAAGGAGGGGAAGGGGAATAGCTGGGAAATTTGTTTTACTTTGGATTTGTATTGTTAGCACAGCTGATGTTTCTTAGTGGTTTAAAGTGCATATGGTAAGCAGCAGTAATTTGTGCTCTGATTGCACTGTGGAAATTAGAATTTACATGAGTCGCACTTAGGAAATTAAGCATTCGTCTTTTATTTAGTTCATGTTTGTTTTCTCCCAAGTTGAATGCTACTTTTAGTGAGGACTTTAGCTGTGAAGTTACAGGGCAAATGTAACTGTGTTTCATTTACATGGATACATCAGCAGTCTGTCCATCCCCACTGGATAAAAATACATTCTTATTTTACCTTTCTGTAATTCAGAGAGGAACAGTGCTGCAATTTTTTCATTTATTTTATTTGAAAATGTTTGAGGTTGCATCAGTTCAACCAAAAAGAGCTATATTAATATATTCAGTAAGTGACAACTGGAGGAGGATGGGTAACGGAAAGCCTTTTGCAGCTCAAATGAGCTAGTTAGCTGGGTAGAAAGTATGTTATAGTGGGGCAGATGATTAGAGAGATAAGTTAGTAGCAGTTGGGCTTTTCCTTTCCTCCACAGACAAAAATGTTTCCAATCACTACAGATTCTGTAGTACTGCAATTTTACTTTTCAGTCTATGGTGCATATGGATATGATACCTTCAGCTGTGCAGTTAGGAGGTGTTTTCTGAGTCTAAGGTCTGTGGTGGTTGAGGGGTGGATTTCATTGGGATACTGTGTAGGCATTTGAACCCTAAGAGGTGCGATGAGCACATGCATGAAAATGAAAGGTTTAGTGCAGACAAACATGTTGGAGTGCAGACTCTGAAGTGCTTTTGGGCTGTGAGAGCACTTTGGTGCAGAAATGCAAGGTATAATAGAATGCATATGGTTGTGGGGGAAAAAGAGGGAGCTTCTGTGTCAGGATGCTGGGTGCATCTGTCTCTGGATCTATGCATCCACCTGGTGTTATTGTCAGATACCTATTTTTAGAATGAGTATCTAATTGGTATTCATACAGATGGGTGTCTCCCTGTCTCATCCGATCCACTCATCTGAGTGATGCACTTGGTGGGAGGTGACTGCTGATGAATCTTCCCTAAGCAGAGTGTGTTCATGTCATCTGTTCTTTTACATGTATGCATTTATTCTGGTATGTGAGTGTGCACATAAATATGTGCATGTGTGTATTTGCCTTTTCTGTGCATTGTCATGCTCAAAAGTAGTATCTAATCCTCTAAAATGATTAATTTCTAAAATCAAAGGTGCAAAACTTGCAGCCCTTCAAGACATAATTCTTTTTATGCAAAGAATAAGTGCAGAACAGTGCAGATTGTGGCCATGGAAACTTAGCTACCTCGGTCCAGACTTCAAGGGACTGCTGCTAGTATAGTGATGCAGCCAACTGTGAGTTGATGGTGATCTTTCTGCTGCCTTGACTACTACAAAAGACAGCAGACAAATTTGTGTGCTAAGTGTACATGTTCATACAAGTTCATGCTGCTAAATATTTTCTTCATATAAAATAGTTGTAAAGTAGAAAGCCATGGGTATAAGTGCTAGCCATGTTGGATGGGAGTTTTTTATTTTTATAGGGGGAAATATATAATTTTCCCTCGTGTATTTATGAGACAAAGGATCCTGAGTCTGTTTCCACCTTGTGGCAAATTTGTTGTGTGACCTTGAGCAAGTTTTACATGTATCTCTTTTTGGGGGAACACTTGCCTGTTACATTGTGAATTAAACATGATTTGATTTAATTCAATGAAATGATGTATATATTTAGGAAAAATGCTAGGCAAAGCTTTAGCTGTTATGAGCTTAATATAGTCTGTTCCACCTCGACACGGTAGATGTAATTATCTATATATAGCATTATGCATGATCTTAGTGTTTTAAATGAGATATGTAATCCTACCTCTGAGGAATAGGATTCATTATAATGTCACCTGATGCAAAAAGAGGGGCTATGCCTTAGAGAGAAATTAATTTTCCCCCAAATTAGGATAGTCATGGTCCTGACTTTTCCAGATAATCTAATTAGAATGCGGTTTGTATGTGGCATGAAGGAGCATTACCTTTTAGCTATGATTTCTCTCTTACCTGGCACAGCAAATCTGCTGGATTACAGGTAATCTTGGTGAAGTGTTCCAAGTTTATATTGCTTTTGTAGCAACAGAGTGAATATGATACAGCTGCTGAAAAGCTTCACTTCCTTAGAATAGATCTTAATTCTTCCCCTAGGTGCAGTTGAGATGCTCTGAGTAAGAATGTCCTAGTGACATTTTTATCAGCACTGTCCCAGCTACTATCAGCAAGGATCATCCTCCCAGAGAAACAGTCATTAGGCTTTTTTGCATTACTCTGGCTGTGAATAGGGTAATATGAAGAAGATTATTCTTTACACAGGTGTTTGTAATAGGGGTAGAAGCAAAAAAGGAATGCAAGTTGATATTTCTGTTCCAAGGGTTCACCTTGTTTAAATCTCAGGAATTCCCTTTCTGTTCCTTCCTGCTCACAGATATTCCTACTTACGGTATCATGGCCTCTGACCTGGAAAGCAGCCTCACTTCCATAGACTGGCTCCCGCAGCTTACTTTAAGGGCTACTATTGAAAAATTAGGGGGTTCCTCACAAGCAGGGCCTCCAGGGACTGCCCGAAAGTGTCCCCCAGGCTCACCGACAGATCCCAATGCTACTCTGAGTAAGGATGAAGCTGCAGTGCACCAAGATGGGAAACCGCGTTACAGCTATGCCACTTTGATCACATATGCCATCAACTCATCACCTGCCAAGAAAATGACGCTCAGTGAGATCTACCGTTGGATTTGTGACAACTTTCCCTACTACAAAAATGCTGGTATTGGTTGGAAGGTGAGGACTTGCATTAAACAAGTACCCTTCTTGTCTGATTACAAGACTTATTTTCTTAATTCTGTGCAAAATATTCTCACTGAGCAAAATAAAAACACAGATGTGAAACCAAGTTGAAAGAGAAATTTTCTGGAGAAAATGTAGAGCCAGAAGTCAAATTTTCTCTTGAGAGTTTTTTTCGTTTGTATGTGGTGGCCCTTTAAGGAGGAGCCTGCAACAAATCCTCCACTAAAAACCAAGACAAAACCCCCTCACAAATCAGACATCACTGCCAACCTCTGTATTGCATTGATACTACTTTCATTGTACCTTCTGTAGATGTATTGGTGGTTCAGCTGCATATTATTCATCTTGACCCGTTCCTGCCCTGTGCACAGCTACTGTTCCGTTTTGTTGCAGGTGTATGTAGTGAGCTTTGGCTTTTGAGTATGCACCATCCTTTTATTTTCTCTGCCTGCTCCCAGGCATACTCAGAGGCTGTACATTTATGTTATAGCACTTACCTGTATCTCTCAATCTCTCATCAGAACTCTATTCGTCATAACCTCTCTCTGAATAAATGTTTTCGGAAGGTGCCTCGACCAAGAGATGATCCTGGGAAGGTAAGAAATCTGCATGCTCCTGGGCAAGCAATTTAAATCTGCAGGGAATAAGCCAGGGTTGCCCTTTGTAACTCATGGTTGAAATTTGAAACTTAAAGCGTAGGCAAAAATGGAAGCAGTAGTAAGATTTACTGCAGGACTTTGGCTACAGAAGCATTCAATTAAAGGGAACTTGCAAAGGGGCCTTAATTATTTTAGCAATTATTTTTCTTACCTCTGATGTTCGGTTGACTTCAAATATATTGGAAGAAGGAAAAAAATGGGTTGAATGTGCTTTATGGGTGTCATTTCTTTTTCTTCTTGATTTTTATGTGTAAAATGTGGGTCTAGTCCAGCCTGTTCTCTTATGAAAGATCATAGTGACTCCTGGTGAACAGCAGGGCTATGATGTGACATGGATTTTGTGGAGGCAAGACCAATGGAAGTGAACTACTAGCTGTGTAGCTTGCAAAACATTTGGTGTTAGGAAAAAAACTTTTACCAACAAACAGTTCAAATCTGTAGAAGTCTGTTAGAAGTAAAACTCAAGAATTGAGGAATTTGTTGGCTACATAAAGGCTAATAAAGCTCTGTTAGTGTACATAGATTGTAAAGGGATAATGCTAGCAAAACTAAGACTTGGCATCTTGACGTGCAGATATTATTACTGTTGACAAACAAGCAGAAGGATTTGGTGGGGACAAGAAGCTATGTATTTAGACATAAAGATTGTCTCCTCTCCCCATCCTAAAATTACCAGAAAGAGCCACTTGCACAGACCTTTTATTTCAGGTTATAGTTAAAAAGATCTAAGTGGTGCTCAGTTAGCGTCTATAAATGGAAGTGACATATCTTTGAAGGTCACTATTCAAAAATACCATTATTTATGTGGTTTATTCCAGAAAGTCCTAACTGACTTCAGTGCATGTGTTTGTTAGCAAGTTAGGCTGGATTTATAATGAAAAACCTGTCCTGTGCTTGTCGCTGATTATTCGTATTTTAATTTGAGGTTAAAAGGAGCTAAATCATGTTCTAGAGTTCTCTTTGTATTGATTCAGAAAACAGCAGACATGATTATAAACTATTTTATGTTGAAAGGGACCTCTGAAGGACAATATGCACCCCCACTCCACCCCCAGACAGGGACAGTTGGATTGAGTTGTTGAGGTTTTCGTTGTGTTTTTAATATCTCCAAGGATGGAGATACCACAACTGGGCATTTGTTCCAGCACTGCACCACCATCATTGTGAAGAAATTTTTCTTCATATCTGATTGTAATTTCCCTTGCAGTAACTTGTGTTTGTTGCCTGTTGTGCTGTGCATTTTTGAGAAGAGTTTGATTCTGTCTTCTGTATAATCTCCTTGCACAGATGAAGACTTAGCCTTCTGTTGTCTGTCACCACCGTCATGGTGGCCCTACTTTGGATGCATTCTGTTACAGCATGTCAGTGTTTGTCTTGCACTGGGCACCCCCTAAATGGGCACGGTACTCAAAGTGGAGTCTCACAAGTGTGGAATAAGAGCAGTTCTTTTAGGTGTCTCAGCCCAATCTGAACCTTGTGTTGGTTCTCATCAGTCAATAACAAATCCATGAGGAAGGTATTGAAGGGGGTGGTGTGCAGGACCAAAAGTGTCGGCCTAGCTTGGATCAAAATATCTTTTGCTCTTCTTGGTGTCCTGTCTCAGAGTGATGGAAATGTAGAGCATTCTGCCTTCCACCAGTAGCATTGTACCTCATTGTTCAATAATACCCAATGCAAGAGAGGAATCTCCAGCAATCACGTCCTGGTTTTCTGATGTTCTGGAGGGTGGTCCTTGTGATCCTGATGTTTAGTTGGTGCTGCATTCCTTAAGTCAGTAACCCCCTGCTTCAGGAAGCTCTCTGATTTAATCATGCATTCACCGATGGGTCTTCTTTCCAGGGCTCTTATTGGACAATAGATACGTGTCCAGATATATCACGCAAGAGACGACATCCTCCAGATGATGATGTGAGTGTTATTCTTTACAGACAGCATGGAGCAGGAGGGAGAATTCCCTTCTTGTTCCAAGGAGTTCTTCCAGCACCATTCCATGGTATCATTTTTGGGGCACGGTATACAGGTGGGGAGACAAAGGCTAGGACTGAAAGAACTAGCATGTATGTCCTGCTGATTCGGTCTTGTTGCTGCTGTTCAGTAGCAAAGTTCATCTTGTTTAAAGTCCTTTATCCTGACTCTGTAGTGACTAAGGCCCAGTCCTCATCTTTTCTAAGCCATGAAGTTCTGCAGCAGGGGAGCTGGCTTCCCATTTGCAGTTTCACTTCTCCATCTGTTCTTGATTTCTGCTCCTTTCCTTTTCTCTGTTTTCCCCATCCACAGATACCACAAGACTCCCCAGAGCAAGAGGCAAGTAAAAGTCCCCGAGGGTCTGTTCCAGTCAGCACGGAAGCCTCTTTGCCACCTGAGGCCACCCCTCAGCTGTCACTCCAGAGCACCACCCCCATTGCTAACTATAGTCAGGTAGGCAGCAGGGAAAAGGATAGAAGCCTAATCGCAGATCAGGGAGGGAAAGGAGAAAAGCAGAGACAGAGGAGTGTGTGAATGGAAAAGTGAAGTGAAGAGGAGAGAGGCAATCATGCAAATGAAAACATAGAGGGAAAAATAAAGAATGGAAGAAGCTGAAATTCCACAGACGGAAAATAAGGACAAAATGAATTTTAACAAAGGGATGGATGGGGTTAAGAATAAAAGTGTAATGGCATTGGATAGCTGAACAATAGCCTGGAGGCAGTGTGCTGGAGAGGGAGGGAGGGTGGTTGGTTTTCCTCAGGGAAAATGGTGTTTGGGAAGATTTTTTGGGAGATGAGCTAAGTGACATGGGATATGTTCTATCTATGTTTTGTCTTGTGATCCCTGTCTTAAGTTAGAAAGCCTCATTCAGACTCTAAAGACCTTACTTTTGTGTTCATCAGCAGGGTGCAGGGCCTGTGGATGTTGCCTCTACTGTAGCTGGAGGGCAGGGCCGTGAAGGGGCTGATGTGCCACCCCCACTGTACAGTGCCAACCATGACTTCAAGTTCTCCTACTCCGAGATCAACTTCCAAGATCTTAGCTGGTCCTTCCGAAATCTCTACAAATCCATGCTGGAGAAATCATCTTCCTCTCAGCATGGTGAGTAACCTCATGCATCATGTGGGGTGGGCAGGTATCTGCCCACACAGTCTTGTCCACTGATCTATCCCTGTTATCTCACAGATCTTTCCCCATTTAGGTGTCTGTACAGACTTTACTTCTGCATGCTGTAATTAGTTCTGCTAGGAACAAATAAATAACATGCAGATTTCTTATCTATTGCTCTCTACAGTTCTCTCCAGATAAAGAGGATAATGATTTAAAAAATACCTTGTGTTGATACAAAAGCAAGTACTAAAAATGGCAGAAGTTTAGGGAGAGGGAGTCCTGAATAAAAGCGCACTGCAGACATTTCTAGTCTGTGAAGCTAGAAACTGTGCGGGGAAGGGGATTGTTGCACGTAGGCAATGGAGTTTCTCTGAAGGGAGAGTGGAAAGTTATAATTTCTTAGACTTGTTAGAACTAGGGATTGTACAATGCCTAGGAGAATTGCACTTTTTGGATTGAGAGCGTGGAAGAGAGCCCTTGTAACTCCATTCGTAGCTTCCATTTCTGGGATTGAGGAAGCAGCCACCAGAGGGCAGAATCGCTGTAGGGAGTGTCCACAGTTAACACCTCAGAAATACCTCCAGTTGTTCTTCCTGCTTTTAAATACTCTTCTAAATATAAATCTGGTGTAGAAAGGAATATACTACTAGATGAACCTCTCACCTATGCTATTGGCCAGCATACAGTGCAGGCAAAGTTTGCTTCTCTAGGAGAAGTCTCCTGAAGAGGCTTCAGAGAAATAAAAATTTATTACGTTTACTGCTTTTATCATGCTGGCACTTGAGATGCCTAGTAGGAGCCTGTTGTGTGAGATGCTGTAGAATAAGCAAGATAAAAAAAAAAGCAGAGAACCACCTTGACTGAGGTTGTGCCTCTGCTGTTAACAGCAGTCTGGTTTTCCCCTCCACCCAAATCTTCAGCTGGAGGGTAGTCTAGGAAAAGCTGCAATTTTAAAAGAAATTTTGTGGGCAACTTTTGAGTCAGGATGGTAGTATTCATTGTTTTGGCCCATTGCAGTAGTGGGATGGTCTTAAGAGTTGATTTTGGATCTAGTGAAAAACTTGAGGCTTGTGAGCCTCGTGAGTGGTCGAGTAAGGGCACTCAAAGTAACAAAAAGGGTGTTCAATGCCCTTCACTGTGATTTTTCTCAGAGGTTCCTTAACATAGGGGAAAAATTAAGTAGGGAAGCAGACAGAAGAGATATGCTGAGCTCCTAATGTGGGCAAGAATGGAGAACACCTGATGCCCTTGCATGTGGGGGATGCCTGAAATATAAGAAGATAGAAATGACACTCCCAGTGAGTCAGGAGGAATGAAAGTAATAAAAGAGCCATAATGCATGCAATGAGCTCTCTGTACAGAAGCAGTAGAATGTGTGACCTCTAATGATCTGCCCGAGAAAAATTGTGAAGATTTCTGAACAAGCTGCTTGTAATTCAGGAACTGCAGCTGTTTGGAAATAGCAAGTCATGCTTATCTGTTTTCTAAATGTTTTGCTGTTTAAGTTTGCTTAATGGTCATTTCAGGTGCATGAAATCTCAGGACAGCATGGGCTACTATGGTAAATACAGGAAAAATCCAGGGAAGAATTTAAGTGCCTAACTCTGTGCTAGAGGTTTAAATCTTGCTGGGGTTTAGTTGTAGCGCTTTGAACAGAATCTGGAGCACTTCGAGGGCCTTACTTGTGCAGGTGATAGTTGCTGGCAGCCTGTAGAGGGCACTCCGAAAGCTTCATAAGTAGCAGGATGAACAGCATGAAATTAGAGATGGATAGTTTAAGCAGAGATCTGATTCAGACAGCTCTTAAAGCTCTTTCCTCTTTCTTTTACTTGGCAGGTTTCTCTTCTCTCCTTGGTGACATGCAGCCCTCCAACCACAACTACTACATGTACCAACAGCAGCAGCAGCAAGGCCCCTCATCAGTGGGTGCTGCTGCTGCACTCCACACTCCAACCCCAGAGGGTTGCCCATCCCAAGGTGGAAAGCAGCAGGGTGGTGAAGGTTATGGTCCTCCACCTGTGATGTCCATGCACCCACCCCCAATGCAGCATGGAGGCTACCACCAGCATCAACAACATCACCCGCACTCTCACCCACAGCAGCAGCCACATCAGCACCAGCAGCAGCAGCAGTCACAGGCTTCAATCAACAATGCTGGCTTTGGTGAGTTGGAGGCAATGGAAAGATCAGCTGGGGTAAAGGGAGCAGTGAGGAGCCCCAAGACAGAAATTCCATAAGCAAGCTTTCTCTACGTAACGCCTACATAGTGTGTCGTACGAGTGAAAGCAAGTTATGATTGAGATCTAAGAGGGAAATAGCTTTCTTAATGAAGGAAGGGAGGATATATCCACACTGGGTTTGGGATTCTGTTTTGGGATGCAGAAAAAGTAAAGGGCTAAACGGAGAAAGGAGATGCCAGCCCTGGTCTTCTAAGAGAGAAAGATTTCTAGCTACTGTACCATCAGGGTCTTTGAAGAGAGGCTAATTTTATATTAAGAGGTGGAGGGAACACCAGTGACTCGGAGATGATGTGCTGGCGAGGACCACCAGTACATCACCACAGAACAAGTCGGGGCGATTACACCTGATGACGGTAAGGAAGAAACTGCCACTCTGGCATCAGCTATTCCAATGACCAGTCAATTGGGAATAAACTCTAGTCCCTCTATTCAGAGCTGAAGGTTCA
>WAAB01019184.1:0-14217 GCA_013389865.1 Piaya cayana
CTATGGAACTGCTGTATGTAAACAGAACACAAATACCAAGTGAATCAAGATCCTTATTGCTCAATTTAAACCTGGGCAGACATTCAGATTTAGCTAGTATCTGGTCCACGGTCTCTTAATAGACATGCTCTAAGAGAAGAGGGCACTTCTGAAGAGGGTATCCTAACACAGATTCTTGCTGCAAAAATTTCAAGGCAAACCAGACATCTAACCAGGAACAGGTCCAAGGGTCTTCAAAGAGCCAAACCGACTGCTTCCAGATGTGACTCTGCATCCATGAGGAATACCTTTCCAGGCTGCCTCTAAGGCCTACCTGGACCCAGCTGAGAGAATGAAACTGGTATGGAAAGGCTGAAAGGACCAAACACTTGGAAGAATAAGGTTTTTTTGCCATTGTGTTTGGAAACAAGTAGAGTCTGACTCTGAAAACTCTGCATATTGGCCACATTTCTGCGTAGAGCTGGAATTTTTTGTCATTTCCCAAAAGCAGAACACAGGAAAGGGGGAAATGTGCTTTCTTAGCTTTCCTCAGCACTTTTCCTTATCAACACAGCACGTGCTGGAAAAAGAAAGTGGATGCAAGTCACAAAACCAGGTGTTTAATGTTTGTTCAGTTAAAAAAAATATTGCCACAACAATGGGTGAAAGAATGGTAGAACGAGGCCCTGAAAATCGGGAGATTTGGGACTCAATCACTTTGCTTTCTATGTTTTCATCTTCCAGGGTGCTTTTGAGTTCTATTTCTACAACTGAAAGCCTACAGACTAGGAATATATTTAAGATAGTGCTAAGATTCTCATTAAGAACATGAATTCAGGAACTTTAAATAAAATATACAGGTGATGCAAAATTTGAAGTCATGACAGCTAACAACAGCACGTACAGTATCAATATCTAACTAATGGACCCAGAAAGATTACTGCTTAATGAGCTGAAACACGCAACAATAATGTAAAAAACTGATCAGAAGAAGTGTTTCTTTTGTAATGTGACTGCTAAGAATTGGATGAAGTTACTCAGAGTCGCATCCCATTTGCTTAAGTGATGGAAGACTGGGTCTGATGTAGCATTCAGTAGTTTTAAAGTAGACAGATGCCTAGTAATACACCTTCATTTGCATCTAATACACCCAGGCCAAAAAAAGAAGCCCAAATAGAATACTTCTGTGTTTAAGGTAAATATGATGTGGTTTTAAGATTGTAAACCTAACCACTATTTAACTGTTTAGTGGGATAATAATAAATAACGCTCTTGATTGTTACAGTTTCATCATGTTCAAAAACCAGGTGGTATTAGAGTCAAGCTGTTAAAATTCTAGCAATTGAGGCTAGTCAAGCATGTTTTAATTGCATTTGGAAAAGCTTCAAAACAAGCTGGTGTCGAGCAGCAAGAGATCAAACCCTCTTCTTGCAATATCTTCTTCGTGTTTGGCACACATCTGAGTTACCGCAAGCATACTTCAATTTGATGCATCACCTGACTGGTACAAATGCTCCTTCCTAAAAAAAAATTAAAAAAGCCCTCTTCCCTAAAATTATTAACTAAACTTGGAAAATGTAGGAAAAAGCACTGGCAAAATTCAGGCCACAGACCAAATGATGCAAATAATTTCAGTGACCTGTTTGATGCTGGAGAACAGTACTGCAAATAGCCTGACTTTTCTGCAAAAACTTCAATGCAGAAGTTCACGGGCATAAATATGGAAAGTACGTTCCAGTCCTTGCAGCAATGTTTCCCTCTGGTTTACACCTTAATAAATGCATTATGAAAATAAACATTTACTTGGCAGTTGTCCTTAATGGAGGTTCTCTCCTTTTACACTGCCTGAGAGCTTCAGAATAAAAGGTAAAAGCACAGAGGGATGTACACCAGTGCAAGTTTGGAGTTTAATGAACAAAGCCACTTATTCCCTCTCAAAGGCAGAGTGAGACAGAGGGGGAGATGAAAGCTCTTGTTTCATTTTATGTGCAAAACAGAACAGACGTCTCCCATAGACATGCTAATGAAACATTGATTTGCTGGGGTGACGTTTCTTACCACAGGGCTCTCCACCTTGGACTTCCAGGAGAAATGATTCACAATTAATTAACTTCTTTCACAGATTATCTGAAATCTGACTTGGGCTCAACCTCACTTTGTGATAATGTTCATTTTGTTAGTAATATGCAGATCAATGAATACACACACCCACACCCACACCCATATATAAAAAGATACCCTCCAAATTTTCATACACATGTAAACACATAATGCAGTAAAATATATTAAAATTAACTTTATATATCAAGCATACATTTATTTGTAGCTATATAATTCCACAACTGTGGAAACAGCACATATCCTGTTTTCTGCCATCATCACTGTACTTTCTCAGGAGAATTCAACAGATTCCCAGCTCTTCAGAACAAATCCTTGCTCTCTCACCCATCTCCTTAACACAAGTCAATACCAAACCAATACCCTAGTATGTAAAGAAGCATTGCTCCCACTGTCCTAACTGCCACTTTAATGGGCTTTCTCACACACGCAGAAGGGAGATTGCTCCTCTTGTCTCTTTATTAAGAAAATAATTATTTATATAAGCAACTCCACTTCAAGGGGAATGCAGATACAAAATAAACATGAAGATAAAAAATATTTGTCTGAGTTTTGGTTTGTTTGGGGGGGGGGGTTTCCCCAGTAAAAGAGGGGGAATCAACTACAAAATTCTCTTTCAGTTCAAAAGAACAACATACAAGTTATCTTTCTACATGTGCATTACAACTCCCATGTCACATTTTTAGACTTGCTTGCCCAACACTTATGAGAGCCTCAACTCCAGTATTGGAGCCCCCTTGATCAGAAGGAGGTTGATTCAGCCACATTAAATTCTTCCACAAAGGTGGCTGACCTCACATTTGTGGAAACCTCCCTGTAAAGTTTACACTTACCAAGAGGTCAAAATAGAACAGCAATTCAGCTTCATAACTGGTTTATTAATCAGTATTTGCCACAGCAAAGAAGCTCAGAAGAACAGCAAATGCTACATTCTCAATAGGAGTTGCTATAAATGCTAGGTAAAGATTCTCTTCCCTTAAAAGACATGAGGAAATTAAGCAAAGAAATTCTGCACATACAGTCTTTCTAAGCTTTTCTTGTTTTGGTTGAAAAACAGTTGTTTGGGAAATAAAGAAAATTTAATGGATTCTTTTAGTAATCAAAGTATTTAATTTTCAGCATTAATAATTCCACAAATTTGCACAGAAATAGATATTTCTTTCTTGTTTAGATTAAAAAAACCCCAAAATCACTTTTCCTTAAAAAAACAATAGTTTAGGCTTTATGTTACGGCCCTACAACAGGACCCTAAAGGCTGTTGTAGACTTAAGTTTTAATTTAAGGGATTTTAACCAGTCTCACAATGACTGCATTATTTTCCTTCTAGGATGCACATAGGAATTATGAATACAAGAAATAATTCTGTTGGATCTTTTGATTTACAATAACAACTAAAATTGCCTTTAAGGAACATATCTAGATGATCAAAGGCTCATGGAGCAGTAACACCATAAATAATATTCTACCTACTATTCTTTAAAGATTTTAATTTGAGGATTTGAAATAAATCTCTAGCTTTACGTACGCGCACACACATTCCAGTACTCCTTCCTCCATGAATACCATTAATGTGAATTTCAAGCAGGGCTCACCTTCACAACAGCTATTATTGACAGGGGGTAGATGATCAATACAGAACAGACTGGAAGCTCATTTTCAGAAATTGATAAAAGTTCAAACCCCAGAGGGGTTAGATGATTTACAGCAAAGGTTAAAGCTATGCATTCTGCTTTTCTCAAAAGGAAGGGTTTTCCAGATGGTTCCAAGGTGTTTTTTTTAACTTAACACCTTTAGATCAGTAAACAAATTTATTTTCTTTCTTAGAATTCAATGTTGGAGTAGAAATTAAGTTTGTTGAGAGTTAGAGTCTATCCAGCAAGCCCTATACCCTAGCACACAAGATAACATCCTCTGTCCTGGGACCTACTCAGTGTTTCCCAAACCCAGTGTTCTATTCCAGTCATTCCTGGTGCTACCATCCTACAGTGACACTCACGTTGGTCCTGTCTCTTTCCCACAAGGGTATTAGTGAGAGAGACAGAACTGAGGGCCACCGATTTTCCCATCTCAGATCCCACTTCAAGGAGTTCATAAGCTCATGATGAGACAAGGTGATTTCATATGTTTGATAACCATGAAGTAGAGAAAATCAGAGAAAACAATAGCCAACATCTTCATGTAAGGTTGAGGACAAGCAGCACTGCCCACCCAGCCTGGTGGAAGAAAAGGTCTCAAGAAAAACAAATGGAAAATGCACTTTCTCTAATGAAGTAGCACAGACCAATGACAGTTACAGACCTTCCCATGAGCCACACGTTTGTTCCTTTCCAATTCATTACACCTTCTTCCCCACTCTTTTTTCCTTCCTTTGAGGCATCTCTCCTCTGATTAGGAGGCAGCAGCAGCAAGTTAAACACCGCTTTCCTTCCCAGGTCATCAATAAAGAGCAGCCTCACTAATGAAGTGCTCTAGCTAAAATAATAAAAGAAGGGCCAGAACAGAGTTCCTGTGAGTCCTGGCTCAGTCCAAGCCCTAATGTTGATGTTGTTATGTAAAATTACCACAGAGTATATATGGCAGCCCCATGTCTATCACAGCAGCCAGAGCCATTTCATACTGTGTGCTTTCAATTATTTCATTGACACCCTTGGACTTGATAACTGCTCGAATTTTCCTGTCAACTCTTTGGTCCTTGATTTTCATCATTAAATCACAGTTTCAAATTACCTTTTTTTCTCCACCCTCCCGGCCCCCCAACTTCTTTTGGCTTCTAATTCTCTGAACGCCCCACGCTGTTTTAAATTATATGCTCGTTTTGGAACACGCAGACTATTTATCGAGGAGGCAAATTTCATAGTCATCTGAAGTTAATTTCCCAACCCCAAAGTTCCTGGGTACCAGCTTCCAATTCAGCCATGGAATTTCCTGATGGTTCTGCACAGTTCAGGTTTCTCCACACCTCCAGAAATCTTGCCCACCAGCTGCGAGGCTGTGACATGTGCTCCCTCCAGCTTCACTTACTTTCTTATTGACCTTTTCAACAGCAACACCTTAATTAACTTGTAGATACTAGTAATAAAGTAGGTTAAATAATTCTTAACATCAAACCCACATCTTTGGATGTGGAATTGTTTCACATACTTGAAGGGTACATAGCTCTTAGCATAATGCTCAGCCTGAAAAGTTGTCATTAATTGTTATGCCAAGTATATCAGCAGATGTTAGCTGCTCTGTGTGTACAGCAACATCATTTTTAGAAGTATCGGTTACCCCAGCTGACTTCACCTGGGCTTTGGGCACCCATAGCATTTCTAACATTAGAGCTGTGGGCAAAATTATTATCGTTTTCAACGTTCCAAATATAAAACTAAAACCTTCTGTCATGGAAAAGGTTGGATTTTATTTTTCGTGTCTGTAAAGAGTCCAATCTGATGGGAGAAGTTTGAAATTCCCTGTTGTTTTGTTAAGTATATCTAAGTAAGTTTCAAGTGTAAGAGAGGTTATGGCTCGTCTCATTGGTTAAATTTTTTCAGGCATAATTATTTTTCCTTATAATTATGTGTTCGTGTTGAACCAATTGTGACATTAACTTTAACATGTTTCTCATTTGAAGACGGATGCTTTTCCAAAAATGCCATAATTGACTTTTTTGCACAAAAAAGCTTAATGACAATTTTTCTCACAGGCTTGTTAAGACTGCTGGAAAAATTTCCACGTATAATTTGTTGGAGAACTAAATGTTATTTTGGAAGTGAAGACAGGCAATACAATGATCTCGAATATCAAACCAACACTGAAAGATTTATTTCCTTATATTTTTATTTGACTGAAAACTGCATGTACATTTGTAATAAGAAAGTGAAGTTTTCCTATAAACTTCTTAATTATTGCATCAGCAGTAATTTCTATGAGAAAATTGCTGTAACGTGCTCCTGCAGGCACTTTGCTACTTCAAAATATATAAGTTACAATATACATCTAAGTACACATCTAAGACTGAAGCATCTCTTACATAAAAACATCTGAACATAGATGGCAGTTGAAATCAGTCATCCATGCTACAGAATATTTATCCAAAATCACACATTAGCTGTTTGATCCACACCTACCAGCAGAAAAATGGACCACTCCATTGAATACTGCAATTGCCACCCTTAAAGCAAGCCCCTGGAGTCTGGAAACCACACATCCTCCTTCACTGTCAGGAACTGAAGGAAATCAACTGACTTGTGAGCTTGGGGTTTTATTTATTTGGTTTTGGGTTTTTTACCATTTGCCTTCAAGCACCCCCAAGCACAGAAGCTAACCCTTCCTCAGCAGATACCCGAGTCCATTGGTACAGAGGCATCCAAGGACTCATCATGGGGCAGGTGGGTGTAAATCCTTCCTCTGCCAGGGCAACCCATTAAATAGCCCCTGATCCAGCTATATCCAGGGCCCCACACCACAGCCTTCTCTCTCTTCTTCCAAAGAAAGGAGTCTCCATTCAGAGAGGGTCAACAGAAACCAAGTACTTGGAACAGCTGGAGTTCCTAAATACATCCCCACCCTTTTAGAAGGACTGGAAACCTGCAATTTAAAGAAAAATACACCGTACCAAGAAACCGCACATTAGGAGGGGAGAGGAAAAAAATCCATACGCCCATCTTGATCTTCAGGTGAACAAAAACATGATTTAGATCCCCACATGTTTTACGTCTTCCAGATCTCAGCTAGGTATTTCTTCTAGGTTTTTTTGGAGGGAGGAAAGAATTCCTAAAACGTTTTTTAAACATTTTTCTTCCCATTAGCATTTTCATAAACAGCGGTTAGAAGTAAGGAAGGGCAAAGAATCTTCAAATGTTTCTAAACCTTTTAAGAGCTAAGAGCAATACCTGCCGCAATGGAGAAAGACATACTGCCAACTTCCAGGGGTTTTGGTATCAATGACCACTTCTTCCTCTGCCATAAGGCTGATCCTTAAAGGTGTTGATCGGACCCTGAAGAGGCAAGCATCCTACTACTATAGATTAAGGGAACATTACCAATTTAATGACACATTTAAAACCTCGAATTCCTCAGCTTTTCAAGAGAATTAGGTACCATGTAGCACTGGTGCAGTAGGGTCATAACTCCGTTCCCCTTGACAAATGCAGCTGGACTATAAAATCCCTCAATGCACCTTTATGCCCAGATAATTTTACATTTATCTTAGCAAGAACACTAGCTTGTACACATCACTGGTTAAACCACCTACACACCTTCTGGATCAGAACCGGCTCTCAGCCAGCTTGCGCAAAGCACAAGTTGAGAATTTCAAAGCAGTTTCCTTCCCTTCCCTTAGGGATACCTCTACAGCAATTATTTTCTCCTAAATAATAATGTATGTCTGCCCTGCAGTTTTTTACTCCAACCGTTACTACATGAAAAGAGACATAGGTGGGTGAATGAAACAAAACTAAGGACATTGGTAAAAATCTATACTATGTCACTCATTTATAAACACTGCAAATGAACAGCTAACATTATAACGTAACTACTGAGTCGCAGGAATCCATGCTTCGTGGCTGCATTTAAGATTTCAAGAGCTATTAGATGTTGAATTCAGATTAATGAAGACAACCATTCACTTCTCCACAGCAAGATTCCTATGAAACAAAATAGAGAGATAAAAACATTTTAAACACACAACACAAAGACTGCAGAGAATGTAAATACTTCCACAGTCATGTAGAAGCAAGTGACTGGCAGTAATTGTGGATGTTTGACTCCTTGGCTTGAGTGCGCATGAGAAAAGCCGGTAAATCAGAACATGTTAACCCTGTGACTAAATCAAAGGCTCAAGGTTAGCACTAGAAGGGCAGGGATGGGGTTTTGCAGGGAAACTGCAGCAGCCATTCGGACTTCAGGCAACCCTGACACTGCCACTGCCACTCCCACAGCAGGGACAGAGAGCCAAGCAACTTGCTTTTAAGATGTGATTACATTCTAGCACAGAGAAGATGGAAAGTCACGCATCTCACCTATGTATGCATCTACATCTTGCTACAGGAGAAAAAAAATGAAAAACAACCAAAAATAAATGTCCAAAACATTGTCTGCAAAGACCTTAGTGAATCAAATCAGTAAACTGGTGCGTCTACAAGAGAAGACGTGGTTCTCTGGACTACAGAGGAAGTTATTACAAAACCAGCATTATCACGGAACAACATCATGCAATTGGCATCCCTTCAAAGACATTTCAATTGTTAAAGTGAAGAAACAAGTTGTTCGGTTTTCTCCAGTCCAAGCTCAGCAAAAATCCACACTTTTCTTCATCATCTAGCTCTCCACTTGAACTTAGGGGAGAAGAGGCTTTCCTTGTTATGCTCTCTTTTCTTTCTTTCTCACAAGCCACCTCCCCCAAAGTGGTACTTACCACAGTGAGAAATGAAGCAATAAGGTTAGTCATTTAACTCCTTGCATGCTACTTAAAAATCACCCTAATTACTGTGTAATGGGTCCACAGAGGCAGAAGAGTCTGGGTGAAATCTACCCGCAGGGCACCGGTATAGTTCATCTGTCCGTTCCCTAATAGCACTCTAAAGTTCACCCTTATAAACATGTCACCTAGTCTATAATTAAGTGACTGGTCATTAGGTAACATATGTGGTACCTGTGGGTCACATATCAGTCAGCTGGTGATGGATCTTTATCCAATAGCTGTTCAGAAGCAGCTCTATAGCTCTTTGTCACCACAGCATTACTCTCCAAGCACGGTGCGCTCACAGGAGAGTTCGTATAGGTGAGGTTTTTTAAGCAATAAACTCTGTGTTTGTGAAAGGTGAGAAACTGAAGGGAGGAGGCAGTGGAGGGACTGTCACAGTTCAGTCTTCACCCAACCAGCATGACAAAAAGATGAGGTTTTCCTTCATGTTCTGCAGGCATGGTAGTTCCCAAAGTGCTCTTCGTACTTTGCTGACAGGTGAATTTCCCATTCACGCTTAGTATGAGTAATGATTACTAATTTCTACATTTCTGTAAACTGCAAGAGGACATACTATTTCTTGGTCATATTTTAAAAAAATAAAATAAAAAAGAAGACAGCTGTGTTTTAATCCCTTCAGCTTCTGTAGATACACAAGAATGTGATGAACAGAGGGGAAAAGCACATTGCAAATGTATGCTTGCTTTTACCTAGAACAATGGAAGAATCTAGAAGGTGCTTCTGAAGAAATTCTCAATTGAATTAACTCTACACCCATGCTGATCAGCCATTCATCAGTGTGGGCAGACATACAGAGACATGCAGTCATTGCACCCCTTTTTCTCCCCTCACTCTGTGAAATGCGAGGGGTTTGATCAGAACAGATATTTCAACAAAAGCAGGATATTCAGCTCAACATTTTCCTCAGGCTGCACAAAAGTGATGCCTTCCAGCACATTTTGTTGCCCCTAAGAGACAGAAAAAGGTAGGCCACTTGGAGTCCTTAAGTTCAAACTCAAGTCCTAGAAACCCTGAGGTTCATACTTCTTAGAAAATTATTCAGTTGTTCTACAATTTAGAAGTTCCATGAACTGGCAAGAGAAAGATAATTAATTTTCTGAAACAAGGCCCACTGGGGCGATGCCATTCAGCAAATTTTGCAGCTTATTTTCTCTGGGGACTGCAACCCTGCCTGTGTGTTAGATGTACTGTTATCAAGGAATTTACTTTTACCTTCTACATTCCTGGATGTAATAACGCAGTGAAGACTTGGACCACACAGATTTCCAGATGGTAAATGAGATTTGAGCTAAGCTTGTCTCGGTAACTAAATTATAAGGGAAAGGGGGAAAAAAAAATAAAAAAAATCTCATGCCCACAATGTTTAAAGGTTTATAATTGCTAGTTATTATCTACAAGGAGGGTGCCCAAAGCCATGATATTATAGCCAACAGAACAAGACAAGGCCTTGAAATCACCCCGCTGACCCCAGCTGCTGAAACGTTCCCTTACTACCACACAGATGAACCTCCCGTGAGGTCTCTTCTGGCAGAGCACTCGTCTGTTTGATGTTCACAGTAAACCACTCGGGCCGCCCACAGTTTTGGTAACAGAGGAAATGGAAGATTTGGCAAAAATATTACATCAGCCAATTAATTCCAAGAACTAAGTTCCAAGACCAAAAAAAAAAAGGCTTATGTCCATCAATGACTAATTTACCCCATCATATTAGGAGTTACAGTTCTTAGATGTAATTGTAAAAAACCAAAAAAATACCATTATTTGCAACATGAAGTAAAAGAATACATTTTGACTCAAATCACACTGGAAAGACAGCAGAGATTCACAGTTTTTTCCCTTCAGACAATCTGATTGCTTGAAAGTCTGCAATTGAGAAAGGGGTCAAATCCAAAGTTCTTTGGTATGTTTTGTAGGGAAAATGCCTGCCCAGCTGGCCAAGAAAAGAATGTATAGATTTAAGACAGACATGGAGTACTTACAAGTCTAACCCCTACTCACGTTCTTACTGGACTTCAGTAACTTTCTTCATAACCAATTCCATCAGTTTCTGCTCTTGTCTTAACTAGAAAATATCATGCTGCATTTGTACTCTCACATTTTGCACATTTTACCGAATTCTTGGGTTCTTTAGGTAAGGACAAGATGAGCAAAGGAGAATAACCTTGAATAATATGTACAAACACGATTTGTAATTTTAAAGTGAAGCTCACGTGGCTTAAAGCTGCTGTCTACAAAGGCTCATTCAGATATTGCTTCTTCCTGGCCTGTTTTATATTATGTCAATACCATAATTTGAAATACTGTTTGCAAACAGCAAAGACAACTCTTACAACTCAAGCTATCAGGAAGGAATTCAAACCCTCTTACTTGGGGGTCTTTTACTCTACAAGGCATCTCTAGGTCTAGTATCAATCACCCTATGATGGATGGGCATCCCATACCAGGGTCATTCGTACCTCCACTGCTTATTGAACTGCAACACCTCATCCTCATTGAACACTGACGGCTGATCTATATGATTCAGGTCCAATCAGAAGAGTGATTTTTCAGTGTTAAGGACTCTTCCATTTGAAGTGTTTGCACTGAGACTATAAAGGATCAAAGTGGAGCACAGGAAAACAGCCCTCAAATAAACGGATTAGTTGACTATTTCTGTGTATTTGCACCACAAGTCTCTGCACCGCATAAAACGATAAAGAGGTCCCTGGCTAGGAAGTGGGGGGGGGAATGGAGAAGAAAAAAAGAAAAAAAGCCTGTAACGCAGAGTCAATGTTGCTTATTCAAGAGCACATGATTACTGAACACATATGAGCTATATGAACAGTATTGAACACATCATTAGGACAATTCTGCTTTGAGGGTTTGATCACTAATTGTAACATACAGCAGCACAGCACAAATTAAACTTACCCTTCGGCGTCACCAAATATAAGAAGCTGTTCTAAGGAGGATGTAGAAATGCAGGAGAGAAGAGAGGGTGAGTTACACTGAGAGAGGCAAAGTTGTAGGATGGAAAAAGAACAAATTTGGTGAACTCGTTTACCATTAGAATGAAGAACTGCTCAGAAACCTATGGGGAGAAATATGTACTTACTTAAGACAAGACAGGGGAAATTTGGAGAGGAGATTCATAACTGTTTTCTTTTTTCTGTATAACTTGGTACACGCGTGATGCACAATAACAGGATTAAGCTAATTCTCAAGAAATCTTGTGTCAAAACAGAAATGAAGAAATAAATACATCAGTTTGAGATAATTTGCCTTAGGTTTTATCCTTGATTAGATGCATCCATAATAATGTCTTTTCAAAGTCAATAAGAGAAAGCATCACTCAAACTGTAATTACTTCCTGTGCCAGTGAGGTGGTCTAACTGCCTTTTTTTGGCACTCTCCACTCTATTCAACAGAGCACGTGTTCTTCCCATGCAATTTCCATGCCTAGAGAAATATCCAGTTGACTGCATAGGAACGCTCACCCTGCATTTCTGTTTAAGCTTAAGCTTAATTTCCTTTCATACCTGGGAAAGCAATGTGGTAAGACCAGTAAGAGCTGGTTTTATATTTTCCTTGTGGTTAGAGCTGTCTGTAACGATCTACTGCAAAGTGAAGAAAATGGAGAAACACTAGAGACTGATATAAGGAGAAGAAAATGAGGCAAAATGTTGTTTCGGTTAGTGAACATAGCCAGAAAGATACTGAGATTTGCCTGGGATAGGACACAGAATGACAGATTGTTTACTGTTCGCATCTTGTTTTACTACTGCTCTGCAAAAAGGATGCAGTACGTTACTCTGTTTACACAAGTATAGGTGACCACACAGAGACAAGGCAAGATACATCACAGCCTTTAGAAATGCAAGTTCTGCAACTCATTCCCCATTTAACAGTAGCTCACTGGGTGGTCTTGAGCCACAAATGAAAGGCACGGCTAATACTATCTTAAACAGCAATGCTGGGGTCCAACCACTCCATAGCAAAATATTTGCACTGTCTTAGTTGAACAATACTTTTAAAGCATAATACATCTGGTCTTATTAATGTTTAAGTATTTTCTCTTTGTTTTGCTCCATGTAGTGAGAACTTTGTGTCCTTAAATTCTTACAAAGGTCCCAAAACCAGCTACTGCTCTATGGAACAGGAATGTATCATTGGTCACACTTCATAGAGCTGAAGAAAACATACTGGTCCACAACGTTGTAGGTCTGTTTTTCCATGTGTATGACATCATCATAGAACATCTTTCACAAGTTTGTGTCCACATGAAGAGCTGTCCGATCCTTCAAGACCTCATGGCCTTCCAGTCCATCCCAAAAGGAACACAAGTTTCAAAACAGGAACAGCACACGAGACAGCCATACAGGCCACATCTCTGCTTTTTGTCTTAAACATGCACATCTGGACACACTAAAGTACATTTTGATAGGAGATTTTCTCTCTGTTTTTTCTGTGGTACCAATCACAGAAGCAATCTGAAGGCAGGTGTTTATTTTATTTTTATTATTCTGCTAAGCACAGCGTTCTCTACAACCTTCAGAGAAGGGGAATGGGGAAGAATAGCATCAACTTCCAAGGAAATATCAAAAGCTAATAACCACCCTTCTGAATTGTAATCCACAGTCAAGCCCAAAATAGCTCACTTCATACACTCTCTGCACTTTCGATGAGGAGAAAAGAAGGTGCTTAATTCCAGAATCAGCTTTATAGAAGGAACATATCAATAATTGTGAATTAACACTGATTCTTAAAGATTACACTTTTCTTCATGAAATAGCTGTCAAAAGTTGAACTATTTGCAGGATTTTAGGATTAAAACACAAATAACTGTTCTCACATGAACACATATTTCACAGAAGCTTCCTTTTTAGCTTGCACTGTAGATGTAAATCATTGGTAGAAGTTTCTAGAACAGATAGAGTGGCTTTGGTGCACACCTGGCATCCAGTCAGGTCAACCCACCACAGATAGTCACAGGTGATCTAGGGGGTAAGAAACAAAATCAAATCTAATTTTGCACTAATTGTACATGATCTCTAGTTACTCTAAGCAATGGGAACAGTCTTGTCTTCAGCCTCCTTAAAAAGGCAAAGTGCGTTACTCTAACACATTACGCTGTTCCGTTGAATTAGTTTTTATTTTTCACTAACGGATTCTTCCTACATAAATGTCTCTTGCACAGGCAAGAGAAAAAGGGCAAACCTTCCCACAGCCAAGAACATAATTATACTTCCATTAAAAAAGTACAAATAGTTCTATTTCACATATAAAATATGCATAAAGTTAGGTCAGAGAAGTTTAATTATCAGTGATCTGTTAAGACCTTGAGAATACCCTGAATCCAACATAAAAGTTCAACAGGCTACTGGGAATAAGGCGCTAAGGGAGACCCTCGGCAGCCTTGCCAGCGAACAGATGTGGTCTGCAATCCCTATGCCAACATAACCTCCTCCTCACAAGTCCAGGAGACCCTTATCCTATCACCACAAAATCCTTTAAGGAAAAAAAACCCATAACCAAACAACAAAAACATAAACAAAATCCCCACACAAATACCTATGAAAGAAGATTGGCAGGAGTTGCGGAGAAACATCACTTTTTTTTTTGCTGCTGTTAAAATATGCCTAGAATTTGAGTAATTTGAAAGAGACTAAGAAACA